>JALAZF010000080.1:16812500-17179871 GCA_022829125.1 Lathyrus tuberosus
TACTTCTCGACACCACAAGGACATCAGATGATTCATAACCATCTTGCACAATAGCTGCATTTCCAGTGTCCTTACCTCCATGATTATTCAGGCGCTCAGGGCACACTTTTCTTGTGTGACCCTCCTTCTTACAGTGATAACATTTAATACTAGACATATCACCACCATAAGACTTTTGTTGAACCTTACCTTTCTTCTTGTCAAGCCTACCATCTTTCTTTGACGGTCTTCCTTTCACGGATAACCCTTCGCCAACTGATGATGGTTTCTGCTCCTTTCTTTCGTTTAAATTGTTTGAATACAAGGCTGCTTGAACTTCTTCAAAGGTCAGGGACTCTCTTCCATACAAGAGGGTTTCTTTGAAGTGAGCATGCGTTCTTGGCAAAGCACACAACAACAACAATGCTTGATCTTCGTCATCGATCTTCACATTAATATTTTTAAGATAAAAAATTAGCTTGTTGAACATATCCAACTGCTCAGCCAAAGCTTTGTCTTCACTCATCTTGAAAGAATACAAAGCTTGCTTCAGGTAGAGACGATTCACCAGAGATTTGGTCATATACAAACTTTCAAGTTTCACCCATAATTCTGACGCCGTAGTTTCCTTTGATACCAGCGGGAGAACCTTATCACCAAGCCTCAACAATATTGCGCTGTGTGCTTTCTCGATCATTGCTGTTTTTTCTCTTTCCGTCAACGCAGCATCCATGGCTGCCTGCCCCTTCAACGCTTCCAAACAACCCTGCTGCACCAGTAGGGCTTTCATCTTCAAACGCCACAGACCGAAATCGTTCACTCCGGTGAACTTTTCAATCTCATACTTTGTTGAAGACATCTTTCCACGCTCACCGCACCAATTTGTTGTGAAAAACGATGTCTTTGTAACAAGTATTAATGGTTTCTTGATGATCAAGAACCAAACAAGGGTTAACGGAAAAGAAAACAATAAGAAGAAGAACACGAAGGAACAACAAGAATTGGGCAAATAAAATTCTGTTTACTATTCACTTTTTCATTAACATCACAAATGATTACAAGTGAATATCACAATTTGCCGCACTCAATAAACTGAGTGTACTAGCCTATTTATAGACTAACTAGGTAACTTGCAGCCCAAAAAACCTAAACAATTGGATCCTTAACACAAGACCCAATTCGACAGAATAATTCGACGGTACATATTAGAACAGACTTCGACTACAATATGTAACAATCAGACATCAGCATGTGAACAAGCTTCGACTGCATACTTGCCTCCTGTCAAAAAAACACATGAAAGTTCTCCTTCGACACAGCATAAGTTCGACCCAACTCTCACAGATATTTTAATAATAACAATAATATTCTAGTAATTTTACTTTAATTTAACACCCTAAAATCAACTGCTATACATAATCTTCCAATAAAGTCCTATTAGGAGGTCTTTGATGAAGACTAGTTGATGCAAAGGAAAATTGGGACGAAAACCCTTCTCTACTTTGGCATGTCTATCTCCGTAATAGCACAATACCATATTTTTTACCAAGTATTTTAGAATAGATGGTAGCACATACCCTTTTGTTTTTTTAATAAGGCCCTCCAACATAATTTATGGATATTAAATAAATAGTTGAAGTAATAAATTTGTCAAATAATTGTATTATTTTTACATACTTATAACATATCCTCACATTAGTTATATTTATAGATATCATAAAAAAAAAAAAAACATACTTTATATTTTAAGATTTTAAGAAAAATTGAAAATGAATTATATAAATAGGAACTGATGAATAATCTATTAAGCATGTTTTTATGTAGTAATCTCGTGGTGCATTTTGATGTACTAACCTCTGTCGGTGCATATACAATGGTAAGAGTTAACAATACATACAAAAAATGTATTTAAATTTTAAATCAACTAGCTACTAAAATATTACTCTCATTTGCATTAAAAAAAAATATTACTCTCATACTACCTTATACTTATCCTATTTAAGGTAATTTCCTACGCACCAAAATGCACCACACGTCGTTGTTGGCATGGGGAAATATCAGTTTTGTAGTTTTTGTTTATTGTTTTTTCTGTTGTTGCCCCATTCCCAATTACTTTGTATTTTTCTTGAGGTTCTAGTCAAACATATTTTATTTTGCACTTTGGAGATTTGGAATGATACAAAGAACGAATACGACATCTTGTATATATTAAAATGGGTGGTCACTCACACAACAGACATAAAAATCTTTCTTTATGGCATTACAGAGACAAAACGCATACGAAACCACACCTTCTATAATAGGAGTATCTAGTATTTGGAAAACGACACCAAACAATAATATATTTCTTCACTATCAAACATTTAAAATAGAGATTCTCTTTATGTAGCCATGAAATTTATGTCGACGTTATTTACTTTGTAAATCGACCTTAAGATTTAGAAACGGGGTATGTAGATTCTCCATGATATTTGTGCAAATGAAAGTGGGACTTATCGTTTTCTATTTGATTAAAGACACATGATACAACCCCCCCAAAAAAAAAACTTTCTTTTAAATAGAAACTATTCTAAGTTAATGCAAAATGTATCTCATTGTAACATTATACGTATATCCTTAGAAATTTATATTAAATTTCTATTTGATATTATTATTACCATAAAACTAATATTATATAAAGGATTATTTCAATTGATATGAAATATTTGAGTTAAAATTTAAAAAATTTGAAGATCATCATGTACTCAATTTCTAACATAAAATAATCATATTTGTTGGAAATTCACCACACTCTATGAAGATTTCGCTTCAATCTTGATCTCAAGATTGATCACCAACCCACACAATACGTAATGACAATGAAGAACAAAGGAAGAAGAAGAACAAACTAACAGCAAGAAAAGAAAACGAGAGAGAAGAGAAATATTTGGAGAAAAGAATGTTACCCACGAACTGTGGGATTTTGAATCTATTGCACTTTCACTTGCTACCCGCAAACTGTGAATACAATTGTTGTGTTTACAATGCAAGGGATACTCCCTTTATATAGATTTAGATTTACAAAGGCCAAAAAACTTTAAAGCCCAAAATATCAAATCTAATTTAATCAAAACATAATCCAATCAAATCTAATCTAAGATGCATCTGTCGAAACAATTCGACACTCCTAGGTAATTCGACACATGCTAGTTTCGACACACTATGAATTACAATTTAACACACCACCTAATTCATTGTGTCTAAACTATCTACATTCATCATCGATCTTAACTTCTTGAATACTTCGACCTGCACTCCCTTCGTCATGATATCTGCAGTCTGATTCTCAGTCCTGCAGTGTTCCAAATTCATCTTCCCTTCTGCTACCTGCTCTCGAAGATAATGGAACATCATTTCGATGTGCTTGCTTCGACCGTGAGCTATTGGATTCTTCGCCAAATTGATAGTTGACATGCTGTCGATCTTCATGGTAATTGCTCCTTGATTCTTCCCTGTAATCTCTTCGACCAAGTTCACCATCCAAGTTGCTTGACATACACAATGAGAAGCAACTATATATTCTGCTTCGCATGATGACAATGCCACTACTGGCTCCTTTCTCGAACTCCAAGCAACTGGTGCACCACCTAACATAAACACATATCCAGCTGTGGATTTTCTATCCTCTGCATCACTACACCAGCTAGAGTCTGTGTATCCCACTAACTTGCATTCTTTCCCTTCATCAGCTGCAGGAAATAAAATGCCATAGTCGAGAGTCCCTTTCAGATACCTCAGTATCCTCTTTGTCGCTGTTAGGTGTGATACCTTTGGCTTCTGCATGAATCTACTTACCATACCAACACTGTATGCTAAGTCAGGCCTTGTGTGACAAAGGTATCTAAGTGACCCAATAAGTCTTCTGTATTGGGTTGGGTCGACATCATCTTCGTCTGGATCCTTCGACAGTTGCAGTCTGGTCTCATCTGGAGTCGAAGTTGAGTTGCAATCTTGCATCTCAAATCTCTTGAGTATTTCTCCTGCATATCTTCGTTGGTGCATCATCAAACCTCTACTAGTCTTGTAGAATTCGATGTCAAGGAAATATGAGAGATTTCCCAAGTCTGACATTTCAAACTCCTCACTCAGGTCATGTTTGAAATCTTCGATCTCCTTCTTGCAACTTCCTGCTATCAACAAATCATCGACATAGAGACATAGTATAAGCAATTCACCATTGCTTCTTCTTACATATACTCCATGCTCTGTCGTACACTTCACAAATTTCTTCTCCCTTAAGAAGCTGTCGATTTTCTTATTCCAGGCTCTTGGAGTTTGCTTAAGTCCATACAGGGGTTTATGCAGCCTGTACACTTTTCCTTCTTCGCCTCGTTTCACATACTCAGCTGATTGTGCGACATAAACTTCTTCATCTAGGGGACCATTAAGGAATGCACACTTCACGTCCATCTGACATGTGTGCCACTTGTTCATATTTGCTAGACCAACAACCAACCTGATTGTTTCGATTCTAGCAACAAGTGCAAACACTTCATCGAAGTCGATTCCTTCCTTCTGAAGAAATCCTTTCGCCACAAGTCTCGCCTTGTGTCGAGTTACTTCTCCTCTAGGATTCACCTTTACCTTGTAAACCCACTTCACATCAATTGCCTTCTTGCCTTGAGGCAATTCGACAAGTGACCATGTGTTGTTGACTTCGATGGATTCTAACTCTTCATTCATTGGTTTCACCCACTTCGAATCTTTCAATGCCTCAGCTGCATTGACTGGTTCGACATCTGTGTAGAAAGCATAATGTACCAGCTCACCCTCTTCATCGACCACATCATCTGATGTAATTACACATTCTTGCAACCTTGCAGGCATGTGTCTTGTTCGTCGAGGTCTGCTTGAACCTGCTTCATCTGCAACTGGTTCCTGTCGAACTTCTCTTTCGACTTCAGTGGCTGGTTCTTCACAAGAGATTCTCACTGAATCCTTCTTGGCTTTCTCTTTCCAATCCCATTCTTTAAGCTCATCTATGATCACGTCTCTGCTGATCACTACCTGCTTATTCACTGGGTCGAACAGCTTGTAACCTCCAGTCGAATGATATCCTATCAAGATCATCTGATTCGACTTGTCATCAAGCTTCCTTCTCAACTGATCTGACACATGTCTATGTGTTATAGATCCAAACACCTTTAAGTGACTGAGGCTTGGCTTGACACCAGACCAACATTCTTCTGGTGTGACTCCTTCAAGCTTCTTCGTCGGACATCTGTTCAAAATATATGTTGCTGTCGAAACTGCTTCTCCCCATAATTTTTTGGGTAGATGCTTTCCATTCAACATACTTCTTACCATGTTCATGATGGTTCTGTTCTTGTGTTCTACAATCTCATTCTACTGTGGAGTGTAGGGTGGCACCACCTCATGCACAATCCCTTCTTTTCTACACAATGCATCGAACTCTTTCGACACATATTCTCCACCACCATCAGTTCTCAGAGTTTTCAACCTTCGACCACTCTGTCTTTCGACCATGGATTTGAATCTGACAAATACCTCAAACACATTACTTTTCTTCTTGATGAGGTAGGTCCATAACTTTCAACTGAAATCATCTATAAACGTGACAAAATATCTGTTGCCACCAATCGAATCCACCTGGATTGGACCACATACATCAGAGTATATGACTTCAAGTATTGCCTTCGACTTCCTTCCTGCATCCTTGCTGAAGCTATTCTTGTGTTGTTTCGACTGAACACACTCTTCACAGACTTCACTTGGAATGTCGATTTCTGGTAATCTTGAAACCATATTTCTTCTCTTCAGTTCTCTGATGTCATTGAAGTTGAGATGACCTAGTCAAAAGTGCCATAACCACTCATCTCTGCTGGATGCTGTTGCTAGACACTTGTGCTCCATCACATTGAGTTCAATCTTGAAGGTCCTATTCTGAGACATTGGAGCCTTCAAGATCAACCTACCACTTGCGTCGAGAACTCTCATCATCTTGTCTTCGACAACTACCTTGTAGTTCTTTTCGACTAGCTGCCCTATACTGAGCAAATTACTCTTCATGCCTGGTATATACAACACATTGGAAATTGTTGACCTTTTGACATCTTTCCTCATAATCAGAACATCACCAACACCTTCAGCTGCTAGAGTGTTGTCATTTGCAAACTTCACTGTGTTCTTCGACGAGGGCTTCATGTTGACAAACCAATCTTTCCTTCCAGTCATGTGTGAAGAGCATCCTGAGTCCAAGTACCACTGATCTTGGAATCTCTCTTCATCTTTCATTGTGACCATCAGCAACGTCTCTTCTTCTTCATGCTTCGCCAAATTTGCATCAGTTTCTTGATTTTTCTTCTTTTCTGGACAGTTACTAACATAATGGCCATACTTCTGACAATTGAAACATTGAATGTGACTTTTGTTTGGCTTTCGACCACCACCTCTTCCTCTACCTGCAGCACCACCTCTTTGGTTACCTTGGTTCCAAGGTTTCTTCTGAGTCGAATTACTGCCTCCTCTATCTTTGTTTCCATTCACGTTTCCTTTGCCTTTCCTTTCCTTTTCTGACTACGCCTGCAAGGCCATATCACTTTTTGACTTTCCTGCAGCTCTTTCAGCCATCCTTTGTTCATGAGACTCAAGCGTCCCTTGAAGCTCTTCCTTCGTCAATACTGACAAGTCTTTCGACTCTTCTATGGCTACTACCACGTGGTCGAACTTAGGAGCCAACGATCTCAAAATCTTTGAGACTAGTGCTTTCGTCGTCAGCGTTTCTCCACATACTTTGATTTTATTCACCAATTTTGTAACTCTGGTGAAGAAATCTGTAATACTTTCGTTGTCTTCCGTCTGAAGCAACTCATAGGTTCTCTTGTGAGTTTGTAACCTCACCTCTTTCACCTTTTCTGCGCCTCCAAACGACTTTTCAAGAATCTCCCATACTTCCTTTGTTGATTCTGCATCGCTAACTTTTTCAAAGTTATCTGGATCAACATTTTGATGGATTATAAACAGCGCTTTATAATCTTTCTTCTTCAAATCTTTGAGTGCAGCCTTTTCTTGATCCGACGCGTTCTCCCCAAGCGGTGTTACTCCTTCCTTCACAAGATCCCGCAGATCTTGATAACAGAAAACCACCTTGATCTGCTTGCACCAATTCTCATAATTATCTTTCTTGAGAATTGGTAGGGTCGCCGGAAAGTGCCCATTTGAATGATTCATAGCCATCACGATTTTCCTCCTTGAATCGCAACCGGAGCTCTAGATACCAGATGTTGGAAATTCACCACACCCTATGATGATTTCGCTTCAATCTTGATCTCAAGATTGATCACCAACCCACACAATACGTAATGACAATGAAGAACAAAGGAAGAAGAAGAACAAACTAACAGCAAGAAAAGAAACGAGAGAGAAGAGAAATATTTGGAGAAAAGAATGTTACCCACGAACTGTGGGATTTTGAATCTATTGCACTTTCACTTGCTACCCGCAAACTGTGAATACAATTGTTGTGTTTACAATGCAAGAGATACTCCCTTTATATAGATTTAGATTTACAAAGGCCCAAAAAATTTAAAGCCCAAAATATCAAATCTAATCTAAATCATATAAAATCTAATCTAATCAAAACAGAATCCAATCAAATCTAATCTAAGATGCACCTGTCGAAACAATTCGACACTCCTAGGTAATTCGACACATGCTAGTTTCGACACACTATGAATTACAATTTAACAATATTAACTATTAATATTTGTCAATAAAAAATTGTTATTATATGATACAAAGTGAATTTCGTAATTAACATTTGTAAGTTAGCTATAATTGAGTGAGAGGTAGCTCAACTCGTTTGAGGTGAGGTATAATGAAACTGTAGGACTTGAGTTTGAAAAATTGTGTTGGAACATTAAAAAACACAAAAATTTTAAATTGATATAAAAAATTGTGTTGGAACATTAACACTAATTATTAATATTGACTATTTAAAAAACACAAAATTTAAATTGATATAAAAAATTGTGTTTGAACATTAATATTTTATGATATGAATCAACCGTTTGATGTTTGTTCGGTCTTGGAATCAAAATTCTTGGTACAAATCCTCTTGGTGGTGGTGCAGATTGTTCCAGTGTGGTTGTGCGGGGTGGACTTGCAAGGTTAATACTCAAACGTTCAAGTCAATATTTGAATAATGTGAATATATGTTTTCGATCCATAATTTAGTTATGGATCGAAAATCATATATGTTTATGCTTAAATTGTTGTATTTATACAATGAACGAAATTGGGCCTTCCTTGCATTTGGCTTGAGGCTGGCGCAAAACAGTTGTCCCTAAGGCTTGCTATGTCATCGTGTATGGGAATTCTTCCAAGGAGTTGAGCGAAGTACATCTAGAAGTGATCTGGCGATGATAAATGGACTAGGCATGAAGTTAGTTTCATTAAATGCACGTCTCATCATTGAAACGTTTCACAAGTTACTTTGCATGTGACCCTAGGTTTATAGGTTAGGTTGTGATACTCTTACCTAGTGAACTTAAGTGCACTCAAGTGTTATTGTATTTTTGAGGTATCATATAGATCATTGACTTTTCACCTTCCCTCTACTTTTATTCCTCAATGTTGATTTGTTTATCATCTTACTATATATTGGACGCTTTGGCATTTCAAACACCTTTTTGTTCCTTGACCTTAGCATTCTTGTGACTCCTTTCTTCTTCGTATTCAACACTTTGGTGATCCAAATTTCTTGCTATCATCCTTTATTGTTAGAACCTTCACATTGTCGAGCTTTCTCTTATTTAAATAGATTCTTCGCTTCATCTTGTTGCTCTGGTACCAACTTGTAACTCTTTTCCTTTTGTTTGTTATTTATCCCATTTATCATTTACTATGGGTAACTTAGGAGATGTTCCTGAGAACATAAACGAAGTTGGTAGAGAGGGGGATTCTCCAGTATCATACATTTATGAGATTCCTGAAATCCCATATCTTGAACCTCTGGAAATAAATTGTTTAACCCCAATTTTATTATATTGAGTGGTAATTCTAGGTCTATAGGAGGTTCCGTTGGAAACAGAGATGGTCCTCTTAGCTTTTCTGAAGAGGATGAAGATAGGAACTCCCATAATCTGGCTTATATGGAAGCAGTGGCTCGCCTTGCCTCCTCATTCCAATCATATAATGAATTAGACATAGGCATAATGGCCTGAGATAAGCGAAAAGCCTTTTTCTTTGTCGAATCTTTTAGGGACACACGCGGCCGAGACCTTACTGATATAGAAATTAGAAACCATGCCACCTTTAAGAATAACCATCTAGTTTGTGATCGACATTATCTTTTAGATGAAAATAAATGGTAAAATGGAGACGTGCAAATTTAGTGTCACCCCAAGATGTTGGGTTCTAATATTGGGTGGATCTTGAGTTGGTGGGAACAATTTCTATTTTTCATAGTGCAATAAAGGTGGAAGAGGCTCGGATAGAAATGAACCCTTTTTCGGATTGGTTTGTTTCACACGTTGATGCCAACAAGAATATTTACAGCTCTTTCTATAGGTTTTATGTCCCCTTTTACGAGTGTCCCTTCACCCGACTGAGATTCAGGTTTCCCTTCAATGGGCTTAAAGAGGAGTTGTTGAATCATCTGGATATTGCTCGTCTCAACTTCATATGTATGCATAATCCTTTGTTAATGTGTTTTAATACTAGTGTGAGTACTGGGAGAAGGTGTCGTCCCTTAATCTTTTCTTCAATTTATTCATTGTGTCTCGTACTTTAAAGAATAATGTTCATGGGCAAGGGATGTGTTCTGTTCTAGAAACAGAAATGAATGGAGTTGGAAAAGTGATGATCATTAACGGTGGCTCTGATCTCCTTTGCAGCGGCGGAGGGTGGACTTTCATTGTTGTTTACACGAAAAGTGTTGTAATAAAATGAAGATTCATTGTTGTTTGCAGCAGCCAAGTTACATCAAGATTCAAGAAGAGTGTTGTTTACACGAAAAATTGGTAAACAATCGACAGTCTCTTAATTAAAGGTTACTTGCAGGATCGACTAGTGAATCATAGGACATAGTTCCGAAAAAAAACTTTGTTTTATAATTTTCCTTTGGTCACAAACTAATTTCGACTTGGTCGAAACAGTGAGTGAAAGAGTGTAAAATGTGTAGACTTCGAAAATGTTGAAAAAGTAAAGAAAGTAACGACAATTGAAAGTACAAAGGCAATATAAATGAGGAGAACTAGAAATAAACTAATAAGGCAATGTAAAGTGAATTTTAAAGACTTTGCATTGAAAATAAAAGATATTGTTTCATTGTTCATACATTCTCTCAGCCATGACTCTTTTCTCTGGACACTGGAACTTCGAAGTTTTAAGTGAGATTTATGTAATAAAATAAACACCCCGAATTCTACAAATGAACTCCTATATATACTAGTACGAGAATAACTATTTCTAACGTTCCTATCTTTAGTGTTCGCCACGTGAAGTCTTGCATGTAATCCGCCTCTGCAATCTCCCCACGTGAACTTCAAAATGGAACCCAAAGGTAGTTATTCATATTTGAACGTAACATATGTGCACCCAAATAACCACTTCTTCGACGCATGTGTCGCTGTCGAAACTCCATGCGGTCGAAATGTTCCCACAAAATTTCCAAAAATCACTAAGTCCCAGAATCTTTTCAACCCAAGACTCACCTTAAGTACGTATCATCAGTGTATTTTTAGGTTTCTCCTTTTGCTGAGATTTTTCCCTTGTCGAAAATCTCAGCTAATAAGTGTGTTGACAAATGGAGATCAGAGAATGTACCTTACTCTTAGCGTGTGAACTAAGTATATATCTTGGGTCAAGTGGAGTAAATTTAAGACGGATCAGGCCTTAGTTATTTAGGCATTTGACTGATCTAGAATAGTTTCCCTTAAGGCTTTGTTGGGCAGTGAAGAAGCTAGGGGAAACCTTAAGTGAAGTGGTTCATCCTCCTGGACGTTGTTCGATGTGAAATAGAATTGAAACACATTGAATCATTTAATAATGTAATGGGGAACAAGCGCATTAAATGCAATCACATCATTGAAATGTTTCATATCTTTCTTTTGACACGTGCGGTGATGTGACTAGCTAGGGCATGATGTAGTTTATAATGCATTTGAGTTTGCGTGTATCCACTAGGGGAAATCTAGACGTTTATCTTGTATTTTTTTCTTTAGTTGGTCTAAACTCTTCAGCTACCGCTGCTTATAAATAGGATGAATTGAGTATTTGTACATTTTTGCAACCTTTGACATTCAAGCTTACAATTACTTTTTTAGAAAAAACATATTAGTTTCAACTTCTCTGAGAGTACTACTAGAAGCAATCTTAAGTATTTTTCTCAAAGCCTTTGCCTTTGCCTTTATAGAAATAAAGCTTTGAAGGAGTGTGCTTGTTTTAGCGAAGCGCTTATCAATTTCAGCAAGGAAGTCTTTGGCACTTGTTATTTCTTCAGATATAGTACCTCTAAATTCCTCTGGAATGTCGTGCTTTATGATCATAAGACTCATGCGATTGGAACGATCCTACTTCTCATAATTTTTCCTTCCTCAAGGGTAGTGAATTCTATAGGAGAAGGAGGTTGCTTCATCCTTAATGCAAGGTCAAGATCCATGTAGCCAGCCAAGAACAATTAAAATGTTCTCCTACCAATCCTTAAAGTTTGTATCATTAAGAATCGAGAATGAATTCATGTTAGTAGATATAGTCACAATATTAATCGTAAAGAAAACAAAACAAAATAATATAAATATGCTCACGTAATCAATAAAAAATAAACTCAAATAATATATGTTCAAATAATGTCATAATTAATTTCAAGTTATCTAATGCAACACTAATATAAATGTCTTTGGACAGTAGTATTAATTGTTAATGATACTCTTGTTGTAATGATCAAATATTGAAAATAATGCATGTCAAATAATAAAACTATCTTTGTATTGATTTATTATTCACATCTAAAACCTTATAATCATCACATGTGTAACGCCCGTATTTAATTAAGGGTTAAATAAGTTTTTAGTCCCTATAAAGTTTGAAATTTCATTTTTAGTCCCTCCCTATCTTTTGGCAACGGTTTTTACAAAAAAACCATTGCCAAAACCAGCTAAAACCGTTGCCAAAACCCAGGAGGGACTAAAAATGAAATTTCAAACTTTATAGGGACTAAAAACTTATTTAACCCTTTAATTAAATAGTATTGAGTATTTTTCCGAATATTTGTTGACTATGTTGAATATGTTGTTTGATGCTAATGAGTATTAATCGGGTAATTAGTCGATTTAGTCGGGAGAAATTAATATTAGAAATAATATTTATTTATGTGGAATATTAATTAGTTGGTTGGATTAAGTTGTGTGTGAGAAATAGCAAAGTTGGGGGTATCGTGTAGTAGGCCCATTAAGTTAATTAACAAACCCATTATTATATTAGGTTTTTAATTAAGAGAAAGAAAATAAAGGAGAAAAACAAGGGTTTTAAGATAAGAACGTGGAGGTTACAGAAAGTGGGAACTAGGGTTGGAAGCACGACAATTTGAGAAGAGAGAATTCGAGAGGTTGCCGTCAAAGTTCCAGTTTTCGACCGGAAATTCGAGCTGCCTTCAATCTAAGGTAAGGGTGGGGTTCGAATTTTATAACCGGGTATATGATAATGGAAACGTGGGATTGAGATTTATATAATTTTCTACTGAATGTGTTGAAGTGTATTGATGAATTGGTTTTGTTTTTGTGGAATTTGATGTTTGCTAGATTGTTTGGTTGTTGTTCTATAGTGTTAAACTTAGGTTGGAATTTGGTTAAATCGATAGAAACCGATGTTTTTGCGGACGAAAGTCGAAATAGATTGCGTAGTTGTGTCGAGAAATGTTAGGCCGTGATCGAGTATGCTTGTTTTATCGAATTTGGTTGATTTTGTAAGTTTTTGCATTTTTGGAGATTTGGGGGTTTAAGATTCGGATTGAAATCGAAAGTCATAGAATGCACGTTTGACGGTTCCAAATCACTACTATATGTTTGGTATGAATGATTATGTGTTTGTTTCGAAGAAAATAATTGAATCGGTCGGATTTCCGGACGAAAATGCAAAATCCCGTAGGGCTGTTATGCTGAAAAATTCTGGTTTCGGAAAGTTTGGAAAATTCATATCTTTTGATCCGTAAGTCGGTTTTGACCCCTGTTCGAAGCGTTGGAAAGCTAACGAGATGTTCTTTCTAGGAAAAATGGTTTTGAGATCTGTATCTGGTTCAATTATAGCAGAAAATTGAAACCGTATCGTTGTGTTGATTTTTACCGTCGTGAATGTGTGCGATTGAGGTGTTATCGTGCAATATGCCTCAACAATGTTAACCGATTAATAATGCAGAGGAATAGCAATAATGTGGGGACTTAGAAATGACAGTAGCAGGTTTTGTATTAGAGTTGAATTTAATGGCAGTATAGTTTGGTAGCAAAAGTATGTTTGTATCCGTAAGTCAAAAATTAACCGTATTAGTAAATTAACTAGTAGTAATTACAGTGTGCAAAACAGTACCGATCTAGCCGAATAAGTAGAATTAAGTGGAAAAATTAGTTGTCCGGTATTAGTTGAAAATTGTCAGAGTAAGTCGTGTATACGGGTAGGTATTCTTGGTTGGATTATTTTGTTGAAATTATGTCGAATAAGTTGATTTGCAGATGAAGTTGAATTGTCCCGATTTATGGACATTATTAAGTTGCAGGTCTTATGACCAACGTTGTTAAGTTGTTTTGCAGTTGCAGGTCTTATGACCAACGTTGTTAAGTTGTCTTGCTGTTGCAGGTCTTGTGACCAATGTGGATTAAGTTGTTTGCGGTTGTTGCATTTTTGTCGTTGTTATGTTGTGTTGAATAAGTTGATGTTATGGTTGTTGTCGCATGCATAGTATAGCATTATTAAGTTGACCTGGATTGACAAAAATTATTAAGTTGGCCTGGATTGGCAAAATTATTAAGTTGGCCTAGATTGGCAAAAAGTTGAAGTTGAAGGCTGATGCCTTGTTGATGCCCGACAAACTGGCAATTTCTAAGTTGGGATTTCTGCTCCATTTCTAAGTTGGGAGCTTTGCTCCATTGGTACCACATGCATATGCATAGTTGAGTCGCATTTTGTGTTGCATTACTTATGTTGATAAAGTTGTTGTTGTATTATGTTGATAAAGTTGTTGTTGTATTATGTTGATAAAGTTGTTGTTGTATTATGTTGATAAGGTTGTTGTAATATTAGGCTGATTAAGTTGTTGTAAAGTAGTGAAATTGTATGATTCTAGTCCAATGTATTGATTATCATACTCTTGTTTATATTATTCGATATCTTACCCCTTCTGTTTGAATGTTACCCCTATGTTGGTAACGTGCAGGTTAATAAAGATGAAGGTCGTTTATTCTTACTAGTTTGAGTCGGTGATGTCGCTCTGATACGTAACACTCGGGGAATGGACGCTTGTTGTTTATTGTTGAATATGTTTTATGTTGCTGAATTTTTAAGTTGAACTTATTAAGTATTATGTTGTTTTGAAGTTGTTTTAGTCGAACAAAAATGTTAAGTGAATCAAAGTTGAATATTCGTATCTTGAAGTTGTCTTGCTTTGAAAGGAAGATATATATGAATTTTGTTGTTATTGGTTCATCCGATCAAAGTGTTATGTATCTGTTCATATGAAATTAATTGAAGTTGCTTTTAAGATGAAAGTGTAGCATCTCATTTGTTTGTTGAAATTTTATAACTCTGATTTTACTATTATTCGCCGGGTAGATATGAGGTGTTACATTAGTGGTATCAGAGAAGGTCGGTCTGTCCGACCAAGTTGTCTAATGTTGTTTATCCCTTAGTATGCGACAAGTGTGTGGAACACTGTCGGTACTTGTTTGTTTTCCTAATCGATGGTACGCAGGAGTTGGTTTGAAACTAGTAGGGGAGAAGTTTACTTCTCAGAGATGTTTGTAGTATGTGAAGTCGAATCAAGGTGATATTGATTGCTGGAGTGCAAGTGTTGTCAGAACTGTGTTGTTGCGAATCGACGAGAGTGTGGACTCATGATTTTATCCGTCGGTCCAGTTGAGACATTTTGAAGGAAGACGAGTCGGTATGATTAATGTTTGCTTCTCGGAGAAGAGAGGGCAATGTGACGAATAGTGATATGCAAGTGGAGTATATCTGGAGTGAAGTCGGATGATTTTCAGAGTTGGGTGAAAAACAAGGATTGATGGAAGAGTTTGGAAGCAAGAGAAAGAGGTAGAACTCATGTTCACCAATTTCGGATTTTATTTTCGTATTTATGGAACAACCTTCAGTATAAGAGACATAGCTTTCTACTCGTAACTCCAATGAAAGCGATTCTGGACTTTTCGGAAAGTTTACGAAATTCCCTACAGTTTGCATATAAATATTGTCTTCGGCATGTTTTTGAGGAGGGAGAAAACCGCGTTTGAATATTTGGGTCTGGTGCTGACTTTTGGGAAATTCTGCATACGGGATTTCTTGACCAGTCCCATTGCAAGGACGATAACTTTTTACTCGTAATTTAGATTTGAGCGATTCTTGAAGTTCAGGAATCTACACAAAATTCCCTTCATTTTGGAATATAATTTTGTGTCTGGGAGGTCTGTATTGAAGAAGATAATCGTGTTTGAAGTTGGACAATTCTTGCTGGAAATAGTAAGATAAAGTCAAATATGAAATGTTGAGTAATAAGAAGAAGAATATCGGAGAAGCACATGGAAGTGCGGCGTATGATAGTTGAGAATGATTAAAGTATAGAAATCTTTGAGGAATGTTAAATAGTAAAGTGAATTGGGTGTTGTTGGCGATATGTGTCGACATGAGTCGGAAATTTTTGGAAGTTATATCACCAACCAGATGACGAGATGGTATTGTTGAGATTGTGATTGGAATGAGAATCAAGTGTGAAACTATACGGATCATGAAGTTGTGAGATTAAAAGGAAAGACGAATGATTGGTTAGGGTGTCAAAAGTTTTGGACTTGGATAAATGTTTCGATTGAAGTGGGCCAATTTAGATTGTACTTGATGTATCAGAAGGATATTCAATAATTAGGTTGTGCAACAAGTGTGTATAAGAATATATGTGTTCGATTTTGTGCGTTCTTGGAAATAAGGAAATTAAGAAAAACGGTTGTAAGCCTTAGAGAAATGGTAGAGCAGTATGCTTAGATAACGTTGAGCACGAGGAAGAAGACGCTATTTTAGTTGGATAATGATGATTTATGCCACCCTTATGGTTGCTGGCTTCCTATTGACAAATTGAGGAACTAATCACCCTTAATCTCTTGTTGATAGTCGACAGAATCATGTGGATGGAGTAGATGTGTCTTGCCAACTAGAATAGTATACACAATGAATTGCTTGGAGTTGAGCAAAGTGCTTAGGAATTGTTTAAGTTGTCGATGCAGATTCTTATATAGGGAAATAAGGCGGAATTGAGGATGTTAGTATGAGGTTGTGGGTTGATCAGTAAGTAGTTTGGAAACTCACAGTTGTGTTCTGGATAACTTGGGTTTTGGTTTGTGGTGGATCGAGAATTCGACTGACAGGAGACTGAAAGAATTGTAGAGATAAACCAAGTAGGAAGTAAATGGTAATGTAAGACTATGATTTGACCAAGGATGTCGGATAGAGAAGGGTAGTGGCTGGTATGCCTTAAAGTGTATATATGGAATTATGAATGGTATTTTCCATACTTGTTTGGATAAGTTAGAACTGGTATTCGTTGTGGATGTTCTGATGTTTTATAAAATCAGAAGAAGAGCGCGTAGAGTATTTGAGAGTTGAGTTGCAAGTATTGAAAGAAGTAAAGCTATATACTGAGTTAGCAAGGTGTGAATTATGATTTGTAAAGATGAAGTTGAGTGGTTGTGTTAATTCGGATGAGGGATTTTGGAAAATTGTGCTAGTATGAGTAGGAATTGATGAATTAGTGGTTTGATTGGTTTGGTTAATATGCCATGTTAAGTGTAGGTTATTGAGGCTAAATCTATGGCTATTGGGTGTTAAGCTCTGTTTGGAAGATGATTTTTCTTGTTGAGATTAATTGGACACATGTATCCTTATGCTGTGGTAACGTTGTTATGCGTTGAGATAAATTTTGATGATGTGTTAATGCAAGGTGGTGAAGTTGTAGATTAGGTTGACGATAATTGGGAATTCTTGAAAGTATCTATCCTATTCAAGATTTGGAATTGGTTGAGGTTGTAATGGTATTGAATATTCGGAGGTATTATTTACGGATCTAAGTTCGAAGTGGTCAGTCATCAAAGTGTAGGATGCCTGTTTGGTTTGAATTTCCGATGAGTTAAGTCGGAAGTCTTTTCTTATGTCTGCTTTGATGGTTGCAATTAATCAGAGTGCGCAGCGAAAGTGCGGTGTAGAGCAATTGGTTTTTATTTGAGTAACAACGATGTTGGTGGTTTGATTGCGTTGATGTTGTGTTATGACTTTTGTGCCCTATTCTTGTTGTTGCCTCGTTACCTAGGGTGATGGTTCGAGTGCGAGTAGCTAATTCCCATGATGGAGGATTAGGGAAGTGTTGCCTACGGCGTTGGTAACGATCGTGTTGTGTTCTGACCCGTAGTGAACTTGTTTGTTCTTAACTTGGTTATTCTTTGTGTCTTGAGTTAGTCATTGGGGGCGCTGCGTAAGCATTGTTTCGTGTTGTTGTTGTCGTTGATGTGATGTATTGTTGTTTGGTGTTAGACGTGGGGTTGCCTTTTAGGGCAGGGAAGTTGATTTGTTAGCTGAGATAACGTATCTGGAGTGTGGTGCATCGAGTAAATTTTTGAGGACGAAAATATTCTAAGTGGGGGAGAGTTATAACGCCCGTATTTAATTAAATATTTTAATTAAATAGTATTGAGTATTTTTCCGAATATTTGTTGACTATGTTGAATATGTTGTTTGATGCTAATGAGTATTAATCGGGTAATTAGTTGATTTAGTCAGGAGAAATTAATATTAGAAATAATATTTATTTATGTGGAATATTAATTAGTTGGTTGGATTAAGTTGTGTGTGAGAAATAGCAAAGTTGGGGTATCGTGTAGTAGGCCCATTAAGTTAATTAACAAACCCATTATTATATTAGGTTTTTAATTAAGAGAAAGAAAATAAAGGAGAAAAACAAGGGTTTTGAGATAAGAACGTGGAGGTTACAGAAAGTGGGAACTAGGGTTGGAAGCACGACGATTTGAGAAGAGAGAATTCGAGAGGTTGCCGTCAAAGTTCCAGTTTTCGACCGGAAATTCGAGCTGCCTTCAATCTAAGGTAAGGGTGGGGTTCGAATTTTATAACCGGGTATATGATAATGGATACGTGGGATTGGGATTTATATAATTTTCTATTGAATGTGTTGAAGTGTATTGATGAATTGGTTTTGTTTTTGTGGAATTTGATGTTTGCTAGATTGTTTGGTTGTTGTTCTATAGTGTTAAACTTAGGTTGGAATTTGGTTAAATCGATAGAAACCGATGTTTTCGCAAACGAAAGTCGGAATAGATTGCGTAGTTGTGTCGAGAAATGTTAGGCCGTGATCGAGTATGCTTGTTTTATCGAATTTGGTTGATTTTGTACGTTTTTACATTTATGGAGAATTGGGGGTTTAAAATTCGGATTAAAATCGAAAGTCGTAGAATGCACGTTTGATGGTTCCAAATCACTACTATATGTTTGGTATGAATGAGTATGTGTTTGTTTCGAAGAAAATAATTGAATCGGTCGGATTTTTGGACGAAAATGCAAAATCCCGTAGGGCTGTTATGCTGAAAAATTCTGGTTTCGGAAAGTTTGGAAAATTCATATCTTTTGATCCGTAAGTCGGTTTTGACCCCCGTTCGAAGCGTTGGAAAGCTAACGAGATGTTCTTTCTAGGAAAAATGGTTTTGAGGTCTGTATCTGGTTCAATTATAGCATAAAATTGAAACCGTATCGTTGTGTTGATTTTTACCGTCGTGAATGTGTGCGATTGCGGTGTTATCGTGCAATATGCCTCAACAATGTTAACCGATTAATAATGCAGAGGAATAGCAATAATGTGGGGACTTAGAAATGACAGTAGCAGATTTTGTATCATAGTTGAATTTAATGGCAGTATAGTTTGGTAGCAAAAGTATGTTTGTATCCGTAAGTTAAAAATTAACCGTATCAGTAAATTAACTAGTAGTAATTACAGTGTGCAAAACAGTACCGATCTAGCCGAATAAGTAGAATTAAGCAGAAAAATTAGTTGTCCGGTATTAGTTGAAAATTGTCAGAGTAAGTCGTGTATACGGGTAGGTATTCTTGGTTGGATTATTTTGTTGAAATTATGTCGAATAAGTTGATTTGCAGATGAAGTTGAATTCTGTTGAATTGTCCCGATTTATGGACATTATTAAGTTACAGGTCTTATGACCAACGTTGTTAAGTTGTTTTGCAGTTGCAGGTCTTATGACCAACGTTGTTAAGTTGTCTTGCTGTTGCAGGTCTTGTGACCAATGTGGATTAAGTTGTTTGCGGTTGTTGCATTTTTGTCGTTGTTGTGTTGTGTTGAATAAGTTGATGTTATGGTTGTTGTCGCATGCATAACATAGCATTATTAAGTTGACCTGGATTGGCAAAAGTTATTAAGTTGGTCTGGATTGGCAAAATTATTAAGTTGGCCTGGATTGGCAAAAAGTTGAAGTTGAAGGCTGATTGATGCCTTGTTGATGCCCGACAAACTGGCAATTTCTAAGTTGGGAGTTCTGCTCTGTTTCTAAGTTGGGAGTTTTGCTCCATTGGTACCACATGCATATGCATAGTTGAGTCGCATTTTGTGTTGCATTACTTATGTTGATAAAGTTGTTGTTGTATTATGTTGATAAAGTTGTTGTTGTATTATGTTGATAAAGTTGTTGTTGTATTATGTTGATAAGGTTGTTGTAATATTAGGCTGATTAAGTTGTTGTAAAGTAGTGAAATTGTATGATTCTAGTCTAATGTATTGATTATCATACTCTTGTTTATATTATTCGATATCTCACCCCTTCTGTTTGAATGTTACCCCTATGTTGGTAACATGCAGGTTAGCAAAGATGAAGGTCGTTTATTCTTACTAGTTTGAGTCGGTGATGTCGCTCTGATACGTAACACTCGGGGGATGGACGCTTGTTGTTTATTGTTGAATATGTTTTATGTTGCTGAATTTTTAAGTTGAACTTATTAAGTATTATGTTGTTTTGAAGTTGTTTTAGTCGAACAAAAATGTTAAGTGAATCAAAGTTGAATATTCGTATCTTGAAGTTGTCTTGCTTTGAAAGGAAGATATATATGAATTTTGTTGTTATTGGTTCATCCGATCAAAGTGTTATGTATCTGTTCATATGAAATTAATCGAAGTTGTTTTTAAGATGAAAGTGTAGCATCTCATTTGTTTGTTGAAATTTTATAACTCTGATTTTACTATTATCCGCCGGGTAGAAATGGGGTGTTACATTAGTGGTATCAGAGCAGGTCGGTCTGTCCGACCAAGTTATCTAATGTCGTTTATCCCTTAGTATGCGACAAGTGTGTGGAACACTGTTGGTACTTGTTTGTTTTCCTAATCGATGGTACGCAGGAGTTGGTTTGAAACTAGTGGGGGAGAAGTTTACTTCTCAGAGATGTTTGTAGTATGTGAAGTCAAATCAAGGTGATATTGATTGCAGGAGTGCAAGTGTTGTCAGAACTGTGTTGTTGCGAATCGACGAGAGTGCGGACTCATGATTTTATCCGTCGGTCCATTTGAGACATTTTGAAGGAAGACGAGTCAGTATGATTGATGTTTGCTTCTCGGAGAAGAGATGGCAATGTGACGAATAGTGATATACAAGTGGAGTATATCTGGAGTGAAGTCGGGTGATTTTCAGAGTTGGGTGAAAAACAAGGATTGTTGGAAGAGTTTGGAAGTAAGAGAAAGAGGTAGAACTCATGTTCACCAATTTCGGATTTTATTTTCGTATTTATAGAACAACCTTCAGTATAAGAGACATAACTTTCTACTCGTAACTCCGATGAAAGCGATTATGGACTTTTCGGAAAGTTTACAAAATTCCCTACAATTTTCATATAAATTTTGTCTTTGGAATGTTTTTGAGGAGGGAGAAAAACGCGTTTGAATATTTGGGTCTGGTGTTGACTTTTGGAAAATTCTGCATACGGGATTTCTTGACCAGTCCCATTGCAAGGACGATAACTTTTTACTCGTAATTCAGATTTGAGCGATTCTTGAAGTTCTGGAATCTACACGAAATTCCCTTCATTTTGGAATATAATTTTGTGTCTGGGAGGTCTGTATTGAAGAAGATAGTCGTGTTTGAAGTTGAACAATTCTTGCTGGAAATAGTAAGATGAAGTCAAATATGAAATGTTTAGTAATAAGAAGAAGAATATCGGAGAAACACATGGAAGTGCAGCGTATGATAGTTGTGAATGATTAAAGTATAGAAATATTTGAGGAATGTTAAATAGTAAAGTGAATTGGGTGTTATTGGCGAGATGTGTCGACATGAGTCAGAAATTTTTGGAAGTTATATCACCAACCAGATGACGAGATGGTATTGTTGAGATTGTGATTGGAATGAGAATCAAGTGTGAAACTATACGGATCATCGAAGTTGTGAGATTAAAAAGAAAGGCGAATGATTGGTTAGGGTGTCAAAATTTTTGGACTTGGATAAATGTTTCGATTGAAGTGGGCCAATTTAGATTGTACTTGATGTATCAGAAGGATATTCGATAATTAGGTTGTGCAACAAGTGTGTATAAGAATATATGTGTTGGATTTTGTGCGTTCTTGGAAATAAGGAAATTAAGAAAAATGTTTGTAAGCCTTAGAGAAATGGTAGAGCAGTATGCTTAGATAACGTTGAGCACGAGGAAGAAGACGCTATTTTAGTTGGATAATGATGATTTATGCCACCCTTATGGTTGTCGGCTGCCTATTGACAAATTGAGGAACTGATCACCCTTAATCTCTTGTTGATAGTCGACGGAATCATGTGGATGGAGTAGATGTGTCTTGCCAACTAGAATAATATGCACAGTGAATTGCTTGGAGTTGAGCCAAGTGCTTAGGAATTGTTTAAGTTGTCCATGCAGATTCCTATATAGGGAAATAAGGAGGAATTGAGGATGTTAGTATGAGGTTGTGGGTTGATCAGTGAGTAGTTTGGAAACTCACAGATGTGTTCTGGATAACTTGGGTTTTGGTTTGTGGTGGATCAAGAATTCGATTGACAGGAGACTGAAAGAATTGTAGAGATAAACCAAGTAGAAAGTAAATGGTAATGTAAGACTATGATTTGACCAAGGATGTCGGATAGAGAAGGGTAGTGGCTGGTATGCCTTAAAGTGTATATATGGAATTATGAATGGTATTTTCCATACTTGTTTGGATAAGTTAGAACTGGTATTCGTTGTGGATGTTCTGATGTTTTATAAAATCAGAAGAAGAGCACGTAGAGTATTTGACAGTTGAGTTGCAAGTATTGAAAGAAGTAAAGCTATATACTGAGTTAGCAAGGTGTGAATTATGATTTGTAAAGATGAAGTTGAGTGGTTGTGTTAATTCGGATGAGGGATTTTGGAAAATTGTGCTAGTATGAGTAGGACTTGATGAATTAGTTGTTTGATTGGTTTGGTTAATATGCCATGTTAAGTGTAGGTTATTGAGGCTAAATCTATGGCTATTGGGTGTTAAGCTCTGTTTGGAAGATGATTTTTCTTGTTGAGATTAATTGGACACATGTATCCTTATGTTGTGGTAACGTTGTTATGCGTTGAGATGAATTTTGATGATGTGTTAATGCAAGGTGGTGAAGTTGTAGATTAGGTTGACGATAATTGGGAATTCTTGAAAGTATCTATCCTATTCAAAATTTGAAATTGGTTGAGGTTGTAATGGTATTGAATATTCGGAGGTATTATTTACGGATCTAAGTTCGAAGTGGTCAGTCAT
Source organism: Lathyrus tuberosus (assembly GCA_022829125.1). NCBI lineage: Eukaryota > Viridiplantae > Streptophyta > Magnoliopsida > Fabales > Fabaceae > Lathyrus > Lathyrus tuberosus. The sequence goes on from JALAZF010000080.1 coordinate 16,835,515, forward strand.
CAAAGTGTAGGATGCCTGTTTGGTTTGAATTTCTGATGAGTTAAGTCGGAAGTCTTTTCTTATGTCTGCTTTGATGGTTGCAATTAATCAGAGTGCGCAGCGAAAGCGCGGTGTAGAGCAATTGGTTCTTATGTGAGTAACAACGATGTTGGTGGTTTGATTGCGTTGATGTTGTGTTATGACTTTTGTGCCCTATTCTTGTTGTTGCCTCGTTACCTAGGGTGATGGTTCGAGTGCGAGTAGCTAATTCCCAGATGGAGGATTAGGGAAGTGTTGCCTACGGTGATGGTAACGATCGTGTTGTGTTCTGACCCGTAGTGAACTTGTGTGTTCTTAACTTGGTTATTCTTTGTGTCTTGAGTTAGTCGTTGGGGGCGTTACGTAAGCATTGTTTCGTGTTATTGTTGTCATTGATGTGATGTATTGTTGTTTGGTGTTAGACGTGGGGTTGCCTTTTAGGGCAGGGAAGTTGATTTGTTAGCTGAGATAACGTATCTGGAGTGTGGTGCATCGAGTAAATTTTTGAGGACGAAAATATTCTAAGTGGGGGAGAGTTGTAACGCCTGTATTTAATTAAATATTTTAATTAAATAGTATTGAGTATTTTTCCGAATATTTGTTGACTATGTTGAATATGTTGTTTGATGCTAATGAGTATTAATCAGGTAATTAATCGATTTAGTCAGGAGAAATTAATATTAGAAATAATATTTATTTATGTGGAATATTAATTAGTTGGTTGGATTAAGTTGTGTGTGAGAAATAGCAAAGTTGGGGTATCGTGTAGTAGGCCCATTAAGTTAATTAACAAACCCATTATTATATTAGGTTTTTAATTAAGAGAAAGAAAATAAAGGAGAAAAACAAGGGTTTTGAGATAAGAAAGTGGAGGTTACAGAAAGTGGGAACTAGGGTTGGAAGCACGACGATTTGAGAAGAGAGAATTCGAGAGGTTGCCGTCAAAGTTCCAGTTTTCAACCGAAAATTCGAGCTGCCTTCAATCTAAGGTAAGGGTGGGGTTCGAATTTTATAACCGGGTATATGATAATGGATACGTGGGATTAGGATTTATATAATTTTCTACTGAATGTGTTGAAGTGTATTGATGAATTGGTTTTGTTTTTGTGGAATTCGATGTTTGCTAGATTGTTTGGTTGTTGTTCTATAGTGTTAAACTTAGGTTGAAATTTGGTTAAATCGATAGAAACCGATGTTTTCGCGAACTAAAGTCGGAATAGATTGCGTAGTTGTGTCGAGAAATGTTAGGCCGTGATCGAGTATGCTTGTTTTATCAAATTTGGTTGATTTTGTAAGTTTTTACATTTTTGGCGATTTGGAGGTTTAAGATTCGGATTTAAATCGAAAGTCGTAGAATGCACGTTTGATGGTTCCAAATCACTACTATATGTTTGGTATGAATGAGTATGTGTTTGTTTCGAAGAAAATAATTGAATCGGTCGGATATTCGGACGAAAATGCAAAATCCCGTAGGGCTGTTATGCTGAAAAATTCTGGTTTCGGAAAGTTTGGAAAATTCATATCTTTTGATCCGTAAGTCGGTTTTGACCCCCGTTCGAAGCGTTGGAAAGCTAACGAGATGTTCTTTCTAGGAAAAATAGTTTTGAGGTCTATATCTGGTTCAACTATAGTAGAAAATTGAAACAGTATCGTTGTGTTGATTTTTACCGTCGTGAATGTGTGCGATTGAGGTGTTATCGTGCAATATGCCTCAACAATGTTAACCGATTAATAATGCAGAGGAATAGCAATAATGTGGGGACTTAGAAATGACAGTAGCAGGTTTTGTATCAGAGTTGAATTTAATGGCAGTATAGTTTGGTAGCAAAAGTATGTTTGTATCCGTAAGTTAAAAATTAACTGTATCAGTAAATTAACTAGTAGTAATTACAGTGTGCAAAACAGTACCGATCTAGCCGAATAAGTTGAATTAAGCGGAAAAATTAGTTGTCCGGTATTAGTTGAAAATTGTCGGAGTAAGTCGTGTATACGGGTAGGTATTCTTGGTTGGATTATTTTGTTGAAATTATGTCGAATAAGTTGATTTGCAGATGAAGTTGAATTCTGTTGAATTGTCCCGATTTATGGACATTATTAAGTTGCAGGTCTTATGACCAACGTTGTTAAGTTGTTTTGCAGGTGCAGGTCTTATGACCAACGTTGTTAAGTTGTCTTGCTGTTGCAGGTCTTGTGACCAATGTGGATTAAGTTGTTTGCGGTTGTTGCATTTTTGTCATTGTTATGTTGTGTTGAATAAGTTGATGTTATGGTTGTTGTCGCATGCATAGCATAACATTATTAAGTTGACCTGGATTGGCAAAAATTATTAAGTTGGCCTGGATTGGCAAAGTTATTAAGTTGGCCTGGATTGGCAAAAAGTTGAAGTAGAAGGCTGATGCCTTGTTGATGCCCGACAAACTGGCAATTTCTAAGTTTGGAGTTCTGCTCCGTTTCTAAGTTGGGAGTTTTGCTCCATTGGTACCACATGCATACGCATAGTTGAGTCGCATTTTGTATTGCATTACTTATGTTGATAAAGTTGTTGTTGTATTATGTTGATAAAGTTGTTGTTGTATTATGTTGATAAAGTTGTTGTTGTATTATGTTGATAAGGTTGTTGTAATATTAGGTTGATTAAGTTGTTGTAAAGTAGTGAAATTGTATGATTCTAGTCTAATGTATTGATTATCATACTCTTGTTTATATTATTCGATATCTCACCCCTTCTGTTTGAATGTTACCCCTATGTTGGTAACGTGCAGGTTAGCAAAGATGAAGGTCGTTTATTCTTACTAGTTTGAGTCGGTGATGTCGCTCTGATACGTAACACTCGGGGGATGGACGCTTGTTGTTTATTGTTGAATATGTTTTATGTTGCTGAATTTTTAAGTTGAACTTATTAAGTATTATGTTGTTTTGAAGTTGTTTTAGTCGAACAAAAATGTTAAGTGAATCAAAGTTGAATATTCGTATCTTGAAGTTGTCTTGCTTTGAAAGGAAGATATATATGAATTTTGTTGTTATTGGTTCATCCGATCAAAGTGTTATGTATCTGTTCATATGAAATTAATCGAAGTTGTTTTTAAGATGAAAGTGTAGCATCTCATTTGTTTGTTGAAATTTTATAACTCTGATTTTACTATTATCCGCCAGGTAGAAATGGGGTGTTACAACATGTGTATATATAAATTTTGTCAAATATTAACATTTTCTTTGGAAAAATTAAGACTCACATGTATAAATATACACACTAACATTCAACATTTCTCATGATCAAATCCATAAAAGAATGGTCACTTTGGTGATTTTTTGTCTCAATAGAATCATTTAAACTGTCAAATAATTTTAATTTAAAATTATGAAAAATTCAATAAAATTAATTTCTGAAACTGAGATTTATTTATACCCCATATTAATTTTCATTAATAGTATTGGTAGATTTGTGTTGCTTACATATCTATCTCAAGTTCTCATTCATACGTAACAAGTTCAATAAAATAAAATGTAACGTTATAATCCATAGGCCGGACTTGCACACTCATTTATATATGAGACACCAAATGAGATGAATTTATTTCATCAATCAAAAAAATAATTAAAGAAGTAGCACTTTATAAAAACTAATGTGTTACTTATATATACCAAATATTACATATCATTTTAACTGTGAGAGAGTATATGCAATATAAAATAAATTTCCTTTATGCAACAACGATTGAACACCATTATTGATATTCTTTAGTAATTAATTGATCATAAATGTTAAGTTTCAAAATTATACCCATATTGACTTTAAAAAATTGATGACCGGGACTCAAAAGAACAATTTATGGAAGATCGTGAATAAAATTCTGAGACGTTTTTTTTTAAAATTGAACCTTAAAAAATGTTCTTTAAAAAATGAAATTGTGCATAAATCAAACAAGAATTAAACATGGGTTGCTCTGATACCAATTGTTGGTTTTCTAATAATCAAGACTTTATAAATCCATACTCAATTCAAGATGAAATACAAAGTGAAATTGTATCTTTAGGACCTGTTCTGGACTGGGCTTGAGGTTGGCCCACCGTCGGGCACAACCCAACCCAGCTCCGTGTTGAAGAAGACCAACACTAAAGCCCAATCCATCATAACCACAGGAGGGCATATGTTCTGTACATGTTCTCCACGTGCTCCCCACACGGGGACACGTCACCAACTGAATCCACGCCCTTCATGGGGCAATTTCACCCTCAAAAACGGGTTGATCCACCACGATGTTCTCGGGGAAGTTGACCCAAGACAAAGACCACATGCTGGTCTTCCCCACTCCCACGTAGGATCCTTGTAGTTATCCATAGTGGGCCTAATGATCCATCCTACAACAGATGACTGTTGACCCAGTGCTGGGGGCACATTATAAATACCCTCATTTGCAGGAGGGTCAGGTATTCTAAACTCATTATTGCTTACCCTGTACTTGCTTTCTATCTTCACTCTGAACCTCACTTTGGAATTAGAGTGTCTTGCGGGTACACCCTATTCTCTTCTCCTCCACCGGCTAACCTAAAGTCACCGACGTTGAAGCTAGAGGGATTATACCTGAGTGAATCTCACACCCAAAGATACAACAAAGTCGCCACCGAACTTTATTTAGTTCCAACGAACAGGGAAAATATCGATAAAACTCAAGGGGAAGTGAAACGAGTAAGGGGGTAAGTTATGCGAAAGGAATGTACAAGCACCTTACGCATCCGTCGTACTCGACGGGAACCATTTCGCTTGCTTCTAGGCTTGGATGTGTTATCTATCTAAAGGTTTCTAGCTAAAAGAAGAGAGGGAGAAGATACGAAGAAAGGAGAAAAAAGAAAGTGCTTGCGGAGAATTAGGACCCTCGTGCCTACGTACCCTCATAGTGCAATGAAGAAATTAGAGCGCCGTAGTTCATGTAACCAGGGGAAGAGAAGAAGAATGGAAGAAGGTGGCTCACCAAGATTTCACAATCTCGTGCCTACGTATCCTCATAGTGCAATGAGGAATTCAGAGCCTACGTTGTTCGGGGAATAAAGACAGGACAAGGAAAGGAAAATGGTGTCAAAACCAAGAGCAAAAGAGGTAGAGAAAAATCGACTAGGGATGCAAATAAGTGGGGTCAAAACTAAGAAATAAGTGCAAAGGAAAAGATAATAACTCTGTTGAGGATAAAGTGCAATGATGGTGTCGAAACTAAGAAGATAAAGGAACAAAAGAGCAAGAGCGACTCTACTGGGAAGTAAGAGAACAACACGACTATGCTGGGGATCCGAGGGTAAGCAACCCTATTGGGAACAAACAAAGGGATGGTGTTGAAGCCAAGAGAAAAATAATTCGATATGTTAACTGACTGGCAACCGAAGAGAGATTAAGATTCTGCGGGTAAAAAGGGTTTGGTATCAATAGGCAGGCTGTGATGAACCAAAAAGAGAGAGTACTAAACCAAGAGAATGTGTATAACTCTGAAGGGATTTTGGTATATTAACTGATAAACAGTGGTTAACCGAGGAAAGAAAAGACTGCAACTCTGCAGGAAGAAAGGTTTTAACAGATAGACTGTGATCAACCAAAAGAATGGGTTAGAACCAAGCGAAGGTTGTGACCCAAAGGAGTTCGGTACATTGACTGAACAAACAGTATCTGACCGAAGAAAGGGTATTTGAACCAAAATAAGGTTGTTAACCGCTGGGGATTCGGTGTTAATAAGAAGACTGTTATTAACCGAAAAGAAAAATGAGTGATTAACCAAGAGAAGGTGATTAACTCAAAAGAGACTTAGTATATTAACAGACAGACTGTGGTTAACTCCGAAAAAGTGCAAATTGGCGTTTTAACTGACAGGCAGTGGTTAACCAATCAAAGGGAGAGGAACCAAGAGAAAGTTACAGACTCTGCTAGAGTTTCGGTGTTTAACAGGAAGACTGTGTTTAACCGAAGAAAAGGATTGCGACCGCAGGTGAAAAAGAGAAGTGGTTGTAACAGTATGACTTTGTTTAACCAAAATGATCACGACTCTGGTGGGGAATCGATGAACAACGATCAATCATAAGAAAAAGTGTTGAACCAAAAGGAGGTTGATAACCCTGGGCGACGAAGATCGTTAACCAAGACAATGGTGATTGATCAAAAGAGAGATTGCAATGGGTAGTAGTGATCAAGGACCGACTCGACTGAGGATTATGAGACACTATAACTTGGAGATAGAGACGATTATCCCAGGCACAGGGTCATTCGTCCCCTACCCAAAAATAATCAAGATGAGTGTAGGAATTCTCCACTCTCATCCCTTCTCTAGCACCAAAGTATAGTGCGGAAATTGAAATGGACAACATAACAACGCCTATTTGTACAGTGCTCAAGTGCGTAGTGCGAATCTCCGACTCGGCAGGGGACCAAGAGAGCAAGCCAACAACCTTCCAAGAGTCAAAAGATCGTCAAAGCAACGTGCAAATTAATGATTGTACAAGATTGAATTTGCTCAAGAAGGAACAAACTCAATGCAAATAGCATGGCAAACAGTACCAAACATCAACATTAATCATGTAATCAAGTGAGCAAATGATGTGCAAGAGTGATCATGAACGATGTAATGCCTAAATTGCAAACAATTTCGTAATCGATAAATCGTGCATCAAAAGTTCGCAAGCATGCTTCAAACAGATGCTAAACAACACCTAAAACATCCACAAATATCAAGCATATCAATCCATGGAAGTTAGAGGAGGAAAGAATGTCAAACAAGCTTGAAAATAGGCAAAAATGACATTCTGGTCCAGTGTTAATCGATTAACATTTTTTTACTACAAAGTGTTAATCGATTAACACTTCAAAAACAAGAAAAAAACTAAAAAATGCAGTGTTAATAGATTAACACTTTTGCACTGCAAAGTGTTAATCGATTAACACTGAAGTAGTGGCTAAAAATCAATTTTCCAAAAGTGCTTCCAGCAGTTAATCACTTATTTGAACATCCACATGCTTTACACTTGTGCACGAATATTACATCAATTATGAGAAATTAAACACAAATTGAAAGCATCAAGCATGAAGATCAAAGATCAAACAATCGCAAGATTCAACAAACCGAAAAACTATAGAAACTACATCGTAAATGCGTGAAAGTGGTCGAAACAGTAAATTAAGTGAGAATTGACCAACCTACAAGCTGGAGAATTTGCTTGGTGATTGTTGTGAGTGAAATATAGAGAGAAGAAGCCAAGAAAACCAGAGAATTCTGCACTTGCACTCAAAACCGTAGCAAAACCGAGCAAAATGCAATAAAAGCTCCGAACTCAAATTTGCATCGAAACGATTGGAGTAATCACTTGAATTGAAGTAGAACTTGCTGTAATTCCAGAAATCCAAGAAAAATTGAAGATGAATGAAGGTTTAAGCTCAAGAGATAAGCAATTTCAATGTGAAATTTGCTACTTTTCAATGGTGGAATTGAGCTCTAGTGTGGTTTGGGGAAGAAGATGAAGATGAATGTGTAGAACTTGCAGAAAAATGCAGAGAGAAAGGAGAGAATTGAGAGTGAAAAAGTGAGGATTTGTGAAAATGATTGTGGATCCTTTGCGAAATGGTGGAGCTTTGTTTATATAGAGACTAGCTTTGGAGTAGGCTAGGTTTGGAATGTGATTTGGAGTGAGCTTTGGAGCTTGCTTTGGAGTTAGTTACACTCAACTCACCGAGTCGGAAGTTGACTCGGTTAGTTAGTTAGTTAGTTAACTCGGTCGAGCAATCCTAGTGCAAATCCAAATCAATGACTCTCATGCTTGGAAATTAAGTAACATGGTGGACTTAATTCAAGAATATGTATTAGAATAAATGTAAGTGGAGTGTCTTGAATGATCTTGAACTGTCTAGAGATGTCTAGAATGTTCCACACACTGCTAAAACGAAGTAGACTTCAAGAGAAAAGAGAGTGAAAAATTGATGTCATGAAAATACAACATATTCTGCCATTTTACATGGGTTAATCGATTAACCCATTTGCACTGCAAATGGTTAATCGATTAAATAGGCCAAAATTTGCCCAAATTGCTTGAAAAAAGGTGTTGTGGCTATGGTTTTGATTTTCGACCTTTTCCTTTGATGAATAGGCATAGAAACCCTTGTTTTGTGCTTGTGTTGATGATGTGATGACTTTGTGAGGATATGATTAATCGGGTTTTGAAAACCTGAATACCCCTGCAACAAAAACACAGAGAAAAAGTGTGAATGTGTATGCCAGCGATGCGAATGCACATGCTTATGCAAAAGGCAAAAGGGGAGGTCAAATTTTGGGTTACGATAGCAACCCCTATTTAATCCTCTTGGACCTGAATGTTCGAATTGCGCCAACTTTTCGATGATTCGAGGTGGAAGGGGATTAAATAAAAAAGTAGCTCGAGAATTTGGCCGACGGTGACAAGAGATGAAAAGGTGAATGTTTTGAGAGTCTGGATATGTGGGAATTTTGGCTGACTATCTTGCTAGAGAGATGAATCAGTTAAAGAGAGCATACTAGATGCGTATGCTATGTATGTGTTGTTATACATGATACTTGATATCATGTCATGCGACGACAAAGGTCAAGGTACAGTGCGGTGAGTAGGCAAGGGTTGTAGCAAAACGAACTCGACATCCTCGGCTGGGGAGAGAACCCATAAATGACGACGACTCCGTTGGGGAAGAAACCGTGAAATCTCAGATTTTCCAGGCTATTATCGTTATCGTTGCTGGGGATGGAGGAACCATGACGATCTTCAAACCACGGTTAACTCCGCTTTGGGACTGACCTTTCAACCTTGACTGATTCTGCTTAGGGGAATTACAAGGTCCAAATGATCTTCTCTGCTTGGGGAGAACAGGAAATCGAAATACACTGCCGCAAAGGAAGTGATGGTTTTAACCTGCTGGGAATGACGTACGACCCTTGCTGCAGATGTTGCACAACTCTTGTTGGTGGACGAACATGTCTATGCTTGAGGACACATCATGGCGACTTTACTGGGGAGATTATGGATCTATTGGGGAAATGGAAAGGTAAACAATCTTTCCAAAGAACTATAATGGCGCTTACTGGGGAATCATGGCTCTGCCGAGGAAAGGATAACCTCTACACAGGACCATGGTAGTGCTTACCGTGGATCAAGCTTGCAAGTAGATATTACCGATTACTCCTTAGGGTTACCAGTGAAAGATGCAATGCATAACGCTTTCTCCATTGGTTTAGCTTTTAATTATTCTCAACGCTTTATAGTATTATGTGATCACAAATAATCATAAATTTTGCAAACAAAATACTGAAAAGAGACAATTGAGAAATCAAGTGATGAATTTTTATTGAATGTGAAAAATATTTGTACATAAGATGTGTACAAGGATACAAAAATCCTTGAGGAGGAAATTTTCAATAAAATTGAAAAACAAATGTAAATGGCAAAGGGAAAACATGTTTTGCATTGATTACAACATTGGCTACCATCCACTGTAAGTCTAGGTTCCAACGCCTTGCACCAGTTGATGATGACTTAACTGTTCTGTTACCTTCTGAGATCCAGCTATGAAGAAGAGAGGCTCAAGTGTTCACATTCAAATGCCTTTATCCCTAATTTTTGCCTGGACATATTCCTATTTTTTTCGTCCACCGGGATACCCATTTTTGCCTAAGCCGCCCTTTCGAGTTTTCAACTTAGCGGGTTATTATTATCTTTTGCATTGTCCCTAACTTTTGCATGGACATTTCTTTTTTAGTCTATCGGGACACCCATTTTTGCCTAGATTTTCCTTGCGGATGTCAATCTAGCGGGCTTGTTATCCATTTTTTTCAGGCATAATATTTTTTGACTGCATCGGAGTTCACGGGCGATGGCAACTCCTCCCCATCCATGGTGGTGAGGATCAGGGCTCCGCCTGAGAAGGCCTTCTTGACAACAAAGGGGGTCATTCGTAGTTGGGAGTCCATTTTCCACGTGGATCCGAGTGAACAGGTGAATACCTCTTGAGCACGAGTTTTCCTTCTTGAAACGCTCGAGGGAGAAGTTTCTTGTCAAAAGCTCGTTTGAGGCGTCTCTGATACAATTGACCATGGCAAACGACTGTAAAGCGCTTCTCTTCGATGAGGTTCAGATGGTCATATCTGGATTGGACCCATTCAACTTCATCAAGATCTGCCTCCATGATGACTCTGAGCGAAGGAATCTCGACTTCAATGGGAAGAACAACCTTTATACCGTACACAAGTGAATACGGAGTTGCCCCAATAGAAGTACGAACTGAAGTTTTGTAGCCATGCAGTACAAAGGGAAGCATTTCATGCTAATCTTTGTAAGTCTTGACTATTTTCTGGACAATCCTCTTGATGTTTTTGTTTGCTGCTTCGACGACACCATTCATCTTGGGCCAATATGGTGAAGAGTTGTGGTTCTCGATCTTGAATTCTTGACACAACTCTTTAATCATCTTGTTGTTTAGGTTGCTGGCATTGTCAGTGATAATGTTGCTAGGGATACCATAGCAACAGATTATCTTTTTCTTGATGAATATGGCAACCACTTGTCGTGTAACATTTGCGTAAGAAGCGGCTTCAACCCACATGGTGAAGTAATCGATAGCAACTAGAATGAATTGGTGACCGTTGGAAGCCTTCAGTTCGATCATTCCAATCATATCGATACCCCACATAGAGAAGGGCCAAGGCGAAGTCAAAACATTTAATGGAGTTAGAGGCACATGGATCTTGTCTCCATAGATTTGGCACTTGCAACATCTTTTGGAAAAGTTGTAACAATCGACCTCCATTGTTGTCCAGTAATACCCGGCTCAAAGGATATTTTTGGCCATGGCAGGACCTTTAGCATGTACACCCTCGTAGCCCTCATGTATGGACCTTATGACCGTGTTTGCTTCGTGTCTTTCCACGCATCTGAGCAACACGGAATCATAATTCCTCTTGTATAATACACCACCACTTAAGAAGAACTTGGTGCAAACCCGTCTAAGAGCTTTCTTGTCAGTGATAGTGATACCCTCGGGATATTCCTGTTTTTCTAGATATCTCTTAATGTCTTAGAACCAAGGTTTGTTATTAGACTCGTCCTCGATTGCTAAACAATGTGCTGGTTCGTTCAAATGATCAATACAGATAGAAGGAGCGTCATTCTTCCACTTGACTTTGAACATGGATGCCAGGGTGGCAAGAGCATCAGCTAGTTGATTTTCCTTTCTAGGGATATGATGAAAATAGATCTCATCAAAGTAGGGAATCAATTTCGCGATGTGCTTTTGGTACGGAACCAGCTTGGAATCCTGAGTTACAAAGTTCCCTCTGACATTGGCCAATAACCAAAAGAGAATATCCATAGACCTCAAGAATTTTGATTCTCATGTCAATTGCCGCTTCAATACATTAGATACATGCTTCGTATTCAGCCATATTGTTGGTGCATGCAAAGCATAATCTGGCGGAGAAGGGAAGATGAAAACCTGTTGGAGAGATGAGGATAGCACCAATTCCACGACCTTTGGCATTGGAGGCACCATCGAACACGAGCGTCCATCACGCCCCTGGTTCGGGTCCTATGTCAGGGTCTGGAGTCTCATAATCTCTGATAAACATAACATCCTTATCGAGAAAGTTAAACTTCATTTGTTGATAGCCCTCTATAGGTTGATGAGCAAGGTAGTCAGACAAGACGCTCCCTTTTATTGCTTTCTGGGTAACATGTTGGATATCATACTCAGTTAACAGCATTTGCCACCGAGGAATCCTTCCCGAGACGGCCGACTTTTCGAATATGTACTTTATCGGATCCATTTTGGATATCAATAAAGTAGTATGGCAAATTATGTATTGTCTTAGGCTTCGAGCGGCCCAGACCAAAGCACAACAAGTTTTCTCCAAAAGTGAGTATCTGGTCTCACAATCAGTGAAGTTCTTACTCAGATAGTAAATTGCATGTTCTTTTCTGCTAGTTTCGTCATGTTGATCTAATACACATCCCATTGATTCATCGAGAACAGTGAGATACATGATTAAAGTCTTGCCAGGAACCGGCGGTACTAAGATCGGTGGTTCTTGTAAATATATTTTAATCTTGTCAAAAGCTTCTTGACAATCATTGTTCCCTTCGACCGATTTATTTTTTCTTAGTAATTTGAATATTGGTTCACAAGTAGCCGTCAAGTGCGAAATGAATCTTGAGATGTAATTAAGTCTGCCTAGAAAGCCACGGACTTCTTTTTCTATTTTGGGAAGCGGCATGTTCTGAATTGCTCGAACCTTGTCGCGATCAACTTCAATGCCCTTCTGACTCACAATAAAGCCCAACAATTTACCAGATCAAACTCTGAAGGTGCACTTCGCAGGATTCAACCACAGTATAAACTTCTGGAGTCTGTCAAACAGTTTCTTCAGATGAACTAAGTGATCATCTTCAGTTTTTGACTTGGCAATCATATCGTCCACGTAAACCTCAATCTCTTTATGGATCATATCGTGAAAGAGGGTTGTCATGGCACGTTGGTATATTTCTCCTACATTATTCAAACCAAATGGCATGACTTTGTAGCAATATGTACCCCCAAGGCGTGATGAAAGTGGTCTTTTCCATATCAGCTGGAGATATCTTGATCTGATTATATCCTAAGAAACCGTCCATGAAGGAAAAGACAGAGAACTGCGCTGTGTTGTCTACCAAGACATCAATATGAGGCAAAGGAAAATCATCTTTCGAGCTTGCCTTGTTGAGATCTCGATAATCCACACACATTCTGACCTTCCCGTCTTTCTTAGGAACTAGGACGATGTTATCAATCCATTCAGGATATTCAGAAGTGGATAGGAACCCAACATCTAACTGCTTCTTTACCTCTTCTCTAATTTTAAAAGCCATGTCGAGTCTAGTCTTTCTTAGTTTCTGCTTAATAGAAGAACATCCGGGCTTGAATGCCAAGTGATGTTCAACGATGTTGGTGTCCAACCCAGGCATATCTTGATAAGACCAGGCGAAGATATCAACATACTCTTTCAATAACTTAACCAACTCGGAGTGTACATGCTTTGCGAGGGACGCGCCAACCTTGATTTCCTTTCTGACATCATCAGTACCAAGATTGACAACTTCCACTAGCTTTTTGTGTGGTTGAATCTCTTTCTGTTCATGCTCAAGGAGCCTTTCTAGTCCAGCCGGTAATTCACAATCTTCCTCACCATCTTCTTCGGCTAGGTTAATTGGAATCCCAGAATTACAATGGATGTTTGCCATGTTATTATCAATGCAATTATTTGTTCAGCATGTTTATGAATATGTTTAGAATGAGATATTTTGAAAAGGTGAAAATAAAATAAACTTTTTCCATTTGTTTGTGAAAAAGTAAAATAAAGAAAGAAAATAGAGCATGATTTTGAATGCAAAAAAAAATTTATTTATTGATCACATAATGTTTCAAAAGCGGGAGGCCCTTTACAAGCTATCCACTCGTCTCGGGCGAGGAAGAGGGAATGAGAAAGCAAAATGCATTACATGGTTGTTGGAAAAACCACAGGAATCACGGTAGATGTCCAATTGTTGAGCTTGAAACCCGGCGAGCACTTGCGTACAAATTTTGAAATCTGGTTGCTAGGACCAACATCATCAATGGCAGCCACGATGCCACCCTTTTGAAAACCCACGCTACTGAATTTGATCAAGTTGCACTGCTTCTAACCATGTGAACTAAATTGTCGACCAGGATGATAACCCAATCCAAAACAATTATGCTTTTCAACCACATCAATCACATGCCCCCAGCCAGGCAAGGCACATATCTCGATGGTCTCTTTAGCACTCTTGGCTGATGACAAGGTTATTTTCGATGATCTACTTTGACTAGTTGAAGTAGAGCTGACATCTTCGAACTCAAGACATTGCAACGGCGCCTCAGCTACACCTTCATTGGTCTCGACGTATCAGAAAGATGACAATTCCCTTACAATCAAGTCTTCTTTACCTCAAACGATGACTAGCTGATCGCCAAACATGAATTTCAATTTCTGATGCAAAGTGAACGTGACTGCCCCTGCAGCATGAATCCACGGGCGACCCAATAAGCAAGTGTATGCGGGATTGATATCCATCACTTGAAAAGTAATGGTAAACAAATGCGGTCCGATCTTAATGGGTAAATCCACATCTCCAATAACTTACCTTCGAGAACCGTCAAAGGCTCTGACAATTAAAGTGCTCGACTTCATCTCGCTTCCTTCTACCAGTAATTGACTCAGTGTGCCCTTAAGTATCACGTTGAGTGAAGAACTGGTATCCACCAGAACACGAGATAACAAGGCGTCCATGAAAAATACCGATATGTGTAATGCTCGGTTGTGGGCAGTTCCTTCTGGAGGTAATTCTGATTCATTAAAACCCAAGTATCGACTTGCAGTTATATTAGCCACTACATCATCGAACTCGACAACAGATATATCATGCATCACATTGGCAGTGTCTAAGACTTACAATAAAGATGATCTGTGTGCAGGCGAGCTCATGAGTAAGGAGAAGATTGATATCCTTGAGGGTGTTTGCCCCAACTGATCCATAATCTTAAAGTCACTTTTCTTGATCAACTTAAGGAATTATTAATCATCAATTATCTCCTTGCTTTTTGTGGCATCCTCAGACGGAATGGCTGGCACTGATACGATAGTAGATGCCCCTTGTTGAACAACAGGGGTTGTAGATGTATCTTTGCAAGGAACAACAGTGGGAACCTGTACTAGCTTAGACGTGACTTTCGGAGCGAATACTCGTTCACTACAAGTCATACCCCCAGCGGTGGTTACATCGACTATCTCAGATTCTGCAAACCTTAGCTCTTGACCTCCATTAAACACAATTGGCCCATACCTCCAAGGTACCTCAAAATTTTAATACGAAAATGGCTTTGGCGGACAAACAACGATAGGTTGTATTTTCCTTTTAGGAGATTCAACAGGAACCTTCCTGTAAATGATGGTGAAATGGCTCGATAGTAGCGACTTCTTCAACAGGTTTAGATCTGGAAAATTGAACTTAACCTCAGTTCATTAAAATTTGGACACAATCGTTCAGCCTTCGACACTGGTTGGGATTATCATCACAAATCTGACACTTTTCGTGCATCCCTTTCAACAATCCATGCTAATTCAATCTCTTGATAACCACAATCATCGGGGTCTTTACCTCGCCAACATCCATGATCAACTCAGCCCTTGAATTATCCTCAATCGTGTTCACTGTAGGTCCACTGTGATTGGGCAATGGATTATGCTGAATGTTAGGACCTTCCTCAAAAAACGTCAAAATCTTTCTATCAATGAGCTCCTGCACCTTGGTTTTGAAAACAATACGGTCTTCTGTCACATGTCCTATGTATCTAGAGTGACAAGCACAAGACGCATTTGGATTATGCTTTGGATTGTAAGGCGGAATTGTAGGTGCGATTTCTTTCGGAACAATTGCCCCTTGATGAACCAAATAAGGGAACAACTCAGTATATGGCACCATAATTTTGTCGAAGTTCGGGTGCTTACGATTTCCTTGATTGTTGTTGTTTTGTCTGTTTTGATTTTGCTAATTTCTGTTGTTTTGTTGAGATTGTTGTTGACGTCGCGGTCGTTGCTTATTCTGAACATTCTGAACTGGCTGTTGTGGATGGTACTGGTATGGCGGTTGTTGATATTGTGCAGCAACGATGTACGGATACGGATAATAAGGCATGGGAACCATGGGTACTTGATACTGAGGACAGACTTTAGCTATCATAGCGTCGGCCTCACATTCCTTCTTCTTTGAATGACTGTTCTGAGATTTTCTGTTGACTGGCTACTAGGAAGCAGCTCCAGAGATCTTTCCAGTTTTCAGCCCATTCTCAATTCTTTCACCAATTGTTACAATGTCCGCAAAGTCTAATGAAGAACTACCCACCATTTTCTCATAGTAGGATCCTTGCAATGTACCCATAAAGATATCAGCCAACTCATTATCAAAAAGAGTAGGTCGTACACGAGATGCCATCTCACACCATCTTTGTGCATACTCTTTAAATGTTTCAGCTGAACGCTGGGACTGGTTTTGTAACTGCAATCTGGTAGGCGCCAAATCAAAATTATATTTTTATTGTTTCAGAAATGCCTCAGACAGATCTCTCCAAGTACGGATTTTACTGCGTTCTAAACCCATGTACCAATCCAATGAAGCTTTAGACAAACTATCCTGAAAACAATGAACTAGCAATTCATCATTATCAATATAGGATGCCATTTTCCTGTAGTACATAGTGATGTGACTACGTGGGCAACTCAAACCTTTATACTTTGAAAGCTCAGGTATCTTGAATTTCTGCGGAAATATAACATTTGGAACCAAACATAAGTCCTTGACCTCCATGCCAAAAGAAGAAAACCCTTCAATAGCTCTAATACGGTCTTCCAACAACTTATAATCAGTAGGTCTACCTTGATCAGCAGGCCTGACAAAGATCTGAGGATTTGGCAGCTGAGATGCGACCGGAGCGTGCACTTGTAGAGTAGTAAACTGAGAAGGGTATACCAATCCCTGGTTAACCATCTCACCAGCATTATGACCTATCTGAACACCAAACGAATAATTCTGAGGAGGTACCACGGCGGCTGAAGATGCCCCAGGGTAAAGCATTCCAGAATGAACATTCTGAACAGCCGTTTGAGCAGCCCAGGATGAAACCGGAACATGAATAGGAGGACCCCTATACATGTGCTCATCGTCATCAAGAGTTTCAATGTCAGACAGCACAGGAGTCTGACGAGTCTGTACCTAAAGATTCTCATGATCATCACTCACCGCCAGAGGTGGAATCGGAGTATGCACACCCCACGGATATGCAGCAGCATTTACATTAGGCATGGGCACAACAAAAGGATGATATGGTACGAATGCACCACTATTTGAAATCTGAGGAGTGAAATTCGGAGGCATGCCCCAGGGAAAAATAGCAGGCATCTTGTTCAAACCAGATTGAGAGCTAGGCTGCATCACAGGCTCAACCGGCACTTTAAAAATAGCGGGAGAAGAAACAATGGCAGGAGTAGCCGTAACAATAGGAGAAACAGTCACAACAGGGGTGACAATGGTTGCCTCAGTGGTAGTTGTAATGACAGTGGCAGCAGCATCGACGTTCTTCTGAGCACGAAGGCACTCCATAATAACATCCATGTTGGTTTGAAACTGATCCATCCGACCTTGAAATTGAGCCAAAGTTTCCTTATAGGCAGCGTTCTCTTGTTCAAAATCAGCCATGATCTTGGATTTACTTGAGCGGGTGAAATAGCGATGTCGAGTCGTCGTCTTGCTACAAGCAGAGACGGATGAGGTAAGCAATGGTTTTCTGGATGAAGGGATGTGCATATGTGTGCATGAATGTATGCAATGCATGCAAAAATAAGGTTTTAAATTCCCGGAATTCGTAAACTTATCTTTGTCAATAATAATCATAAAGCATACAAGTAAAGGTGCAAAGATAAACTGGCAAGAGACTTCATTCATTCATTCAATAAAGGAAAGAAGTACAAGTCAAGTAAAAATCAAATATCTGCCTTTTGGACTACAACAAGATCAGCCTGGATCCTATCAAAAACCACCCTACAAATAGACAAAAAGTGAAAAACAACCCAAAGGGTCTTGTGCGGAAACACATCAGCATATGCATCTCTCAACAACCCAGGCAAGTCCTCAAGTGCGTGCTCAGCAAATCTGGCTAGACGACCGTGTCCCTCACTCCAATACTTCGCATCCTTCATGAGGTTGCGCAACAAATAATGGTTAGGTCCCTGAAGAAGATCCTGAAGGAATGCCTCTTTCTGATCCAAGAGGACTTGTAGATGGAAGCTCTGACGCTTCCAATGAGTACTCTCCGTGTTGATCTGACTGATCTCTTCTCGACTCTGGTGTGATTGATCTTGCAGCTTCTGAATCTCACTGAAGGCTTTGTCGAGCTTAGCTTGACATTGAGAAAATTCCTTTGCCAACCGGTCAGCACGATCTTGCTCACTTTGCATCTTTGTCTTGTACTCTGATAACTTCCCTCGAAGCTCTTCAAGTTTCTTCTTGTAGATCAACTCATCCTTGTAGGCTTGATACTGAGTGTCGGAGAGTTGTCTCTTCTTTGAGGCAAGCCAATCATAGCTACTCTTCAAAGCATCACCCATTTTCCTTCGTTTGTTCTGTTCAACTTCCACCTCTATGAGCATGCGCTCTCGCTTCTGATGAAGCTCAATCTGTAAGTTTTCCTTCTCGAATGTGACTCTATCAAGGTTGAGACGAAGATCCATATTCTCCTTGTTCAGCATCTCAATAGTCCACTTGAATTGGTCGACTTCAGATGGAGAAACAATGGCAAGTTGAGGGAGCTTGACATTCGTGGAAGGTTCGGAAAGAAATGGCAACAAGATCTCTTTGACGCGCTCTTTGACCCAATGTGTGTAAGCTTCCTTGGCTATACAATTCTTCTTACCCAAATTGGCTCTTCCTTCAAGGTGAATCTGAATTCAAGCGGCACTAAACCTCTTCAGTAATCCCATGTCATCAACCCCTTCATGAAAGATGAATTCTTCCACTACCTCAGGATCTGGCTTTGCAACCATAGGATATCCCAACTGACGGAAGGCAAGTCTCAGATTGTAGTTAATTCCACCCTTTGTACCCAAGAGAGGCACATTGGAGAATTTCCCACAATGAAGAATGATCTTAGTATCGTCGAAGACTCGAGAATACCAAAAGATGTCATCAGTAGTAAGAGACATGATTCGTTGAGATCACTTGAGATTACCCTTATTCTCAACAAAGGGACCCTTATGCGGAAGGTGAGCCATGAACCATCGGTACAGCAGAGGAGTACAACAGACAATGGTTTCTTTATTCTTTTCATTCCTTGAATGAATATAATAATAGGTATCAGCAAGAAGTGTCGGAACAGGGTTCTTGGACAAGAATATTCTGATGGCAGTCTGATCTACGAAATCCTTCATGTTCAGAAACAAGACAATCCCATATATCAGCAAAGCAAGAACGACGTTGAAAGACTTCCAGTTTCCATCTTCAGCAAAGGAAGTGGCCTTGTCAACCATAAACTTCGAAGCAAACCCTCGAATACCATTCCCTTTAGTCTTGAGATTAGCTTCCACATCCTTCTTACTAATGCAAAGAGCATCCGCAACACGGGGAAACTTCGGACAACTGCTGGTATAGACAAAAGGAACCTGCTTCTTGATCTCAACCCCCAATATATGAGAGTACTCCTCAAGTATAGATGCTAACTGATAATCCTGAAATGTGAAACACCTAAGTGGCGGGTCGTAGAACTGAACAAGTGTATGAATGACAGTGATGTTGACTTCAGTGCTGAGGATGACCAACAGATTACCATAATCATCTTTGAAAACCCCTCTGTTATCTTCAACAACACGGGATGCTAAACCTCTCAAAGTCTTCAGCTTAGGCTCCACAAACTTGTAGCTAAAGATACCTCTGCAACCAGTACTCATCTCTATGATAATGTCAACAAAGAATAAGCCTTCGAATAACCTGGAAATGCACATGAAAAAATTAATTTACATGATGAAATGATATGAAACACAATAATCAAGAAGCCAACACTGTCTGAATAATCAATTCTGAACGATCTGGATATCTGCATATAATTCTGTGTCGGTGCAAAATAATCTGATGTGTGTGAGAAAACAAAGGTATGAAGAGGCTTGTTTTCCTGCAAAAACCCATATCTCGCTCACAGGTGTGATCTAGACACAACAAGGTGGTCCCTAGAAAGGTCGCCCAAACCATAGGACTCAGATTGAAAACCCCCTGCCATAGCGAATTCTCGCAGGACGGAAGTATTCTCAAGCGAATCACAATCTGGGATGTGGCTCTCGTGGTAACCCAACGCACAAAACGCATGCCTCACGACTATCCACATTTTAGCCCATGTGCATGCTCAAGCCCGGTGTTAGGACTTATCTCTCCAATAATATCTACCCATCGCAACAACAGCAGAAAATACAGCAGATATCCAGAATATACAGCATATGAATATTCAAAGAAGTAAAGAAATGCAGTAAATAAACATAAAGATAAAGCAAGTAAAGCAAAAATACAGCGAGTAAAGCATAAAAGATATACACCCAAACAAGCAAGAAAGCAAACAAAACTAGGTGAGACCCCAACTTGCAAGAGCAAGGACTCCCCAGCAGAGTTGCCAGCTGAAGCTAGCGGGATTATACCTGAGTGAATTGCACACTCAAAGATAAAATAGAGTCGCCGTCGAGCTTTATTTAGTCCAAAAGGACAGGGAAAATATCGATAAAACCCAAGGGAAAGAGAAACGGGTAAGGGGGGTCGGTTATGCGAAAGGAAGGTACTAGCACCTTACGCATCCATCGTACTCGACGAAAACCATTTAGCTTGTTTCTAGGCTTGGATGGGTTATCTATCTAAATGCTTCTAGCTAAAATAAGAGAGAGAAGAGACGAAGAAAGGAGAAAAAAAGAAAGTGCTCGCGGAGGATTAGGACCCTCGTGCCTACGTACCCTCATAGTGCAATGAGGAAATCAGAGCGCCGTAGTTCATGGAACCAGGGGAAGAGAAGAAGAATGGAAGAAGGTGGCTCGCCAAGATTTCTCAATCTCGTGACTACGTATCCTCATAGTGCAATGAGGAATTCAGAGCCTACGTAGTTCGGGGAACAAAGACAGGACAAAGAAAGGAAAATTGTGTCAAAACCAAGAGCAAAAGAGGTAGAGAAAAATCTAATGGGGATGCAAATGAGTGGTGTCAAAACCAAGAAAGAAGTGCAAAGGAAAAGATAATAACTCTGCTGAGGATAAAGTGCAATTATGGTGTCGAAACCAAGAAGATAAAGGAACAAAAGAGCAAGAGCGACTCTACTGGGAAGTAAGAGAACAACACGACTATGCTGGGGATCCGAGGGTAAGCAACCCTACTGGGAAACAACTAAAAGGATGGTGTTGAAGCCAAGAGAAAAAGAATTCGGTATGTTAACTAGATGGCAATGGTTAACCGAAGAGAGATTAAGATTTTGCGGGGAAAAAGGGTTTGGTGTCAACAGGCAGGCTGTGATGAACCAAAAAGAGAGAGTACTGAACAAAGAGAAGGTGTCTGACTCTGAAGGGATTTTGGTATATTAACTGATCAACAGTGCTTAACCGAGGAAAGAAAAGATTGCAACTCTGCGAGAAGAAAGGTTTTAACAGATAGACTGTGATCAACCAAAAGAATGGGTGTAAAACCAAGCGAAGGTTGTGACCCAAAGGAGTTCGGTACATTGACTGAATAAACAGTATTGACCGAAGAAAGGGTATTTCAACCAAAATAAGGTTGCTAACCGCTGGGGATTCAGTGTTAACAGGAAGACTGTTATTAAGCGAAAAGAAAAATGAGTGATTAACCAAGAGAAGGTGATTAACTCGAAAGAGACTCAGTATATTAATAGATAGACTGTGCTTAACTGATAAAAAGTGCAAATTGATGTTTTAACTGACAGGCAGTGGTTAACAAATCAAAGGGAGAGGAACCAAGAGAAGGTTACAAACTCTGCTAGAGTTTCGGTGTTTAACCGAAGAAAAGGATTGCGACTGCAGGGGAAAAAGAGAAGTGGTTTTAACAGTATGACTGTGATTAACCAAAATGATCACGACTCTGGTGGGGAATCGATGAACAACGATCGATCATAAGAAAAGGTGTTGAACCAAAAGGTGGTTGTTAACCCAGGGCGACGAAGATCGTTAACCAAGAAAATGGTGATTGATCAAAAGAGAGATTGCAACGGGCAGTAGTGATCAAGGACCGACTCGACTGAGGATTGAGAGACACTACAGGTTGGAGATAGAGACGATTATCCCAAGAACAGGGTCATTCGTCCCCTACCAAAAAATAATCAAGATGAGTGTAGGAATTTTCCACTCTCATCCCTTCTCTAGCACCAAAGTATAGTGCGGAAATTGAAACAGACAACGTAACAACGCCCATTTGTACAGTGCATAGTGCGAATCTCCGAACTGGAAGGGGACCAAGAGAACAAGACTCTAAAGGATCCTAAGGAGAGAAGCCAGGGAGGATTAACTAATCGAAACATGGTTTCGATCAATCGATCAAAGGGAATAAGCAAGCCAACAACCTTTCACAAGTCAAAAGATCATCAAAGCAACGTGCAAATTAATGATTGTACAAGTTTGAATTTACTCAAGAAGGAACAAACTCAATGCAAATTGCATGGCAAACAGTACCAAACATCAACATTAATCATGTACTCAAGTGAGCAAAAGATGTGCAAGAGTGATCATGAACGATGTAACGCCAAAAATGTAAACAATTATGTAATCGATAAATCGTGCATCAAAAGTTCGCAAGCATGCTTCAAACAGATGTTAAACAACACCTAAAACATCCATAAATATAAAGCATATCAATCCATGGAAGTTATACGAGGAAAGAATGTCAAACAAGCTTGAAAAAAGGCAAAAATGACATTCTGGTCCAGTGTTAATCGATTAACACTTTTTCACTACAAAGTATTAATCGATTAACACTTCAAAAAAAGCAAAAAACTAAAAAATGCAGTGTTAATCGATTAACACTTTTGCACTGCAAAGTGTTAATCCGTTAACACTGGAGCAGTGGCTAAAAATCAGTTTTCCAAAAGTGCTTCCAGCAGTTAATCACTTATTTGAACATCCACATGCTATGGTTTACACATGTGCACAAAAATTACATCAATTATGAGCAATTAAACATAAATTGAAAGCATCAAGCATGAAGATCAAAGATCAAACAATTGCAAGATTCAACAAACCCAAAAACTATCGAAATTACATCGTAAACGCGCGAAAGTGATCGAAACAGTAAATTAAGTGAGAATTTACCAACCTACAAGCCGGAGAATTTGCTTGGTGATTGTTGTGAGTGAAATGTAGAGAGAAGAAACCAAGAAAACCATAGAATTCTGCACTTGCACTTCGAACCGTAGCGAAACTAAGCAAAACGCGATAAAAGCTTCGAACTCAAATTTGCATCGAAACGATTGGAGTAATTGATAACACGAAAATGTATCGTATTTTTAGACCCGATTAACATAGATTTTAGTATTTTCTTTGATTTATGTTTTATTATGCCAGTAGTTTATTGTGTTTTTCAGGTGCTTAAAAGAATGGATCTTATTTACAAAAGAAGAAAATGGAAGAGAAAAATGGAAGAAATAATGAAGGAAAGAAAGAGGAAGGAAAAAAATGAGAAAATATTAAAAGAAAAGAAGAAAAAAAGGGTGGGGCCCACCACACACATTAAGGGTGGCGCTTGCCACACATTAAGGGTGTGGCGCCCACCACCATTGAAATGTGGCGTCTGCCACACATAAAAAGGCATGAAATGTGGCGCTTGCCACATAGAAACAAGGAGGTGATGTGGTGAGTACCACATAGAAGTAATGTGGCGACTGCCACAAGCCCACAACCCTATATTTCTCCGGTTTCCCCTCCATGTCTAGACTTATTCATTCAACCAATTGTTCCTATTTTCACGGAGAAACCGCCCGTAACCTACGAAGACCACTGAGTATAAATGGGAGTTTTCGTCTTCAGTTTAAGGGGGTACTCTTTTTAGCCAGATTTCATTTCTTTAGTTTTTAAGCAGTTTTTTTCACTATGTAAAAGTAATAGCTTTCCACATTGGGGGGCTATTACGAATTAGTTTCAGGATTTACTTCAGCCATTAATTTCTATTTTGGACCAAAGCTCGCCGGTGTATTACAATTCCAGTTTTCATTCGATTACAGGTTTTACATTATTTGCTTACTTTACTGTTTTTATTTGATAGCTTATTTATGCCCTGTCTTATATTAATTCATCGTAATAGCATGCTTACTTTCCTATCCATGCCCGACTAAATTGTTTAGAGTCCGGTATGTGAGGACCATCGTTCCGATGAGACTAGTTAATTAAATTAGTGTTAACTTATAATAAATTATGTTTTGGTCTTTGTTCCCAAGTTTAATTTAAATAGCTTTGTCACGAGAGTGAGAGGATATTTAACACTATTTCGTCACGAGAGTGAGAAGCAAGTAAAGGTCAGAGTCGGCACTGCGAGAGCGTGGGGATCGAACCAGATAGTGGGAACGGGGTATTGATTCTAAAAACAGCGAGAGCTCTTTAGGTATCGATTAGGATCTAATTGATTTTCAAAATACGTTTTCTAACTAAAATGGGCGAGCGAGAGGAAAATCCTGTGGTTAGGAGATGTGGCTTTAGTAAATAACGCGAGAGTGTGAGGCGGAGTCTTTAGATTAATATTTTCTATAGAACATAAGTAAATTAACGCCAACCAATTATAGAGTGGCTGAGGTACACGGAATTCACATTCCGGTCTCTCTTTTCTGTTATATTTTCTTAGTTTTATTTTAGTTATAGTCTTAGTTTCCCTTTTATCAATTGTCATTAGCCTTAGCTTTACAAAGCGACGGTAGATTACAGTAGGTTGACATTGGTCTCTGTGGGTTCGACAATCTTACATATTACTTCGATAAATCCGTGCACTTGCGGACACATCAAGTTTTTGGCGCCGTTGTCGGGGACTAACAGACAATATTGTTATTCTGTTGTTGCACCGTATAGACTAAGGCACTCTTATCTCTATAACTATGTATCACCCAAATTTCCTCTACGATGACCACTCCCCAAATTTTGAGGAGCCGCATCCAAATTTTCTCTATAATTACCAACCGCAAGACTCCTAGTATTTTGATGAACCGCAACCAAATTTTCTCTATGATTACCACTCCCAATATTTTGAGGAACCGCAAGAATCCGTTAATCCCAACCTCGAAACATTAATGGAGGATTTCATTGAAACGACAACCAATTCTAGGCTAGAATCTATGATTGAGCGCTTTGTGGAGGCACAAACTATCAAGAATGAAGAGTTTAGAAAACAACATCTCCAAACTTATGAAACCCTTAGGCAGATAAACACTATGGTCGGGTCCCTCGTGACTCACACTGAGACATTGGAGACTCAAATCTCCCTTCTTGCACAAACACCTATAGGACCCTCCCTTGAGGAGCACGTGGATGTTGTAGTGACCAGTAGTGAAAGACAAATCAAAAATCCTAAAGAGAGTGATAATGAGGTTGAGGAGAGTTCTGGTGAGGAAAAAGTAGAGATTGAGAAAAATTCAACGACACCACCCGAAAGGAAGGTTGTCGAAGAGGTAGAAAAGAAAGCATTTATTGTTGTTCCTCCTCCATATACCCCACCGATTCCTTTCCCGCATAGATTTGTAGACTCCCAATCCGAAACGTATGTGAAGGCATTGGAAAATGTCCACGCCAATGCACCTTCGTCTGAGGTCCTGTATAAAAAGAGAAAATTAGAGGACCATGAAACTAGGGAAATCATTAGTGTTAAGAGGGTAAGGTTAAACTTTGAGGTGATGGATGAAATAACTAAGCCCAAACTTGAAAAGCTAATACTTAGGATAGATCCAGAACCACCACCACAAGTTCAAAAGAATGAACCACCCCACAGAAGGAAGAAAATAAAAGGTGAGGGATATGTGAGATGGCTTGATAAATGGCCATGGAAACTGAAGATTAACACTCCCAACCGTCGAGCTATCGACGTTAAACAAAGCCCTGCGTGGGAGGCAACCCACGAGCTTTTAATTTAATGTTTTACTTTTGTTGTTTGTGTTTGCAGAAAATAAAGAATTGTATCGCTTGTCACGTCTCAGCTGCATTTAGGAGAAAGATCTCTAGATGACAGTCCCTTAAAATGACCTGGTGCCCACGGACATTCCTAAGAATGTCACTGCTGGTGGTGGCACTGATGATGAGTATGATAGGCGAGGGCATATCTCTCCCGTTCGTGACTCACCTTCTCCTTGTCCTTTCGCATGGTCAGGTTCCACCTGCACATGTAACACCCCATTTTAATTTAATTAAGCATCGTGTGTTATTTCTATTGTGGGCCTTGTTTAGGACGTGTGTAGTCGAGCTTGTAAGCGTAGAGTCCGTAGCAGAACGGGGAATTAGGGATGTAGGAATTATAATAAGGTACTAATGAATAATGTGAGGACATATTTAGTAATAGTATAAAAAGGAGTATTATTATTTTTATGTCCAATATTATTATTATTAATATTGTTATTAGTATTATTATTAGTAGTATTATTATTACTATGGTTATTATTATTACTAAAAAGATAGTAATTAGTAACTAAAAGAAGAAAAAGAAGAGGATTGGGGAGTTTTTAGAACAAAACACAATTCCACCAAGTGATAAAGTGGGAAAGGAAGAAGATAAAGCTTGGCGTCGTTAATTTTCATCAGAATTTAATCGAGAATTCGAGGTAAGGGGGAGAATTGATTTTCAATATAGGTGTTGATAACATTAGAGGGTAGTGAGGATTCTTTCTCCTCATAGAATTTGTATGTATAATTATGTTGTTGTGGAATTGTTGTTGAATGATTGAAATTAGGATGGAAAGTGTGTAAATTGATCCATTCTGTCATAATATGTGTAAAATACTATGTTGCTGCTGCTATATGATGCTGGTATTGCAGATTGGAGTGCAAAAATTGAGAAGAAATTGGACTGGTGTGAAACCAGAAAATTCTGGGTTTTCGCTGCCCATACGCGTATGGGACACGGCAATACACGTATTGGGTAGGGAAATACGCGTATGGCAAGGGCGATACGCGTTTGGAACCCCTTTGAAACGGCCCTCTGCTGGAATGCGTAATGGTACGCGTAGGGGGTAAGGCATTACGCGTAAGAGGGGTAGCATTACGCGTAATGGGAGAAAAAATATAATTTAACTGAAATTTTTTAGAGAAATCAGTCTCTGCCCGTACGCGTAACCCTCAGGGAAATACGCGTATGGTTGGCGGTAGAAACTGGTCATTACGCATATGGCTGGGGGGCAATACGCGTATGACCAGCGAGAGTGCAGAATTTTACCATTTCGCGATTTCTTTCCCAATCTCGCGTTCGATGCGGTTCCTTTTTGGTCTGAGAGGTTGGGATAGGTGTCAGAACTTGTTGAATTTAGGATTGGTAGTAAAAATGATTTAAAACGGAATTTGGATGGATTAATTAGGTAATTAACTAATTAAGGCCACGTGAGGTATTTTCCTTACCTGTGTGTATTATGATGAATTGAATTGTTTTGACAGTTGTGGTAATACTATTGTGTATTACGGTGAGTATGTATCTCACGTGTGATCATGAGGACCGTGAAGCTGTATAATTTTTATTATACATGTGTTTTATGTATAATTTGTGTCATGCATTTCATGATGTGTCTGGTGGAGACAGCTAGGTGGGAATCCATGATGGGTGCCTAGTATTGTCCGGACTCTAATGTGGAGTTGTATGGAGATAAATCATTGCTCAGTGGGAGTGTATGTGATTTGTCCGGACTCTAATGTGGAGTTGTATGGAGATAAATCATTGCTCAGTGGGAGTGTATGTGATTTATCCAGATTCTTTTATGAATCGGGTTCATTGAATGAACCATGTTGTGTGTTACCACTTGCATTGCATTGTGTCATTTAGTCACATTGCATTATTATGTCTTTGTTGGATTATAATCAGGAAGTGACAAGGGTGTCGTGAATGTGTGTATATTATGTGTGATTACTTGATTACTACTCCTTAACATGTCTTTTACACCGTTAATTATTGAATGTAGTTCTCACCCCTTTGTTTTTTTTGTGTCTGTGCTTCTTGGGAAATACAGATAACCCAGGTACTTGAGTAGTGCATGGAGTACGTGTTGCCTGATCGAGTCTTAGGAGTCGGTCTGATACGTAACACGGGATATTGAGAACTTCATATTTTGTTGTATATTTTGTATATTGTGTTATGTATCATTACTCACTTTAAAACATGGTGTACCACGAGTTTATGTGGACCATGCTGTTGTTGGCCAATGGCCTTGTTATTTTGGGGTTCGATATTTCATTCCGCTGTTTAACGTTTTTTTTTGAGAACCAAGAAGTGAATGAAGTAAATAGAGTAATTTAGGTTATGTTTTATGGTGTGATATCCCACTTTTTAAGTAAACTCTGATTATAATTGTGGTATTTGTATATTTTTGTATATTGGGAAAGTGGGGTGTTATAATTGGTATCAGAGCAGGTCGGTCCGTCCGGTGAAATGTTGTAGTAGAGTCCGTCCTTAGGATAGGAGTAGACTTGGGTGTTCTTCTAACTGTGTTGTGATTGTTGAACAGTATGGCAGGGAGGAATGACGCTGCTCTTGCTGCGGCGCTACAAGCTATGGCGCAGGCAGTGCAGAACAACAATCAGATTGCCGGGGAAGCGCAGTTCCGTAACTTAGAAAGGTTTCGGAGCAATAAGCCGCCAACATTTGAGGGTGGTATTGTTGATCCTGAAGCGGCACAGAAGTGGCTGAAGACTATTGAGAAGATCTTCAGGACCATGGGATGTAATGAAGCTCAGAAAGTGTAGTTTGGCACTCATATGCTGGAAGGTGAAGTTAAAGCCTGGTGGGATATTAGTCGTCAGAGGTTGGAAGCTGCGGGTACTCTTGTTACGTGGGCAGTGTTTCAAGGTGAGTTTCTGGAGAAGTATTTCCCGAAAGATATTCGCAGTGCAAGGGAGATTGAATTCCTGGAACTGAAACAGGGTACCATGACTGTTGTTGAGTATGCTGCTCGGTTCGAGGAGTTGGTGCAATATTGTGCTCATTACAATACTGAGGAGGCTATGACTTCAAAATGCTTGAAGTTTGAGAACGGGCTGCGTCCCGAGATCAAACAGGGCATTGTTTGTCAGAAGATACGGAGTTATCCAGAATTGGTAAGCAGAAGCCGGATTTATGATAATGACAACAGGGCCCGGATTGCTCATTACAAAGCCTTGAATGACCGGAAGGGTAAGCAGAGGTATGGGGGTACGCCTTATA
The DNA here is from genome assembly GCA_022829125.1 of Lathyrus tuberosus. Classification (NCBI taxonomy): domain Eukaryota; kingdom Viridiplantae; phylum Streptophyta; class Magnoliopsida; order Fabales; family Fabaceae; genus Lathyrus; species Lathyrus tuberosus. The sequence goes on from JALAZF010000080.1 coordinate 16,864,522, forward strand.
GTGCTCCAGCTGACAGAGGAAAACAGAAAGCCGCTGTGGGGAAGAAACTGAGTGGGGGAGAGAAGGCTCTCAATCCTACCAAGTGTTTCAAATGTGGTGGCACGGGTCATCGTGCTAATGATTATCAGAATGAAGAGAAGAAGTGCTTCAAGTGTGGACGACTAGGTCACGTTGTGGCAAATTGTAGGGTTACTGTACCTACCTGTTATAATTATGGAGAACAGGGTCATATCAGCACTCACTGTCAAAAGCCTAAGAAATCTCAGACTAGTGGAAGGGTGTTCGCATTGGCCTGAGCCCAGCCTACCGGTGGTGATCGTTCCATCAAAGGTACTTATTTTATTAATGACATTCCTTTGATTGCTATCATTGATATAGGTGCAACCCACTCGTTCATTTCTGTTGAGTGTGTAAAGAGATTAGGAATTGTACCGTCTACTTTGGACCAGAGGATGACTATTGAAACTCCATCTATTGGTTCTGTGGTTACTTCCTTAGCATGCTTGAATTGTCCGTTGACTATTTTTGGTAGAGAATTCGGCGTGGACTTGATTTGTTTGCAGCTCAGTAATCTGGATATCATTTTGGGAATGAACTGGCTAAAATTCAACCGAGTTTATATTGATTTCTTTAGGAAGAGGCTGTTGTTTCTTACTCCTAAGGAGGAAGTGTTAGCTAATTATTTGTCTACTAAGGAATTGAGAACCTTGTTGGAAGACGAAGCTAAGATGTTTGCAGTGGTTGCCTGGTTATCAGTAGAAAGCAATATATCAGTTAATGAGTTACCAGTGGTAAGGGAATTTCCTGAGGTGTTTCCGGATGATATTACCGAATTGCCTCCGAAGAGAGAAATTGAATTTACTATTGATCTTGTTTCTGGTACCAGACCAATATCTATGGCACCATACAGGATGTCGGCATCAGAATTGACAGAGTTGAAAATTAAAATTGGAGAATTGCTTGATAAAGAGTTTATTAGGCCAAGTGTGTCACCGTGGGGAGCTCCAGTGTTGTTGGCGAAAAAGAAGGACGGTAGTATGCGTCTGTGCATTGATTACCGTCAGTTGAATAAAGTGACCATTAAGAATAAGTATTCACTTCCAAGGATTGATGACTTAATGGATCAGCTAGTGGGGGCTCGTGTTTTCAGTAAAATCGATTTGAGATCAAGTTACCATCAGATTAGAGTGAAGGAAGGGGATATTCAGAAGACTGCGTTTAGAACTCGCTATGGACATTACGAATATGCAGTGATGCCTTTCGGAGTGTCTAATACGTCGGGTGTGTTTATCGAATACATGAACCGTATTTTTCATTCTTATCTGGATCAGTTTATCGTGGTATTCATTGATGATATATTGATTTACTCCAAGTCTGAAGAGGATCATACAGAACACTTGAGGATTGCATTGCAGGTGTTGAAGGATAATAAATTATTTGCAAAGCTCTCAAAGTGTGAATTTTGGTTGAAAATGGTAAGTTTCTTGGGGCATGTTATTTCGGGTGATGGCATAGCAGTGGATCCATCTAAAGTAAGTGCAGTGCTTCAGTGGGAACCTCCGAGGATTGTGACAGAAATTAGAAGCTTCTTGGGTTTAGTAGGTTATTACCGAAGATTTATCAAAGGATTCTCTAATTTGGCGTTACCGTTGACTCAGTTAACTAGAAAGAGTCAAGCTTTTGTGTGGGATACGGCGTGCGAAGAAAGTTTCGAGGAATTGAAAAACAAATTGACTACAGCACCAGTATTGATTCTACCAAAACCAAATGAACCTTTTGTAGTGTATTGTGATGCATCTAAGATGGGATTAGGCGGGGTATTAATGCAAGATGGCAAGGTAGTGGCATATGCTTCACGGCAATTGAGAGTGCATGAGAGGAATTATCCTACTCATGATTTGGAATTAGCTGCGGTGGTTTTTATATTGAAAATTTGGAGACATTATTTGTATGGATCAAGATTTGAGGTATTCAGTGACCATAAGAGTCTGAAGTATTTGTTTGATCAAAAGGAATTGAATATGAGGCAGAGAAGATGGTTAGAGTTCTTGAAGGACTATGAGTTTAATTTGAGTTACCATCCGGGGAAAGCCAATGTTGTAGTGGATTCCCTAAGTCGTAAGACAATTCATATGTCGGCATTAATGATAAAAGAAATGGAATTAATTGAACAACTTAGAGACTTGAGTATGGGTTGTGAAACTACACCGAAAAGTGTTAGATTAGGTATGCTTAAAGTGAATAATGACTTTTTAGATGAAATTAAGGAAAATCAGAGGCTTGATGTGAATCTTGTGGATATGATGCCTACCAGAAGAAATAATACTGATAGCGATTTTAAAGTGGATAAGGGAGGTGTGCTGAGATTCCGGGGCAGAATTTGCCTGCCGAATAATATAGAATTGAGGAAAGCGATCTTAGAGGAAAGTCACCAGAGTAGCTTGAGTATTCATCCGGGAGCTACAAAAATGTATCAAGACTTGAGGAAATTATTTTGGTGGTCCGGTATGAATAAGGATGTAGCTCGGTTCGTTTATGCTTGTTTGACATGTCAAAAGTCAAAAGTGGAGCATCAAAAACCTTCGGGGTTAATGAAACCGTTGGAGATTCCAGAATGGAAGTGGGATAGCATTGCTATGGATTTTGTTACTAGTTTTCCAAATACGGCGAGAGTCTTTGATGCTATTTGGGTGGTGGTAGATCGGCTTACGAAATCTGCACATTTTATACCAATCAATATCAGTTTCCCATTGTCAAAGCTGGCGGAGATTTATATCCGAATAATTATGAAGCTGCATGGTGTTCCGTCAAGTATAGTGTCAGATAGAGATCTGAGGTTTACTTCAGAGTTTTGGAAGAGTTTACAGGAAGCTTTAGGTTCTAAACTGAAGTTGAGTTTGGCTTATCATCCACAGACCGATGGTCAGTCGGAGAGGACTATTCAGTCGTTAGAGGATTTGTTAAGAACCTGTGTGTTGGAAAAATGTGGCGCATGGGATACTCATTTATTGTTGATTGAGTTCTCGTATAACAATAGTCACCATTCTAGTATTGGTATGGCACCTTTCGAAGTTTTGTATGGTAGGAGGTGTAGAACGCCTCTGTGTTGGTATGAAACTGGTGAGAATATTGTGCTTGGGCCTGAAATTGTGCAACAACCTACTGAGACAATTAAGATGATCCGCGAAAAGATAAAAGCGTCTCAGTGTAGGCAGAAAAGTTATCATGATAATCGGAAGAAAGACTTAGAATTTAGCGAAGGTGATCATGTATTTCTTAGAGTCAATCCTGGGACAGGTGTAGGGCGTGTATTGAAATCGAAGAAATTAGATTCTAAATTCATTGGACCGTATCAGATCTTGCAAAGAGTGGGTACAGTTACTTACAGGATGGCGTTGCCGCCGGAGCTTTCGAACTTGCATGACGTATTTCATGTATCGCAACTTTGGAAGTATGTGTCGGATCCATCTCATGTTATCCAGAGGGATGAGGTGTAGATTCGAGATAATCTTACTGTGGAAGCGATGCCAATAAGGATCGAGGATCGCAAGATGAAGCAACTTAGAGGGAAAGAGATTCCTCTAGTGAGAGTAGCTTGGGGAAGAGTTGTAGGGGGAAGTGTGACCTGGGAATTGGAAAGCAAGATGAGAGAGTCATATCCAGAATTATTTCCATCAGGTACATTTTCGAGGACAAAAATATTTTAAGTAGGGGAGAGCTGTTACACCCCATTTTAATTTAATTAATCATCGTGTGTTATTTTTGTTTAGGGCATGTGTAGTCGAGCTTGTAAGCGTAGAGTCCCTAGCAGAACGGGGAATTAGGGATGTAGGAATTATAATAAGGTACTAATGAATAATGTGGGAACATATTTAGTAATAGTAGAAAAAGGAGTATTATTATTTTTATGTCCAATATTATTATTATTAATATTGTTATTTGTATTATTATTATTAGTATTATTATTACTATGGTTATTATTATTACTAAAAAGATAGTAATTAGTAACTAAAAGAAGAAAAAGAAGAGGATTAGGGAGTTTTTAGAACAAAACACAATTCCACCAAGTGAGAAAATGGGAAAGGAAGAAGATAAAGCTTGACATCATTAATTTTCATCAGAATTTAATCGAGAATTCGAGGTAAGGGGGAGAATTGATTTTCAATATAGGTGTTGATAACATTAGAGGGTGGTGAGGATTCTTTCTCCTCATAGAATTTGTATGTATAATTATGTTGTTGTGGAATTGTTGTTGAATGATTGAAATTAGGATGGAAAGTGTGTAAATTGATCCATTCTGTCATAATATGTGTAAAACACTATGTTGCTGCTGCTATATTATTCTGGTATTGTGTTGGTGCGGTATAGGGCAAGCAACAAAAGTTTTGGAAGTATTTTTCAGGGAATTATCGTGTCCACAGAGATCGGTGCTACTGAACTGCCATTCGAAAATTTAATTGTTAATGAGTTTGGGTTTAAATGGTTTAAAGCGTAAATGCGGAAAAGTAAATAAGAACATAAGAAAATTCATTCATCCGAGAGAAAAGACTTATCAAGCATGTATATATTTCACTCATCACAGACTTAAACTTATCGACCAGTTGCACTCAACTTACAATACTCCTCAATATCACCCGGTATCGCTCACAATAGTGTTCATCTCTGACACACCGAGCTAAGAAACAACCGTATCACTCTCTTCGTCACTCTCGCGCACGAAGCCTCGAAATACGGAAGGCATTTAAGTTCCGACACCCATACGGATTGTTAGCCCTAAATCTATCTCTAGCATCCAGAAACTAACAGATAATTATCCTTAATCGAAGTTTATGACGTTTATCTCTAACACGACCTAAACCCCGTGCATTTAAGCAAAAATCAAGAACAATCACCAACAAAGATTTGTGAAGCAAATTAAATATAACGCCATGGGCGACAAATGTACATAAGATCAAAGTAAAAACATATACAAACCCAACAAAGAAGAAAGACATGAAGAAAATCAGAAATGAACCAAACACTTCACAGATTGTCAAGCCGATCGATGAGAAATCCACCCCGGATCATCCAAATGCAAGCTTCCATGATGTTTTCTAAGCAAATCCAATGAAGAAATGAAGTTTGATGGAGTGGGAGCAAAAAATACCCAAACCATCCCCTAAAAAAATCTGTTTTTCCACTATTTATGGACTGTCAAAGTCGCAGACCGCGCTAAGCGCGGTTTTGGGCGCTAAGCGCGCTCTTATTAATGTTAAACCGCCTTAAAAACAAGCTAAGCGGGCTCGGAGCGCACTACTCGCTGGAATTTGCTCCTTCCTTGGGCTAGGAGTGCGCTCGTAGCATGCTTGAAAATCCAAAGCTTACTTTCTTCATAACTTTTGAACCGTAATTCCGTTTTTTGCCCGGTTTGAAGCGTTGGAAAGCTTATTCAATGCTATATACAACAGTGGCAAAATCCCAATGCTTGAATACCTACAAAAATGAGATAAAATCAATTAAACTCAATGATATTTACACGAAACGCAATATATACACTAAAATGTAAACTATACGCATTTATAAACAAAACAGGGTTTATTCGTATGATATATAACAAAAAGCAATGATAAGTGCAACAAAAATCATATACAAAAATAGGTACATTTTGCACTTATCAAACTCTCCCCAACTTACATAATTGTTTGTCTTCAAACAAAGCCAACAACTAAAGGAGCAAAAGCAAAATCCAAGAAATCACGCAACAAGTTTTTACAAACAAAAACAAATGCAATGGTTCAATCGAAAATGGTACACACAAAGTAAATACTTACCACTAAACTTCAATGATAACATAATCACGAAACAAATGCTAAATACAAAAGTCATGCCAAACATTCTAAAACAACACAAGTTCAAATGTGAATCACACCTAGCAAAAACAATCATCGATAGATGAAAAACACAAAATGAGGGATTTTTCACTCACACAACAAACTTGCAAACAAAAGACTAAATTATGCAACCATCCAAAAATCATATTGAACATACAAAGGCAAGAATCACAAGGACTTTTCAAGGTTATAATGTGGTCGGGCAAACAAACAAGGGGAAATTCCTAAAGCTAATCGAAACAAAAACTTGCCTAAACCTAAGGGAGTGATCAACTCACAAAAGTTCAAACACAAAATTTCAATCAAACTTCTTCCAAAATCCCAAGTGTTACACAAAACACAATACTTATTTAGCACAATTATTGAAACTCTTTTTGTTTCCTTTTTCAAGGATTTTTCTTTTTCTTCTTTTTTTTCTTTTTCTCTTTCACAAATTTTTCGCTTTTTTCTTTTCTTTTTCAATCCTCATAGAATCCAACTAATGAATACATAATCATTCTCTCCCCAACTTGAATTCAACCACATCATCATGTGAATACTCCCTACTTTCTAAGGCAAGGCAAAAAATCCATACAACAACACAAAGTTGAGGTCCAAGAAAAAACAAAATCCATCAAAAATAAGTGAACTAAATACTCATAGACAAGCATTAAGTTCAAATAAAACATGGATCAAAAAGCTCAAAGGGGTTACGAAAGATCACACGCTCACAAGGTGAATGACTATTTGGCTAAGGTAGTTGTGCTCAAAATGAAACAAGTTCCTTGATCCTTTTCATGCATTCATATACACAACATAAACAACAGATTAAGCATAATAATATTCAGTTAAAACAAGAATATTGGTACTCCGAGCATATATGAACAATGGAAGGCTTCCTCACAAAAAGGTTGGGAACTAAAGTGATTCACACAAGAACAAGTATACAAAAGAATAAATGGCATGAAAGTTTGTAAAAAGCCTAAGTATCATGAATATGCTAAAGTATAGAAAGCGATAAATACATACCTTGAACGCGTACCAAATTTTAAACACTATCATTACCACGCATTCGCAAGTTGAAACACTCAAAATCGGAAAATCACCGAATGCGACTTCAAGCTATCGAACCATAATTTGAGTCCGAACAACAACAAAAGAATTAGAAAAATTACTAATAATTACTAATATATAAGGCCTTGGTGGAAGTGGGAAGAAGGGGGAGCCAAGTGAACAATTAAAAGAATTCACTGGCTCAGCACAACAGGGCGCGCTTAGCGTGCAGGCCCGCGCTAAGCGCGCTACACCAGAACCAAAAAACCCAGTACAACAACAAGGTTCTGGTGTAAGCCTCCACTTAACACCTATACAACTCAATTACAAAACATACAATATTTACACATACAAACTTCCTCAAGTTAAACATGACAAGCTTGAGGAAAACAAAACTTAACACCTTAACACGAACTACCATAAACATACTAAAAGAATGGGAGAAAAAAAACATTAGAAACTAACAACAATAAAACATGCTTGTTTTACGTTATAAGTTCGACGCCTATTATTTATACACACTTCTCCAAGTTTCCTCTTTACACGGTTAGCGCTCACCGAAGATGAAACCTAACCAAACACTTAGCAAACGTGAAGAGAAACAAACATATACACTAAATTTACAAGTATGCAAAACATGTAAATTTCACAAATATGGTAAACATATACAAGTATCAATATCAACAAGTGAAAATAGACAATATATACGATATCTACAAAACTCAAAAACAAAGAAACTATCGCAATGCGATCCAATAAAAACACCAATCCCCGGCAACGGCGCCATTTTATTGGTGCGGTATAGGGCAAGCAACAAAAGTTTTGGAAGTATTTTTCTGGGAATTATCGTGTCCACAGAGATCGGTGCTACTGAACTTCCATTTGACAATTTAATTGTTAATGAGTTTGGGTTTAAATGGTTTAAAGCGTAAATGCGGAAAAGTAAATAAGAACATAAGAAAATTCATTCATCAGAGAGAAAAGACTTATCAAGCATGTATATATTCCACTCGTCACAGACTTAAACTTATCGACCAGTTGCACTCAACTTACAATACTCCTCAATATCACCCGGTATCGCTCACAATAGTGTTCATCTCTGACACACCGAGCTAAGAAACAACCGTATCACTCTCTTCGTCACTCTCGCGCACGAAGCCTTGAAATACGGAAGGCATTTAAGTTCCGACACCCATACGGATTGTTAGCCCTAAATCTATCTCTAGCATCCAGAAACTAACAGATAATTATCCTTAATCAAAGTATGTGACGTTTATCTCTAACACGACCCAAACCCCGAGCATTTAAGCAAAAATCAAGAACAATCACCAGCAGAGATTTGTAATGAAAATTAAATATAACGCCATGGGCGACAAATGTACATAAGATCAAAGTAAAAACATATACAAACCCAACAAAGAATAAAGACATGAAGAAAATCAGAAATGAACCAAACACTTCACGGATTGTCAGAGCCGATCGATGAGAAATCCACTCCAGATCATCCAAATGCAAGCTTCCATGATGTTTTCTAAGCAAATCCAATGAAGAAATGAAGTTTGATGGAGTGGGAGCAAAAAATACCCAAACCATCCCCTAAAAAATCTGTTTTTCCACTATTTATGGACTGTCAGAGTCGCAGACCACGCTAAGCGCGGTTTTGGGCGCTAAGCGCGCTCTTATTAATGGTAAATCACCTTAAAAGCGCGTTAAATGGGCTCGGAGCACGCTAAGCGCGCTACTCGCTGGAATTTGCTCCTTCCTTGGGCTAGGAGCGCGCTAAGCGCGCTCGTAGCATGCTTGAAAATCCAAAGCTTACTTTCTTCATAACTTTTGAACCGTAATTCCATTTTTTGCCCGGTTCGAAGCATTGGAAAGCTTATTCAATGCTATATACAACAATGGCAAAATCCCACTGCTTGAATACCTACAAAAATGAGATAAAATCAATTAAACTCAATGATATTTACACGAAATGCAATATATACACTAAAATGTAAACTATACGCATTTATAAACAAAACAAGGTTTATTCGTATGATATTTAACAAAAAGCAAAGATAAGTGCAACAAAAATCATATACAAAAATAGGTACATTTTGCACTTATCATATTGCAGATTGGAGTGCAAAAATTGAGCAGAAATTGGACTGGTGTGAAACCAGAAAATTTTGGGTTTTCGCTGCCCAAACGCGTATGGGACAAGGCAATACGCGTATTGGGTAAGGCAATACGCGTATGGCAAGGCCGATACGCGTATGGAACCCCTTTGACACGGCCCTCTGCTGGAATTCGTAATGGTACGCGTAGGGGGTAAGGCATTACACGTAAGGGGGTGGTATTACGCGTAATGGGAGAAAAAATATAATTTAACTGAAACTTTTGAGAGAAATCAGTCTCTGCCCATACGCGTAACCCTCAGGGCAATACGCGTATGGCTGGCGGTAGAAACTGGGCATTACGCGTATGGCTGGGGGCAATACGCGTATGACCAGCGAGAGTGCAGAATTTTGCCGTTTCGTGATTTCTTTCCCGATCTCGCGTCCGATGCGGTTCCTTTTTGGTTTGAGAGGTTGGGATAGGTGTCAGAACTTGTTGAATTTAGGATTGGTAGGAAAAATGATTTAAAATGGAATTTGGATGGATTAATTAGGTAATTAACTAATTAAGGCCACATGAGGTATTTTCCTTACCTGTGTGTATTATGATGAATTGAATTGTTTTGACAGTTGTCGTAATACTATTGTGTATTACGGTGAGTATGTATCTCACGTGTGATCATGAGGATCGTAAAGCTATATAATTTTTATTATACATGTGTTTTATGTATAATTTGTATCATGCATTTCATGATGTGTCTGGTGGAGACAGCTAGGTGGGAATCCATGATGGGTGCCTAGTATTGTTCGGACTCCAATGTGGAGTTGTATGGAGACAAATCATTGCTCAGTGGGAATGTATATGATTTGTCCGGACTCCAATATGGAGTTGTATGGAGATAAATCATTGTTCAGTGGGAGTGTATGTGATTTATCCGGATTCTTTTATGAATCGGGTTCATTGAATGAACCATGTTGTGTGGTATCACTTGCATTGCGTTGTGTCATTGAGTCACATTGCATTATTATGTCTTTGTTGGATTATAATCAGGAAGTGACAAGGGTGTCGTGAATGTGTGTATATTATGTGTGATTACTTTATTACTACTCCAATGGCCTTGTTATTTTGGGGTTCGATATTTCATTCCGCTGTTTAACCTTTTTTTTTTTGAGAACCAAGAAGTGAATGAAGTAAATAGAGTAATTCAAGTTATGTTTTATGGTGTGATATCCCACTTTTTAAGGAAACTCTGATTATAAATGTGATATTTGTTTATTTTTGTATATTGGGAAAGTGGGGTGTTACAGCATACACCGCACCATATTTTTCTAACATTTTTTGCAGGTACTTCCTTCGGAAATAGGTAGTATGATGAGCGGCTTCAGTAAAGTGAAGTTTTAGCAAATTCAGATAACTCGTAGTACAAGACGCCGGAGTAGAAGTGCCCAGCGAAGACAGGGACAACATGGGAAGAATTAGAGCGAATTTGGTCGTGGCATTCATACAGGTTCTATCCTTCCTTTACCACCTTTTATCAAAACATTGAGGACAATGTTTGGTTTAAGTGTGGGGGAGGAACATTTACCGCTTTCATTTTACCGCTTTCTAGTTAGATTTACTGTTTTCTAGCATGATTTTAAAAAAAAAATCTGTGTTAAATGTTTCGTCCGTCTGTGCATGTGTTGTCGAGTCTTTATGCTGATTTTATGTTGTTTATCAATTTCCCCATTCTCGTTAGCCATACCGAATATTTTGAAAATTTTAGAGTTAAAAATAGTGTTTCTTTTGAAAATCTTAGGTTACAGACGAAATTGAGGTTAGATTGTGAGACTTGGGAAAATTCTGCAAGATCGGTATCGTTTTAACACCGTGATTCTCTAAATTATGGAAATCGATTTGAGTACTTGTTATGCCATAGCCTTAAGTTCTCACGCCTTTAGTAGTCCCTAAGTAGTTTATTTAGCAGTCAGCACCATCCTAAGCACGCACTAAGTAGGAAGCCGATGCAAATAAGTGTATGATCTCAGGCTTAAAAGGTAAACTAAAAAAAAGAATGAAAAGAAATGCCCCTTCTAAGTTAGGTGATCCTCACCTGATCATTTAGCCCAACGGTGCAAACTTCTTTATTCTATGTATATTTAAGCCAATGTGCCAAAAGAAAAAAAAATGATGATGATAGTGAGTTCATAGTCACTAACAGGCTATCCTACCATGAGTGTGAAAGGATAACGGGCTTAATGTGATTGCGCCAGAATGAAAAGGGATAAAAGAAGGATGAGTGAGTTAAGCTTAGGTATAATGACATGATTCAGATTGGTTTGTATAGGAGGGAGGTTGATGATCGCAAAAGCAAAATCGTGTTGTTACGATATCCTTAGTATGTGAGCAAGTACCTATCGACACAAACTTAACCGAAGTAGATTTGTTAGCCTAGGATGAGTATCCGTATAAACTATTTCTCTCGTGAGTCATGGTTTGCTTGAGGACAAGCAAAGGTTTAAGTGTGGGGGAGTTTGATAACACGAAAATGAATCGTATTTTTAGACCTGATTCACATGGATTTTAGTTTTGTTTTATTTATTTTCTTTGATTTATGTTTTATTATGCCGGTAGTTTATTGTGTTTTTCAGGTGCTTAAAAAAATGGATCTTATTTACAAAAGAAGAAAATGGAAGAGAAAAATGGAAGAAATAATGAAGGAAAGAAAGAGGAAGGAAAGAAATGAGAAAATATTAAAAGAAAAGGAAAAAAAGGTAGGGCCCACCACACACATTAAGGGTAGCGCTTGCCACACATTAAGGGTGTGGCGTCCACCACCATTGAAATGTGGCGCCTGCCACACATGAAAAGGCATGAAATGTGGCGCTTGCCACATATAAAGAAGGAGGTGATGTGGCGAGTGCCACATAGAAGTAATGTGGCGACTGCCATAAGCCCACAACCCTATATTTCTCTGATTTCTCCTCCACGTCCAGACTGATTCATTCAACCAATTGTTCCTATTTTCACGGAGAAACCGCCTGTAACCTACGAAGACCACTGAGTATAAGGGGGGATTCTTTTTAGCCAAATTTCATTTCTTTAGTTTTTAAGCAGTTTTTTTTTCACTGCGCAAAAGTAATAGCTTTCCACGTTGGGGGCTATTAAGAATTAGTTTTAGGATTTACTTCAGCCATTTATTTCTGTTTTGGACCAAAGCCTGCCGGTGTATTACAATTCCAGTTTCCATTCGATTACAGGTTTTACATTATTTGCTTACTTTACTATTTTTATTTGATAGCTTAATTATGCCTTGTCTTATATTGATTCATCGTAATAGCATGCTTACTTTCCTATCCATGTCCGACTAAATTGTTTAGAGTCCGGTATGTGAGGACCGTCGTTCCGACGGGACTCGGTAATTAAATTAGCGTTAACTTATAATAAATTATGTTTTGGTCTTTGTTCCCAAGTTTAATTTAAATAGCTTTGTCACGAGAGTGAGCGGATATTTAACACTGTTTCGTCACGAGAGTGAGAAGCAAGTAAAGGTCAGAGTCGGCACTGCGAGAGCGTAGGGATCGAACCAGATAGTGGGAACGGGGCATTGATTCTAAAAACAGCGAGAGCGCTTTAGGTATCGATTAGGATCTAATTGATTTTTAAAATACGTTTTCTAATTAAAACGGGCGAGCGAGAGCAAAATCCTGTGGTTAGGAGATGTGGTCTTAGTCAATAACGCAAGAGTGTGAGGCGGAGTCTTTAGATTAATATTTTCTATAGAACATAAGTAAATTAACGCCAACCAATTATAGAGTGCCTGAGGTAAACGGAATTCACATTCCGGTCTCTCTTTTCTGTTATATTTTCTTAGTTTTATTTTAGTTCTAGTCTTAGTTTCCCTTTTATCAATTATCATTAGCCTTAGCTTTACAAAGCGACAGTAGATTACAGTAGGTTGACATTGGTCTCTGTGGGTTCAACAATCTTTTATATTACTTCGATAAATCTGTGCACTTTCGGACGCATCAGTAATCACTTGAATTGAAGTAGAACTTGTTGTAATTCCAGAAGTCCAAGAAAAATTGAAGATGAATGAAGGTTTAAGCTCAAGAGATAAGCAATTTCAATGTGAAATTTGCTACTCTTCAATGGTGGAATTGAGCTCTAGTGTGGTTTGGGGAATAAGATGAAGATGAATGTGTAGAACTTGTAGAAAAATGCAGAGAGAAAAGAGAGAATTGAGAGTGAAAAAAGTGAGGATTTGTGAAAATGATTGTGGATCCTTTGTGAAATGGTGGAGCTTTGTTTATATGGAGACTAGCTTTGGAGTAGGCTAGGTTTGGAATGTGCTTTGAAGTGAGCTTTGGAGCTTGCTTTGGAGTTAGTTACACTCAACTCTCTGAGTCGGAAGTTGACTCGGTTAGTTAGTTAGTTAACTTAGTGGAGCAATACCAATGCAAATCCAAATCAATGGCTCTCATGCTTGGAAATTAAGTAACATGGTGGACTTGATTCAAGGAGATGTATTGGAATAAATGTAAGTGGAGTGTCTTGAATGATCTTGAACTGTCTAGAATGTTCCACACACTGCTAGAACCAAGTAGACTCCAAGAGAAAAGAGAGTGCAAAGCTGCTGTCATGAAAATGCAACATATTCTGCCATTTTGCATGGGTTAATCGATTAACCCATTTGCAATGCAAATGGTTAATCGATTAACCAGACCAAAATTTGCCCAGATTGCTTGAAAAAAGGTTTGTGCTTGTGTTGATGATGTGATGACTTTGTGAGGATATGATTAATCGGGTTTTGAAAACCTGAATACCCCTGCAACAAAAACACAGAGAAATAGTGTGAATGCATATGCCAGTGATACGAATGCACATGCTTATGCAAAAGGCAAAAGGGGAGGTCAAATTTCGGGTTACAACAGACGTGTTGCTGGCCGCTGATTGATCTCTGATATCGGTAAGCTCAATGGCGCCGTTTATGGGAAACGTTTGCTCCCCCTTCTTTTCTTCCTCTGAAACCTAAAGACCAAAGCAAGCTTTCAAAAACCTACTGATCATCATGGCCAATCAACACACCGACGACAACGTTCACAAAACTGCCTTCACCACCTTCATTGTAAGCGATGACCATGACAACAATGTGACGGCGGCTTCTGACGAGGGTGAACCTAGGGACGGACTCATCGCCTCTTCTTCCTCCGACAATGTAGCCTACAACACCATCTAGAATTTCAAGTATCCGGGGGTTTTCAACCAATTCTAGTACCACCCAACGCTAATCCTACCATGGTTGCCTTGTTCGCGACAATCAACCAGACTAACTTCATGATTTTCTAGCAGAATGAATGGATTGGAATGCTAAAGAAAGACCATGAATCACATTCTCCCCCACAGAGACACCGATGACCTGAATATCGTAGCCCGTCCCTGCTACGACGAGACACCCATCCAAACTCTCCCCCGCAGAGACACTAACGAGATGAGTCTCAAAGCCTCTCCCCGCGACAACGCGGACGTTGCACGCTGCTGGAGAGGCCACAACCTGTGATTACCCAGAAGTGTGATCGCACTCTTCCCTGCATGGAGCGGCGCTGCCCGGTTCCCAAGAGGAGCAAAGCCGGCGGGCAACTGGATAAGTCGAACGGGCGAATAAGAAAATCGTCACGCTGAGATAGAAACCCATGGCACGACCTATCCCCGTCACGCTAACCGGTTCAAAATAACGAAGACGACCCCCGCGGTCCACTATCCCGAGCAATTATGAAATTCCTCTCCCCGTCGGGATGGAAAAACCTCCAAGTCTGGCAACCTACGATGGTACCCGGACCCAGACTATCACATCGAGAACATCGATGCGATGCTCAACTACAACAACGTCAGAGGCGCCATCAAGTTCCGACTCTTCCCCACAAATCTAAGGAAGGGTGCCATGGCATGGTACAAGAGCCTCGACTCTGAGTCCATCACCTCTTGGAAGGATTTGAAATGCAGTTCACCAGGCACTTCACCGCCTCTCGACATCACCTAAAATCTGAGGCGTCGCTTGAGGCCATCATTTAGGGGAAGGGCGAATCTCTCCGAGACTACATAGAGAGGTTCAATCGAGAGGCCATCCAGATCGCCACGATTAACCGTATGAAAAATGCCTGAAATAGTACACCAAGAGGAGTGAGGTTCCATGACAGGACGTCTGCGAGACAAAAAAGGTTGAGGAGGAAACACCACCCTCCAACAACACCGGCTTACAGGTCGCCCTGTACGTCTCTCGGCCAGATGAATTCTACGTCCCCGACGAGACCTTTTCTGCTCACAGCACATGGGAGAACTTCCCCTCCGTTATGGTCATATCCGGCGGAGGATTCAACAAGATCACCGTGGGGTCGGTGAAGAGGAAGTTTGATGAGCTGATCGACGCAAGCTCAAACCAGAACGCAACCCTCGACAGGTTCCAGGGAAAATCAAATCCTATCATTTTCTACCTCGAGGAGATGCCAGGCGGTTCCCCCAACGCCAGCATTCCTCTGCTATGAGAGCACAAATGGTGAACTTTGACGTTCACCGTAATCTGTTCGACTAAGGGAGCTCCTTCGACATTAAGTACGCTCATTTGTTCACCACTCTTTAGCTCGATGAGAGGCACTTGACATTGTATGTAGGCTCTGACCTACAAGGCTTCCATGGCACGACCACTAAGCCATGGGGATACGTCAAACTGCTCGTCACTTTCGAGTCTGAGGAGACTACCAGACCGGTCAAAGTCTATTTCCTGGTCACAGAGTGCCCATCTATCTACTAGTGCCTCCTTGGAAGACCAACTCTGGCTGAGATGACCGCGGTACTATCCACAATCCACTTGAAGATAAAGTACTATACGACCGGGGGTCGCATCATCACTCTTCACCGGGAAATTAAAGCCAAGGGAAGATGCTTCGAAGTTGCCACAAAGGGGCTAAACTCGATCAATATGACACCTAAGACTGCCAAGAAGCCATCCCGCTCCGAGGAGCGGAAGTCGTTGCCTCGTGTCAACTCAGTCGACCTCGACAACCACTTCACCAACGAGCTGAAGCAGAACGAAGAAGCGTCAGACGCCTCTCCAGTATCCAGTAGCATCGGGAAACCTCTCCATCATATGTGTCCCATTCTAGATGGCGAGTTCGAGCTCATTCTCCTCGGTGATGACCCGAAAAAAAGCGTGAAGATCGGCATAGGGCTCCCCGACTTAGCAAGGAAGAAACTGAAGGCCTTCCTAAGGGAAAACGTCGACTTGTTCACATGGAGCACCGTAGAGATGTCAGGACTGAACGCCGAAGTTACCTGCCATTAGCTGACCATAGATCCTGCCGCTAGGGCCGTAGTACAACGTAGGCATAGGTAGTCTCTCGAAAGAGTGGAAGCTACTGAATTAACTGTAAAAGACCTCCTAGAGGCAAATTTTATTTCTGAAGCCCAGTACACAACCTGGCTCTCTAATTTTGTACTCGTTAAGAAATCTAATGGAAAGTGGCGAATGTGTGTTGACTATACCGAACTTAACAGGGTCTGCCCTAAAGATGCTTATCCTTTGCCTAACATCAAAAAGTTGGTCGACAACTCTGCAGGTTTCAAACTATTGTCGTTCATGGACACGTACTCGGGGTACAACCAAATCCCAATGGCAAAAACGGAAAAGCAATACACGACTTTCACGACCGAGTCGGGTAACTATTACTACAAAATAATGCCCTTCGGCCTGAAAAATGTCGGCGCTACTTACCAGCGGATGATGAACAAAGTCTTCTGAGGTTAGATCAGTGACATGCTCTAGGTCTACATGGACGACATGACCCTGAAATCCCGAGAAGAAACCGACCACACCCTCCATCTCAAAAGGGTCTTCGACATAGCGAGGAGATACAAGATGAGGTTCAACCCGGAGAAGTGCACCTTCGGCGTCCGAGCATGCAAGTTCCTCTGATTCTACCTGATAAAACGGGGAATCAAAGCGAACCCCGACAAGTGTAGAGCTTTCTCCGAGTTTCCAACACCGAGCTCTAAGAAATCGATCCAATCCCTAAATGGGATGCTCACCTCGTTGTCTCGCTTCATAGCTAAATCCTCCCAGCACACACTTCCATTTTTCAAACTTCTGCGCAAGGAAGTGACGTTCGAATGGAATGAGGAGTGCGAGCAATCCCTCCTCCATCTCAAACAATTTCTTTCGCAACCTCTAGTTCTCACGCGACCAGAAAACGGGGAGACATTGTACCTCTACCTTATCGTCGCAACCGAGGTTGTTAGCGCGTCTCTCATTCACGAAACCCCCGAAGGGAAAAAGCCTATATACTTCACCAGCAAAGCCTTACAAGGCCCGAAGATTAGATATCAACATATCGAAAAGTGGCTCTGGCCCTCATTAATGCGGCCAGAAGGTTACGACATTACTTCCTGGCTCATAGATCGTGGTACGGACTGACCAGCCCATAAAGAAATTACTTGGTCGTCTCGACATGCCTGGTAGAATGCTCAAATAGTCACTTGAACTATCTGAGTTTGACATCCTATACGAAATCAGGAAAGCCCTTAAAGCTCAAGTATTATCCGACTTCGTGGCAGAGATGACCGTGTTGATCTCCCTGACGAACGAAGCCCACAAGTGGACCATCTTTGTGGACAGGGCATCCAGCTCGATAGGAAGCGGTGTCGGCATCATTCTTGAGAACGAAGAGGGCATCCTGATCGAAGTTTCCCTCGCTTTATCCTTCCCGACTTAGAATAACCAAGTTGAGTACGAAGCCTTCCTTGCAGGGCTACGCTTAGCCGGGGATCTAGGCGCGAAGGAGGTAAAGATTTTCACCGATTCTCAGCTCATCGCCTCTCAAATACGGGGAGAGTACCCGGCCAAAAATGAAAACCTCGTTGAATACATAACCCTGGTCAATGAAAAGATGAAAAAGTTTGATTCTGCGGAGGAAAAGCATGTCCCCCACGAACACAACACCTGGACAGACATCCTGTCAAAACTCGCGAGCACGAGGAAAAAAGGTGGAAACAAGTCTGTCATCCAAGATATACTCTTCGACCAAGCATCGAAAAACCCTCCGCGTCACTCAACGTGAACGCCATCGGGGACAACGATTGCTGGATGACCCCGGTGTACAATTACCTCACTTTAGGAGAACTTTCGTCTGACCAGAAAGAGGCCAGCATTACAAAACGCAGGGCCTAATCCTACGTCTTGGTCGAGAACAAGCTCTACCGACAAGGATTCTCCATCCCCCTCTTGAAATATGTCAAGGAATCCAAGGTCCCCCATGTGCTACGGGAAATCCGCAAAGGAATAGACGCTCAACACCTTGGAGGAATATCCCTCACTTGAAAGACCCTACGAGCAGGATACTACTAGCTCACTATGCAGCACGACGTGAAAGAGCATGTAAAGAAATCCGATAAGTGTCAACGCCACGGAGACAAGCACTTGGCACCACCCAACAATCTTAAAATTATGTCGCCCTCATGGCCCTTCACCTGGTGGGGGATGGACATCCTCGGCCCCTTCACCATGGGGCCATACCAGACCAAGTACCTGATAGTCGGCGTTGACTATTTCACGAAGTGGATAAAGGTTGAGGCTCTCGCCAAAATCACGACGCATAACATACTTTATTTCTACAAAAGAAACATACTTTCCCGCTTTGGCATACCACAAAAACTCATCACCGGCAATGGGACACAGTTCAACGACAAAAACTTCCAGGAGTTCGTCGCCAAACTGGGCACTAAGCAACATTTCACGTCTGTCAACCACCCGCAAACGAACGGGCAGGATGAAGCGTGAACTAAGTGATCCCGCGAGGCCTAAAACGAAGATTAGGCGAAGCTAAAAAAGGGTGGGTCGAGGAGCTACACAGCGTACTCTGGGCCTACAGAACGACACCATACTCGACCACTAGGGAGACTCCATTCTGACTAAACTACGGAACCGAGACAGTTATTCTGGTGGAAATCAGAGATCCCACTAGGCGGACCGAATTTCCCCTCGTCGAGGAAATGAACGACGAGGCACTAAAGAGGAACTCGATCTGGTCAAAGAAATTCGGCCAGGGGAAGCCCTCCGCAAAGCCTCATTGGAACAAAAATAACCATGCGACATGACGACAAAGTCATAAAACGCGAATTCCAAATCGGCAGCCTAGTCCTGTGGAGAAATCAGAAAGATTCGCGTGAGGGAAAATTTGCCGCGAACTGGGAAGGCCCCTATCGTGTCCTAGCGAAAATGCATAACGGGGCCTATTACCCCGAAAACCTGCACGAGGAGGAACTTGCTCGACCATGGAATGCTGAAAAGCTCAAACAATATTACAGCTAGACATCGCAGTCGGCATACTTGTTTCGACGACAACGAAGTACATCCTGACTACAGAGGCGTTCTATGGTACAAGCACAGCTTCCCAAACTTGAAACGAAAAGGCAAGATCCTGCTCTTTTGTGCGAGCAAAGTCTTGACCCGACGGGGACACCTCAATTGAGCTCCGTCGTTGTTGTACCAATAAGGCAGAACACCCAGCTCGTGATGGGAAGTTCACGCCGCAAAGCAAAGACCTCGACCGAGATCTTAGCTCCGTTGTCGATCAGAAGCCAACTCCGATCACTCGACCAGTTCCCTACACATTCAAACACCAACTCTGACGAGCAAGGGCCCCCAGAAACTTAGTAAAAATAATGTTACAAACATACATATCGACGAGGAAGATAAGTACTCGACAAGCAAAACATGCAATGGAATGCACAGATGGAAAAAAGGCAGTTATATTTGGATTACGAATCAAATATTCAAGTATAAGAAATAGGCAGGGCCCAATATTCAAATATTACAAACTTTGGCACGCAGGCCATACAAATGCCAAATTGAAATACAAAAATATGGCGCGCAGGCCAAACAACTACAAAATTAAAGTTAAACATCTTCTTTCTTCCCAGGGTGAGACTCCCCATCGGCATGGTCAGAACTGCCGCCGAGACCCGCTGGTGCGACTATCTGACCGCCGACCACCTGGGAAAAAGGTCATATCCCCTTAGTGATAAGCTGAATCCCAGGATTGGCAACTTAGAGTTGCTCTACCGCACTATTAAAGCCCAACTAAAGGGTATCCAAGCAGTCCTACTCGAGTTCTCGGATTCGGGAAACCAGCTCACCCCGAGTCGACAAGGCTTTCTCCTCGCCGGTCTCGTCCTCGGCGGGCATCGCAACACTTTCCAACTCGGTGACCCTCGCCGGGAGGAGTTTGTTCTCCTCGGCTGGATTGGTTAGCTTCTCCCGCACCTCATCCATCTAATGGTAAAACCCGACCTCAATCTCATACTTCGCCCGGTAGTCAAGGAAGTCATTTTCCATCTCAGTCTTCTTCACCTCAAGAGTCGCCTTCGTAGCCTGCATCCTTCTTAGCTCGGCAATGGGGAGGGTATCCTCGTCGTTGAGGGCCAGGGCAGTCTCCAGAACCCTCATTACAGCAGCTGCGTCCTCGGACAACGTTCTTCTCTTAGCCACTTTGTCGACAACCGGGATTTCCTTGGAGTCCAATTCAGGAAAAACCAGAGAATTGTCCCCTCCGAAGAGCCCATTGTGAAGATAACAAGGGGTAGCACAAACTTCTCCCCGACAACCCCCTCTGTGAGATCGACGGTCGCGGGGTCTGCTTTACTCCGCCTCTTCTTGGAGGGGTCCTCTTAAGAAGAAATATATTGGCTGCCTTGGGGGGAAGAGGAGGAGCTGCCGATGATGTGGTCCAGTTTCGATTGCTTTTTTATTTCGGAAACGCGACCCTTGGGGCTTTCTTAGTACCCATGGCCACCTCGATTTTGAGCACACGCTTCTAGAGGCTTGACATTTGACCTGCAACTAAAGAAAAAACACGAGTTAATATTACAAGGATGAATAAAAGGACACACAAGTTGAGAACACGCTCGCTACCTAAAAGCCTTAAGGCTTCCACGACGGAACCAGACATTTGAGGAGTGCCTTGGTGTTGATTAGTCGGGCCTCGTAAGCGACCTCCCCATCCTTGTTAAGGATGAAGCTCCCATCCTTGTTCACACACTTGGCAGGGACGAAGCTGATGACGAACGCCACAAGCTTCTCATAGGCAAGCTGGTCCTTGGTGCCTAGCTCGTTGGGCTTCATGATGTAGTGATTTGCCTCCTTGTTGAAATGGACCCTCTTCCATTCGAGGGGAAACTTCGCTTCTAGCTTCACCACCTCTTGCCCGTCCTTGAGCTCGACCACGCGTTCGAACACGGAGTCGATGACGGCCTCCGACACAGGCTCCACAAGATAGTATCTATCTTTGAAGGCCCCGAAGGAGTCCATGTATCTCCTGAACAACATCCTCGGCTTCTTAAAGGACACCCAACTGTGCTGCCCACGCACAGATTGTCGCTGAAGGTGGAAACACAGAAGAACAATGGGAGTGTGGCGCCAATCTGAAGGTACTGGCACATGAGCTCGAACGCCCCCGCAAACACAATCCCGTTTGGGTGAAGCTGAGAAGGTGCCAACTCCAACCATTGAAAAGTACTCATCTGGAAGTCACTGAAGGGCGTTTAAAAGCCATGCCTCCCAGAAAGCAAACTCGTACATAGGTAAGCGCTTCCCTTCATATATCGAAAAGATCTGGTCCATTTTTTTAGGTTTGTACATTTCCCGGTTCGTGGAGGCCCCTTCTTTTATGTCCTCGACGATGGTACAAGCATCCGAATCGTCAAAGGTGAAACACGAGACAATTTCCCAGGGCTCTTACCCGACCCAATCCAAGCTGGGTTCAGCCTTCACGTCGAACACGACGGTTTTGGCGTTTATGTCAACCAGATTAGTGTCCTCGTTCTGTCGAGCCATTTAACCCAAAAAGCAGAGGAAAACAGTGAATTTGACGTTAAGATCAAATCCACCCTTCCAATAGAGATTAAGTGAAAGGGCGATGAGGGATGCGCAGGCATACTCCCGACCAAAATCCCTTTGTTTAAATGACGAGCACGGAAGCTGCAAGATCTTCTCCTCGATACAGAACCTTACCGAAATCCTCAAACTTCAAGGGGGAGAGCCTCCTCGACGCGAGGCTTCGTCATCGAAACCCTCGTGGGTAGGAAGCCCCTCAACACAAGAATTTCTATACTCTTGTGAGGAGAAATTTTCACCGGCATCAAGCCCAGAAAAGACGCAAAAGCCTCATGAGCTTCATCAAAAACTTCATGAGTTCCCCGGAATCTTCATCAGAAAGTTCATGAGTTCCCTAGAATCTTCATGAGTTACCTGGAAACTTCATCAGAAACTTCATGATTTCGCCAGAATCTTCATTGGAAACTTCATGAGTTCCCCAGGAACTTCATCGAAACCTTATGAATTTCATCGGAAGTTCAAGAACACCGCTGGTAAACTCATAGAAATTGCCGGAAAACGCATAACTTCATCACAAAGTTTATGAGCGTCAGAGAACATGCATTCTTAAAGCTACATCCTAAGACTAACCGCTATCATACAAACTGGGAAAGGAAGCGAAGGCTTACTTGGATAAAGAAGATGTTGGAAATCTACGATGGCAGAAAGACGGTTGACGGCGGTGATGATGGCGGCGAGCGAACATAGGAGAAAGCAGAAAAACTTGAGGGATTATTAAGAGCTTAAATAATGAGAGAGTACCAAATGAACCCAATCTCCTCCTACTTATATCCTCTAGCACGGGAAACGAATCATTGCCTAGACCCTCGAGTACTCCTACTCATAGGCCGTCAGAGGCATTTATTACTTTTGACATGTGGCTCGAAGAAATGTCACACCTGTCCTTTCAAGCCCCATCACACGGCTCAAGGAAATGATGTGTCTACTCTTTTCACTTCCGTCACATGGCCCGGAGTTCGTCGTTCCAAGTCTTGACAACATGCCAGAGTCCAAGACGTTGAGCGTAATGTTCAACTTCCACATTGTGTCGCGAGAACTTCCTCATGGAAAGGTTTGAAACAAGTTACGTTATCAAACACAGATAACAACCTCGTCCCCTCGCGAGCATCTGTCCTTGAGATAAACACGAAACTAAACATTGGCGTCGAGCACGCGTAGCGTCTCGCTGAAAACCTTTCTTTCTTTCGGGCACGAGGAGGAATTCCCACGCTTCCTCTCGAGCGTAGCTCTGTGAGTTCACGACCCCGATCCCGAGTAGACGTTATCCCCGTGCAGATTCCCTTTGCCCCTCTTCGACGTAAGAGTTGACTCTAAGTCATTACTCATATGCTTCGGAGCAACGGCTTGGGGGGCTCATATTCTGGATTGGGCCTGGGCCTGGCCTATCGTCGGGCACAACCCAACCTAGCTCCGCATAGAAGAAGACCAACACTAGGGCCTAATCCATCATAACCACAGAAGGGCACACGTTCTCCACGTGCTCCCCACACAGGGACACGTCACCAACTGAACCCACGTCCTTCGCGGGGCAATTTTGCCCTCACAAACGTGTTGATCCACCTCAAAGTTCTCGGGGCAGTTGACCCAGGACGAAGACCATGTGTTGTCTTCCCTACTCCCACGTAAGATCTTGGCAGTTATCCGTAGTGGGCCTAATGATCCAGCCCACAACAGATGACCTTTAACCCAGCGTTGGGGGCACATTATAAATACCAAACTCCGCAGGAGGGTTGAGTATTCTAAACTCATTCTTGCTTACCCTGTACTTGCTTTCTCTCTTCACTATGAACCTCACTTTGACATCGAAGTGTCTTGCAGGTACACCCCCTTCTCTTTTCCTCCATTGGCGAACTTAAATTCTTCGACGTGTTGTTAGCCGCTGATTGATCTCTGATCCCGGTAAGATCAGGATCCATATAATTTCAATGAGAAGATGATGATTTTGATAGAGCAATAACCTTTCAATTGTAAATTCCTTAATTCCTTAGTTCCTCTTCCGATGGATAAAGAGAATAAATATTCTATGATATTTTCTTGTGTCTCCAATTGGGGACCATAACCCTTTATTTATAATAATCACATGCCCTTTTACAGAGTTGGCCCATGCATAAGGCCAGTAAGGCAAGGGCTTTAGGCCTCATCTTTTTGGACCTTAAAATAGGCCTCAAATATTGAAAAAATATGCCTCAAATTAAATTACATATAATTAATATATTTTTAAAAATAAATTACAACAAATGAAATGTGTCAAACGACAAAGTTTTATTCCTCTATGGTATGGTGTTTGTGTTCAATTTTTACTATCTTAGTTTTACAATTTTAAAGGTAAAAAATATTTGCAGTTTAATAATCAATGGCACGGTTTTAAATTTTTAGTTGTCTACGGTATAAAAAAGTTATAAAAACTATTAATTTTAAAATTAAAAATTAATTTTTAAAATATCTCAATTTTACCATTTTAAGAATGTTTTTCAGTTTAATAACCAATAACGTTGGTTTTAAATTCTCTACGCACATCAAAATTAACATTAATTATAAAAAAAATTAAAACTTATTTATTTAAAAAGTTTATTTTTAATTTAATATTATATATAAAAATATTTTAAATCGAATTTCGTCTTAGGCCTCAAAACGCGTTGGGTCGGCCCTGCTCTTTTATGAAGAATCATCTTTATTAAAGGAAAATTTTACTTCATACCCCTACATTTATCCCCATACCCCTATTCATCAATTTTTTTGAACGAAAATACCCCCCATATAAATAGTCTATATTTCAAAAATTTCACTTTTTTCCTCATTTTGTCTTTGTACGAACGATAAAAATCGCACAGAAATTCACTCCCAAAGAACGCACACAAGCTACATCCGGATCACAAAATTTTACAAACCGGAGAACTAGAGTAAGCTACACCCGGTTTTTTCTTTTTTTTGTTTGTACACGGATAATTTGGCATCGTGTTATCCGGTTTGTGTAATTCCTACACCGGATAACCTGATGTCCTGTTATCCGGTTCGTAAAATTTCTTCACCAGAGAACTTAATGTTGGGTTTTCTGGTTTTGTTTCGTTATTTATTTATTTTTTTTATAGTGGCTCGTTTTAGAGGACGCGGTGAATTTATTTATCGACGATGCGCTGATGGATCAGTAGTTCGAGCACAGTATATTCGAGATTAAGATCGGATAGTTGATCCGGCACCTGTACCTGCAGCGGCTCACATTCCACCGCATCCACCATTTCCTAGAGGACCAACTGAAACATCACTTTTGGTGAGGTATCAGAACCACGTGACTCGTTATCTGTGGGATGACCAAGTAGGTAAATCTATGACCTTTCTATGGTGAATAAAATTTAATTTTAATTATTTATGTATTATGACATACTCTATGAATTATTTTTTAGGAGAGAGTTCCGAAGAAGGAGCTGAAGGTTGTTGCACATGGCAGCAAACTGATTGGATGGGTTCCATCACATCTCCCACCTATGATTGAGCGGTGGGTATCTAGTTCTGGTCTATCCTCTCTGCAAAATACCAGTTTATCGAGGATAGATCAGAACTTGTTATCTGCATTTGTTGAGAGGTGGCATCCCGAGACATCGTCTTTCCATATGTCGTTTGGCGAGATAACGATTACATTGGACGATGTTTCTTGCCTCCTTCATATACCGATTAGAGGAGAGTTATGTAACCCTGCACAAGGGTTTACTAACTCGGATGCTATTACCCAGGCTATTGGTCTGATGGGTGTTTCACTAAAGGATGCAACTGAGGAGATTTGTATAAACAGAGGTCCTTACTATAAGCAAGATTGGTTGAAGAAGCTATTTGTCCGTCTGCGAGCTGAGAGCAGATTTGACTGTGCAGCTAGGGCGTATATGTTGTTGCTACTAGGCTGCACTATTCTTACAGATGATACCTTTACTCTTGTAGAGGCAAAGTATTTACCACTATTTGAGGACTTGGACAGATGTGGTAGATATTGTTGGGGGGCTGCTGCACTTGTCACACTATATAGATATCTCAGATATGCTTCGTTCTATAGTTGCAAACAGCTTGGTGGATATGCCTCTCTACTACAGGTGCAAATGCTTAATTTTAATTTCATTTAGACTTGTATTATATTATTTATAATGCCTTTAATTGATGATATTCATGATGTGTCACAGTGTTGGATTCATGAGTATTTCCCAACTGTAGGGAAGAGAGGATTTTCAAAGATTGCTGGTGTTGGTAATCCACTTCCCAGGGCGATGAAGTGGCAATACAAGCAAGGGACGCAGAAGGTTGATGAGATTAGGGAAGTGTTAGATGGATTGACACCTACTGATGTCATTTATCGCCCGTTTGAGGATCACAGACAGCACATACCATTTACTGATATTTGCATGTACAGGGGTGGCCTGAAGTGGTATGGTACACCAGTTATTTATTTATCTAACAGATGTTTACGTCAGTTTGGATACAGGCAGTTCATACCATCTCATCCACCTGATATTGACACACTTGATATAGACTTTGAGTGGGTTACTTACTATGCGAGCGTCTCGCAAGTGATACAGCAAGCCGAGTTTGCAGATACTCTGTATGATACGGTGGCTGATTACATGGCTTGGTACTACACAGTTTCCCATCCTCGTTTGATACCACCACCTCTGGGGGGGAGGGGGTCAGAGAGGTTCCAGTTCCTGAGTTTGATGATGGACCGGCAGATCCGAGGTTACAACATATTTCACATAAGCTGCGTCGCTATCTCGCTCGTCACGTGGCCGAGGAGGATGATGATGATTATGTTGAGATCTTTCGAGCACTACGTCTAGTTCAGGGTGAACCGGTACCTCAAGGTGGATCGGTTACTTATGTTAGTAAGGACGATGCTTGATGTATTATTCAGACCGGTTACTTATGTTACTTATGTATTATTATTTTGACTTATGTGTTATTCAGACTTATGATTTATATTTATGTGATAATATTCAGAATTATATTATGATTGATGATGTATAAAAAATATAAAAAAAATAATATGAAGTTAAACGTCACTTATAAAAATGTAAAAAATAATATGAAGTTAAACGTCACTCATAAAAATGTAAAAAAATAATATGAAGTTAAACGTGACTCATAAATTAACATGTTTTGGGAGCAAAGGCGTAAGTTGCTGTCAGTGTTGTAAACGTCCAGCAAATCCAATTATCCATAATGTTGCATCTGATGTCCGATGTTTCCTCCAATCTGTTGTGACTGGTGGCAAGGGAATTGCTGTGTTCTTGATCAACATACTCATGATATGAAGGATCACGATAAACATCATACCCAACAGGTTTCTTCCCTTTTCTCTTCACTCCTCCTTTGGTCTTTATTTTTTCAGGTGGGGGTACCATCTTTGTTGTAGTGGGGTAAGCAATTTCGCACACCCTGCTTTTTAGTGCTCTCTTTCCTGTAATATCTAATGAATGGAACCTCTTCCACAGTGCTTCAATCGCATTTGTCATGTCCACCTCTGCTTCACCCTCTATATCTACCTCTTGTTCACCTTCCATACTCAGTTTCCTCCAATGGATATGAATAGCATCAATTGGTAGTTGTTCACCACTCAATGTGTATCTTTCTAACTCACAGACACAAGGTAACTCGTATATTATTCTACGAAAACACCTGCACATCTGGGTGTTTGTACACACCATGTCAACCCTATGCGACTCTTCAGCAATGTGCCGCAAAGCAGCTCTAGATACTGATCCACGCAAATTCAAATAATATGGACTAGTGTGTGCATGCTCAACCTCATAAAAACTCTTTTGAAATGAAGCTCTAATATTTCCCATTTGAACCTTGATATTGTCATTCATAGCCTCCCAGCATTTGCACATATCACCTAAATTGTTCTCCAACATCTGCTTCAACTTCTAATGCACAGATTCGACCCTAACAAAAAAAGAAGTTCAATATAAGTATCATTAATATTACCATAAACAAACTATGGCTATAAAACAAACACATTACTTGTTAGTCGTGATGTTGCCTAAATGCAACACTTTATTGATCCAAGCTTCAACAAATTTATGCCTATGAGGTGTCAACCATGTGTCTTTCACATAATCCAGAAAAGGTTCATATTCCAAACAGGCATGCTCAAGCAATTTCAACTTTTGATGGTATTCCACCTCATCACTAGCTTTTACAAGCTCCTCTATCGGTTTGCGCATATCATTCACAACATACTCCTTGCACTTCGCTTTCACATGCTTGTTTATGTGAAATCGACAAAGCAAATTAACTGTCGCAGGAAATACTATTTCAATTGCTTTCATCAAAGCAAGATCTCTATCAGTTAAAATTACTTGTGGCCATAACCCTTGTTTAGTGAATAACTGTTTCAATTTATCTAGTATCCAACACAAAGTCGCTGTTTGCTCAGATTCCATATAGGCAAATGCAACAACAAATGTTAACTCAGTTGATGTCACACCAACTATTTCAAACAAATATTGTCTATACTTATTGGTTTTGTAAGTACTATCCATATTCAACACAATAGGAAACATATTCAACAACTTCACAGAGTCTGGATGGGCCTAGAAGATATCTCTCACAACTTCTGACTCATCTTTTTTCCTACTCCAATAAACATAATCAGATTCCTCTATTAACTTAAACAACTGTTGCATTTCCGTTCTAGGTCCCTTGATATTTTTTTGAATCTTACTCTTATGTTTATATATTTGGGTGATTCGAGTCACATTCTCCGGATCTCGTTCTTTCAATGACAACAATATGTGTCTTGGAGGAACATGACGTTTTGACAAATCAACAATATGTTGTTGGTCATCATCATTAAGTCAACTTACAAACGCATGACCTTCAAATCTATCAGGTAAACCATGGTTGTGAACTCCACATTTTACATCAATTTTCCAACCAGAACCATCTTTTGAAGGTGTTGATCTTACTTTGAAAGGACAGTTACATTTTTTGGTAGCACTTTGTGTTTCGCTATCCCCTTCTTTGTATTTCCACCTCTATCACAACCAAATATAACTTTGTCACTTCTTCCTCTCATGCCAGTATTGGTGTCCAAACGGGTTATTATAACAGCGACTCTATTCCTGAGTCCAACCTTCTTAATCCACCTAGTCGCCTCTTCTCTTGTAGGAAATTTTTCTGTAGTCGAGAATATCTCTGTTGTATCTACACTTGTCTGATCTTTGTCGCATATCATCAAAGGAATGTCCATGTCTCCTAAACAAACATAAATTTTAAAAAAAAATTTTAAAAAATTTTAAAAAAAAACACACTCTGGATAACTATGCACCAAGTTACCCGGTTGACAAAACACCCAAACCAGATAACTTAACAACAAGTAATCTGGGGTTGAAAAGTATACCAACCGGATATCTTGGAGATAAGTTGTCCGGTTTTATTCCTGGCCTACAAAACGCAAACCGAAAAACTTGATGTTGTGTTCTCCGATTTAGAAAAAATAATTAACCGGATTTCATCATATAAAGTTTTCCGGTTTGAAAAAAACACATTCCAGAAATCCTTACCTTGTGTTCTCCGGTTCTCGTCGAATACTGACAAAAATTACTTTTGAACTCATCTGACTGCATGGTAAAAAGTAAAAAATAAATAAATAAAAAATAAAAGAATAAAATTAGAATTTTTGAAAATTTGTTGGGGTATGAAAATAAATATAGGGGTATGGGGTAAAATTTTCTTATTAAAGTTTAGAATCGCATACCCTTTTAATAAAGAGTCGTGATTATTCAAATTTTTTAATTCCAATTTTATCCATCACTAAATAAAAATAAGACTATTAATATCTACACAATATTTTTCACAATTAATCATAAATCTTATATTAAACTAATTAAACAATAGTCCCAACCATTAATTTATTATCAAATTCTAACTCTCAGAACTCCAAAATAGGTAGGACACCTACATAATTTAAATATATTATATATAATTTGAAACAGCATACACCGCTACTTCTAGATGCTTGATTAGTAATCATATTAATTTTTAAGTATGATCTCATTATAAATGACCGCGTTATGTTATCCTTTTTTGTTGCTTTGAGTTTCGCTGTTGAGCAGGATATAGTATTACATAATTAAATTTCATAAATACATATACAAACGATTTTTTTTAAATGATTATCTTGTGACGGATTACTTACTCTTATATTAATATATTAAATTTACATGTGATGGTTCATATAACTTCTCATAACAAGACAACTTATAACACTATTCTTGACGCATGCAAATTGTTTTAAAATATAATATTTCTTTGTAAACTTTAAATAAATATATTATATGGAACGTGTTAGTTAGGGAGTGAATAGGCAGATAGTCATAGATATGGAACTAATGTTTAAAATAAATGCAAATCATCAATCAATTTGGCATGTTCCACCATACTGAAATTGCAATTGCCTTACCTTGCATGACTATTGCGGTTCTCCTAATTAAGAGTAAACATATTATTGGCTTCATGCTGTGATTATTCCTTGTCGTTTTTCTGTGCTAAGATGAATGAATGTAGTAATATATAAATGTGTTGGGGTCGAATCCAATGCTCAGCTTTGCAAGTAAATGTCGTGGATGCTTCTTCTTGTTTATAATCTACTCGACAAGATCCTTGGAAAACTGACAATAATCAACTCAACTTGATATTGTTGTTTGTACATATAATGTAGATTTGTACCTCACTTAGACTTTAGTTCCTAGTTTTTTTAATGGCAAACTAGTAACTGAAGCCCAGTCATCCCATTTACTTAGAGGCCTAAGATAATTTAGAAAAAACTACTTGACACTCCACTTGTACCTTCCTACCTGCACTTGCATCTCGAACTCACATATTCATCCATTTTACCATGATATTCCTAAATCGTTAAAATTAATATATTTTTTATTTTTTCCTTTCAAAATATAATGTGTTGGCTTCGATACAGGTTGACGATTATTGTGAATCCTCCACCTGTAACTCATGTCAATAAGAGTCAGTTTGTTTTAGTTTTAAAAAAATGATTTTTTTTTTTGTATTTTTAAAAATAGATTCTACAAAAAACACGTTTTTTAAAATATTACAAATTTGTTTAAATTTGTTTTTTATAAATTAAAAAACTAATTTTGACATACTATAACATAAATATACATTATTAAATATCAAAAATAGTCAAAATCATAGTTTCTTCAAAAAGTTGTATCTCAAAAATGATTTTTATGAAAAGCTATTTGAAATAGCTTCAAAATTAATTGATTTTTTGAAATTTTGATATCCAATTTTTTTTCCGATAAAATGATAAAATACATAAAATAACATTTTAAGAATAATTGTCCAAACAAAATTTATATTTGAAACTTTTATGAAAAATTTCTTTGTAAAATTTTTTTACACTAAAATATGTTACACTCTAAAAATCATTTAAAAAAAAACAAAACAAACGGACCGTAATTGTCATCAATTTTTCACAATCTTAAACATCCGAGCAAGAGATTCGCAATGAATACTTAATTTTTGAGCCTATATCATAGAACACCTTGAAATACAAATGAGTGTTTTTGATAAACTTCATCATCTAGCTGTGTGGGAATCAATGCCATGAACCTTTACCTTATCCAAGTAAAACTTTGACAGCACGGAAACCCCAATTTCCATCTGTCTCCATATCTTCAATGTAGTCATGCAAGAAAATAGGAAAGTCAGACAAGTAAAGATGTCTTGAAGACTTACTAGACACTTGACTTGATGAGGTTTACTAGAAGATCTCTTGGATATTTTACTTTCCTGTGAAACATCAACATACTCCCAATGTGAAAGATCACAATTAGAGCTGTCAAAATGGGCTACCCGACCTTAAGTGGGTCGGCTCTGGCGGGGCTTGAGCTTTATAGGGCTGGGCCAAAAAAGTCATGTTGTAATATGGACTTGAAAATTACTACATGAATTCGGTCGTAGATGTGCTTCAGACTACCTGATCCTAAACGGGCTTTTTTTAATAAAAAATTAAAATAAAAACCTCATAATATTTATTATAAATGAAATTAAAAATTATATTATTTTAAACATAATACATTTTTGAGTGCTATATTATCTTTATAAATACTGTAATGTGTTTTTAAATACAACACATGTCTAAATTGTATAAAATAATACTCGAATATTTAACAAAAGAGAAACTAATAGAATATGAGAAAAGAGTATTGATTATATTAATGTATAAGATTTAAAAGAAAATGACTAGATAGAATAGAGATAAAATTTATTGAAGTGAGAAAAATCAATGTGTTATTTTGGAGTAAGACAATATAAGTATTAATATAATTTTTTTTAAATTTATAGATATGCGAGCCTAACAGGCTACCCACGGTCCATACGGGTGTTTACACTAAAAATTAGTAAACAACCGCTAGTCTCTTATTAAAGGTTACTTCAAAGACCAACTAGAGAATTCTAGGATATAGTGCTAAAGATTTCACTTGATATTTTTCAATTGAAAAAGGTTGATTTTGACTTGGTTGAAATAGTTATTGAAAAGTGTAGAAATGTGACTTCGATAGTAGTAAAAGCAAGAATGTTGTATGAAACAAAAGTAAAATGATAATGGAATTAAAATAAATATGAAAGTAATTGGGTAGAAAATGTTAATTGAAATGAAAAGCTTTGTATTAAAATAAAAGTGGAGTTTCAAGGTTAGTACATTCTCTCAGGAAACTCTTTTCTCTAACGATGGTACTTTGAGTGTAAGTGAGATTTTGTAATGAAATGAACACACCGAATCCTACAAATGGAATTCCTATTTATACTAATGAAAAAACTGCTCCCTAACGTTCATATCTTCAGCTTTTGCCACGTAGCAGTCTGCATGCATTTCGCTTATGTATTTCCTCCACATGTCTTTCAGGATGAAACTAAGAAGAGGTTACTAGTATTTGAACAGAGCATCTGCTTGCCCAAATAACTGCTAGTTCGACGCGCCTGATGCCTCCGAAAATGTTGATGTCGAAATGTCTCCAAAACATTCCTTAAAATGCTAAGTCCCATTTTCCTTCTCTTGAGACTTAAGCAATGTACATGTCATCAAAGGTCCATATACCTTTAACCTTGACTCTTGTTGAGGTTTTTGCCCTTGTCGAAAATTACAGCTAACAACGGGCTAGCCCTAATGGGTAGCAGGCTTTTTAGAGCATGGCTAAATAAGCTCTGGAAAATATGGGCTCTAATTTTAAGGCTTTGCCCCTATGATTTTTGGGGTCGGACGATATGAAATAACCCATTTTAACAACTCTAATTACAATGTACACCACTCTCTTGCCCTCTTTTACTCTTCGTAAATCCATTTATTGGCTTTTAATTCACAGGTGGTGGACACATAAAAGTTGTGCATAGATATGTATGTTCATGCGCCTTTTTCTTTATCGCCTTTATATCCAAAATGTTGAAATACCTCTTCAACTCTTCATATTCTTTGTCTAAGTTCAATTATGTCTCATTCTCTTCTTCAATGACTTCATGCTCTTCAATGTGTAATTTTCTCCAAAATACATTAATGATTTTTAATGGAATAGGATAACCTTGTATTTGAAGACTTGCAGGTTCACACGCACAAGTAAACATATGTGTATTCCTAATGAAGCATCCAAATGCATCTTTGTCAGCACCAATCATGTTTGATGCACCTAATCAACAAATTAAGGGATGTCAACACATATTACCTCAAAATGTTGCAAGTGTTGCTCAGACTCAAACACTATATTTGAATAGACGACTTTGTGCCATATATCCATAACATGCTCTTGCCTATTAGCCTTGACATACTCCTTGAACTTCGAACTAACATTTTTTAAAATATGGAATACATAAGAGATAAAATGAGAATGGGAACACAACTTCAATTGCATTCATTAGATAGAGTTACTGATATGTCACCATGACCTTGGAAAACAACTTCTTCGGTGTGAACAACTCCTTTAGCTTCTCCAGTGCCCGTGTGAAATTTACCTCCCTTTCATGTTCCAAGTAGGCAAACCCAACCAAGAAAGTCAATCTGGTTAACATAACACCATCAATCTCAAGTAGTGGGAGTTGATACCTATTGATTTTGTATGTAGAGTCAAAGATCAAGACCAAATGAAACATGTTCAACAACTTCATAGAATCAGGATGTGTCGAGAATATATCATCCATAATATTTAATTCCTCTTTGTTTCTGGTCCATGACATGTGTTTCTCATCATGAATTAGGGTCAACAGTCTCATCATGAATTAGGGTCAACAGATGTTGCATTTCCGTGATTGGACCTTGGGTAGTAGACTGGTATGTTGACCTTTCCTTATACACTTGCATCATAGTCATCAAATTATTAACATCCCCGTTTTTCAATGCAGTCAATATGAACCTCAACACCATATGGTATTTTGTAATATCATTCACAATCAGTCTTTCATCAAGTTTTAGACAGCCTAATATGTCTTGTGTATCACTCCAACTTTAGTTATTTATTTTTAATTGAATTTATATTAATTTATTTTATTGATTTGAGTGATAAGGTGTTTTATTTGATTTATTGATGATTTATTTAATTTAATTAATATTAGAGATATTTTAGAGTTGGGAGAAAATAAAATTTTATTTAAATACAGAGAGTGAGGGTGGATTGTGTAAGAGCTGAGGTGTGGTGAGAATTAGAGAAATAATAGAATGAGAATCATGTGAGTGCATTCTACAACCTAGCCATATTTTGAATGAAGTCAAAACTAGGAGTGTGACTTTGCGTTTTTGTATATTGGGCGGTATCAACCAAAGTTTAAGTGTGAATTGAATCATTTTAGACTTAGGATGCATACAAATGTTATTTTGAAAAAGATTGAAAAGTCTTAGGCATGCCACACACATCAAAAACAAAGTTTTATGTGAGAACATAGTTGCATAGGCCGACACATACGAGTTCAGGCCGACCTATATAAGCTTTTGATTCACTATAGGTGGACACATACGAGTTCAAACCGACCTATAGAAGCTTTTGATTCAATATAGGTCGACACATAGCTCTTACAAGCCAACCTCCTCGCATCAATATTAAAGCATGTGAGCTCTATCCATAGGTCGTCTCACTCAGGTCGACCTGAATACCATGACAGGCCGACCTATTCCTTTCATAGGCCGACCTGTAGCTTTCAAAAACTTAAAATTTTGTTTTTCCTCTTATTTTTCTTGCATCCATTTTTCCTGTTTCCACACACACACACACACACGCACACACACACACACACACACACACACAGATATATATATATATATACTCATACATGCACCTTCTTCTAGCAAGGTACTTATTTTTTATATATACACACAATCAAACTACACATAATTATTTTTTATTAGGTGACCATCTAGATTAGGGTTGATAACGTCCAATTAGGTTGGTGTAACCGAGTATATTGGGTTGGGATTTTTGTGTGTTTCAAATGAGAAAACTAAGGTGGAGTTTTTTTTCAAGATCATTGGGATTTGAAGGTTTTGGATTGAGGGCAGACGTCAACATGGATTCAACATAGTGAAGGCCTTGGGACAAGGTGGTCTCTTTGCAAGGGAGTGGCGTGAGACGGTGAATCGTGTTCGGGAATCTTGGGTTTAACAAGTGCGTGCTCGGGATAATCGGTGGATTGTAGTGTAACACCCTTTTCTACCCCACAATTATACACGGTAAATTACACAAATTATCAGAGTAAAATCAGAATCACCTCAAAGGGTGCACATTTCTCATTAACTTCAAATTTACAAAATTTCTCCTTAAACAACCGGGTTTCCTCAAAATAACTCAAAAGCCTTCAAAGGGCAGCAGAACCACCATAACCACAAAAATCCTACAAAAGGGTTTATTAAAATAAACCATAGTCATCAAATAATCAATAAAATAACAGCCAAATAAAACTCAACATGATTCGACTCAACGACCCAACCCGATGTTACACTATCAGAGCAAGACCCTCTACATCAACCAAAAGAAAATAATACTTCAAAAGTTCCTCGAAGCATCCATGGCTAATCCTGATCACCTGCACGTTACCCACGTGGAGGCAACATTCAAACAAGCAGGGTGAGTAATATAATTCATTATAATCAATATAAAATAGGATATGCATAAAAATGGCGTCATCATCATATAAGGCATCATCAGAGTCATCACAGAAAAACATCAAAGCACGACATCATAAATCACAATAATATGCCACATAAATGCAATGCACAACAAGACTCATGTATGTGGTACCAATCGTCACGGTTGATGGACACTTAGACCATCGCCCTCCAAAGATCTCCGTCATTAGGATCGGTTCCACACAAGAACCGGAGCACGTCATAAACCACTTCACATCCATACAATGGGATGGAAGCCACAATAGACCAAAGTCTAACATCATCATCACTGGACCGAAGTCCTAACATCATCACTGAAATGCTATGAATGCATGATGCACAATGTCATAATCATCATCAACAATAAAGTCATTACGTGCATCATCATTCATCAAAATCTCATATTCGTCATATCGTCATTTATTCATCAAAACATCATGCATCACCATCTTATAATCGTCAATATAGCTCATGATAATTCACATCAGTATTTAATCATCAAACATCAGGTATATAATCATCAATACACTCGTGGTAATTCATATCATCACTTAATCATCATATATCATATATAAATAATTCATAATCATCAATATACATCACAGTAAATCATATCATCAAATATTCCCTCAAAACATCACGAAATCATCATCTCAATATCATCAATAACATCACGGTTCAGCAATCACAACTTCATAACACCACTAATTCAACAATGATATCTATCATACGTATATCGTCACAATTAACCTCAATTCCTCATAGTTTAGACAATTGAAAAATACTCCATACTGCTATTTTGGTTTCACTAAAATTTAGTTCATCGTGTTAGCTTTCCAACACTTCGAACAGGACCTCAATCGGACTTACGGATCAAAAGTTATGATCAAAACCGTATCTGGACCCAAAGCTGCCTGGTTGTGACGGAACTGCATGGCGACTGCCGTAAGCCTTATGACGCTCGCCGTTTACCTACAGAATGCAGATTTTGCTTTTTTCATCGTTGGAGGCCTTCCGGACCTCCGATTTCGATTCCGTAAAAAACCACGGTTTCGTAATTCAAAATCCTACGACTGTATAACATTTATAATAGTATATGACACTTATTTTAGGGATACAACCATCATATTATCAACAATTTCTACATCTCATTCCATCAATTCTCCCCTATTCATCAAAACCCATCATAAACCCCAAAAACCTATATGATTCCAACCTTAATTCACCCCAAAACACTCCCAAAATAGTCCTGAAACATCAAGGCAATCAAAGGCATAAAACCTACGACTATTAGGTCGGTTAATTTCATTATCCTAACTCAAAATTACCTAAACCTTCACAAACTCTCAAGGTTCCCATAAACCCCATAAATCCCGTTCTCATACAAGATCCCACGTATCATCAAAGAAGGTTTTGCCTCAAACGCTTACTTTTACTCGATCAATTCAACCCTTAATAATCCATACCTCTAAATCATCAATAACTCATAAACCCTTCAAAAACCCCAAAAACCTCAAAATCCACTTTAAACACATCACTTCCTATATTGAAAACAATGAAAGGCAATACTCCCTATACCTTAGATTGTCGATTCGGAGCTTTCTCTACTGATTCTTCAGAAACCTTCTCGAATCCTCACCTTTCCTTCTTTCCTCAGATCTCTACACTTTTCCCTTCTTTTCACGATCTAACCAAATGAATCCTATTCTTCCCAATTCCTTTTTGTTAAACCCTTGGGCTTCCAAAATGAGCTTTTCCAATA
This sequence comes from Lathyrus tuberosus, assembly GCA_022829125.1. NCBI lineage: Eukaryota > Viridiplantae > Streptophyta > Magnoliopsida > Fabales > Fabaceae > Lathyrus > Lathyrus tuberosus. The sequence goes on from JALAZF010000080.1 coordinate 16,902,357, forward strand.
ATACCCTCACTAATCCTCCTCAAAAGTCCATCTTTCCCTTAATTCCTCTAATATTATTTTAAATTAATAATAATACTAATATATTCATATTATATACTATTATTTAATTAAATAACCAAAACTCCACCAAATTCCACACAATGTCCAAAACACCAAAAATCGCGAATATTATATTTAAATAAATTAAATAAATATTCTAATAAATTTGGGGTGTTACAACTCTCTCCCACTTAAAGAATTTTTGCCCTCGAAAATTACCTCAAGGAAATAGAGTCTGATACGACTCCCTCATCTGATCTTTACATTTCCCAGTCCAACTTTCGCCATCTGATCCACCCCACAACACCTTCACCAAAGTTATGTCTTTACCCTGCAGTTACTTCATCTCTCGACCGTCAATCCGCACAGGTAAAGCTTCCACTGTCAGGTTATCCCCACTTGTACATCATCCATTTGAATCACATGCGACAGATCCGGAATGTACTTCCTCAACTGAGACACATGGAACACGTCGTGCAAATTTGCAAGTGACGGCGGTAAAGCACTTCGATAGGCTACATCTCCTTCCTCTGCAAAATTTGATATGGATCAACAAAACGTGGAGTGAGCTTCCTAGACTTCAAAGCTCGACCACACCAGTCACTGGCGTCACCCTCAAAAACACGTGATCTCCCTCTTGGAATTCAAGTGTCTTCCTCCCCTTATCATGATAGCTCTTCTGGAGACTCTGCGACGCTCTCATCCTTTCTTGGATCATCTTAATCTTCTCGGTCGTATCTTGCATAATCTCAGGTCCGAGTACAACACTCTCGCCCGATTCATACCAACACAATGGAGTCCTACACCTCCTCCCATATAAAGTTTCATAGGGCGCCATTCCAATACTAGCATGAAAACTGTTATTATACGTAAACTCAATCAACAGAAAATGGCTATCCCAAGATCCTCCATGATCCAACACACAAGCTCTCAGCAAATCCTCTAAGGATTAGATAGCCCTTTCTGTTTGACCGTCCGTCTGCGGATGATAGGCAGAACTTATCCTCAACTTAGTACCCAGAGCATCGTGCAAACTCTTCCAGAACCTCGATGTAAATCTCGGATCTCTATCCGACACAATACTCGAAGGCATCCCATGTAACTTCTCAATCTCCTCAATGTACATCTCGACTAACTTCTGCAATAGAATGATTAATCTTCATCGGCAATAAATGAGCCAATTTAGTTAATCTATTCACAATCACCCAATAGAATCATTCCCTATCTCCGTCTTTGGCAATCCCACCACAAAATCCATGGAAATAATATCCCACTTCCATTCTGGAATTCTCAACGGCTGCATCATACCTAAAGGCTTCTGATGCTCAATCTTTGACTTCTGACAAGTCAAACACGCATAAACAAACTCCACAACATCCTTCTTCATACCCGGCCACCAAAATAATTTCTTCAAATCTTGGTACATCTTCGTAGCACCGGGATGAATACTCAATCTACTTCGATGTCCTTCCTCAAGAATGCTCTTCTTAATTCCTAGAACATCTGGAACACACACCCTGTCTCTGAACATCATCACACCATTCTCGTCGATTCGGAATTCACTTCCGTTACCTTGGTTGATCAAAGTCAACTGGTCAACTAACTTTAAGTCAGATTGTTGTCCCACTCTGATCTCTTCTAGGATACCACTAGTCAACTTCAACATTCCCAACTTCACACTGTCAGGAGTCTCTTCACACACCAAACTCAAATCTCGAAATTGCTCAATGAATTCCAACTCTTTCACCATAAGCATTGACATATGCGATGACTTCCTGCTCAATGTATCAGCCACTACATTTGCTTTGCACGGATGATAACTCAAGTCAAAATCGAAATCCTTCAACAGCTCTAACCACTTTCTCTGCCTCATGTTCAATTCTTTCTGATCAAATAAGTACTTCAGACTTTTATAATCACTGAACACTTCAAACTTAGAGCCAAATAGATAATGCCTCCAAATTTTCAACAAAAACACCGCGACAGCCAATTATAAGTCATGGGTAGGATAATTCCTCTCATGAACTCGCAATTGTCTCGAAGCATAGGCAACAACTTGTCCATTCTGCATCAATACTCCACCAAGACCCATCTTCGACGCATCACAATACACCACAAAATATTCACTCGGATTAGGAAAAATCAGCACTTGAGCGGTCGTTAGTCTCTTCTTCAATTCCACAAAACTCTCTTCGCAAGCTATATCCCACACAAGCGATTGACCTGTTCGAGTTAACTGAGTCAAAGGTAATGCCAACTTAGAAAAGCCCTCGATAAACTTGCGGTAATAACCCACCAATCCCAGAAAACTTCGTATCTCAGTAGCAGACTTCGGAGTCTCCCACTGCAACACAGCATCAATCTTGGAAGGATCTACATCAACTCCACCACTTGAAATCACATGGCCAAGAAAACTCATTTCCTTCAACCAGAACTCACACTTTGACAGCTTTGCATACAACTTCTTTTCCTTCAATACTTGCAACACAGTTCTCAAATGCTCAGCATGCTCTTCTTCAGACTTAGAATATATCAGGATGTCATCAATGAAAACCACCACAAACTGATCCAGATACTCATGAAAGATCTGATTCATATACTACATGAACACCACATCTCATCCTGAAAGCTATCTTCGGAATATCAACAGGCTTAACACGAATCTGATGATAACCAGACCTCAAATCAATCTTGCTAAAACACAAGCATCCACCAATTGATCCATCAAATCATTAGTCCTCGGAAGTGGATACTTATCTTTGATCGTCACTTTATTCAACTTTCTATAATCCACATACAATCTCATAGTACCATCTTTCTTCTTCACCGACAACACAGGAGCACCCACGGAGAAACACTCAGTCGAACAAACTTCTCAAGCAACTCTTCCAATTGCTTCTTCAATTCTCCCAACTCGGATGTAGACATATGGTAAGGAGCCATTGACACCAGACTCATACCTGGTATCAAATCCGCCACAACCTCTACCTCACGCTCGGGAGGCCAATCACTTACGTCATCAGGAAACACTTCCGAAATTTCACAAACAAAAGCCAAACACCAACTTCTCCACCTTCACTAATACTCAAAGTTGCCCTCAACATAACATCTCAGCACCATCCTGCATCGACTCATCAAAACAATTTGTAAGCACTTGGCTTAGCTCCAAACAATTCACTGCACACACTACTTAAGCTTACAAGACACGTCTATCCCATCCAACACGATCCCGTCTATTATCAACAAGAGATTAAGGGTGATCAGTTACTCAATTTGTCAATATCAGCTGACTATCATGAGGCGGTACAAACTATGTTACCAAACAATTGTAGCGTCCAACACCACTCTTAGCCATCGCTCCACACTTGAAGCATCTTGGAGAAGCACCATCTTCTCCCCCACTTGTTTCATTCCCAACCTGCAAATGGAAAACAAAACAAGCATCGACAGTATTTTCACACACATGTCGCACACTAGGGACTAGACAACATTAGACAACCTGGCCGGACAGACCAACCTGCTCTGATACCAGTAACATCCTTCTCTAACCCACAATTATACACGGCAAATTACACAAATTATCAGAGTAAAATCAGAATCACCTCAAAGGGTGCACATTTCTCATTAACTTCAAATTTACAAAATTGCTCTGTAAACAACGGGTTTCCTCAAAATAACTCAAAAGCCTTCAAAGGGCAGCAAAACCACCATAACCACAAAAATCCCACAAAAGGGTTTATTAAAATAAACCATAGTCATCAAATAATCAATAAAATAACAGCCAAATAAAACTCAACATGGTTCGACTCAACAACCCAACCCGATGTTACACTATCAGAGCAAGACCCTCTACATCGATCAAAAGCAAATAATACTTCAAAGGTTCCTCGAATCATCCATGGCTAATCCAAATCACCTGCACGTTACCCACGTGGAGGCAACATTCAAACAGGCAGGGTGAGTAATACAATTCATTATAATTAATATAAAATAGGATATGCATAAAAATGACGTCATCATCATATAAGGCATCATCAGAGTCATCACAGGCAAACATCAAAGCACGACATCATAAATCAAAACAATATGCCACAGAAATGCAATGCACAATAAGACTCATACATGTGGTACCAATCATCACAGTTGATGGACACTTAGGCCATCACCCTCCAAAGATCCCCGTCATTAGGATTGATTCCACACAAGAACCGGAGCACATCATAAACCACTTCACATCCACACAATGGGATGGAAGCCACAATAGACCAAAATCTAACATCATCATCATTGAACTGAAGTCCTAACATCATCACTGAAATGCTATGAATGCATGATGCACAACGTCATAATCATCATCATCAATAAAGTCATTACGTGCATCATCATTCATCAAAATCTCATATTCGTCATATCGTCATTTATTCATAAAAACATCATGCATCATCATCTTATAATCATCAATATAGCTAATGGTAATTCACATCAGTATTTAATCATCAAACATCAGGTATAAACTTCTCATAATCATCAATACACTCGTGGTAATTCATATCATCACTTAATCATCATACATCATATATAAACAACTCATAATCATCAATATACATCACAGTAAATTATATCATCAAATATTCCCTCAAAACATCACGAAATCATCATCTCAATATCATCAATAACATCAAGGTTCAACAATCACAACTTCATAACACCACTAATTCAACAACGACATCTATCATACGTATATCGTCACAATTAACCTCAATTCCTCATATTTTATACAATTGAAAAATACTCCATACTGCTTTTTTGGTTTCATTAAAATTTAGTTCATCACGTTAGCTTTCCAACGCTTCGAACGGGACCTCAATCGGACTTACGGATCAAAAGTTATGATCAAAACCGTATCTGGACCCAAAGTTGTCTGGCTGTGACAGAACTGCATGACGACCGCTGTAAGCCTTATGGAGCTCGCCGTTTACCTACAGAATGCAGATTTTGCATTTTTCATTGTTGGAGGCCTTCCGGACCTCCAATTTCGATTCCGTAAAAAGTCTCGGTTTCGTAATTCAAAATCCTACGACTGTATAACATTTATAACAGCATATGACACTTATTTTAGGGATACAACCACCATATTATCAACAATTTCTACATCTCATTCCATCAATTCTCCCCTATTCATCAAAACCCGTCATAAACCCCAAAAACCTATACGATTCCAACCTTAATTCACCCCAAAACACTCCCAAAACAGTCCTAAAACATCAAGGCAATCAAAGGCATAAAACCTACGACTATTAGGTCGGTTAATTTCACTATCCTAACTCAAAATCACCTAAACATTCACAAACTCTCAAGGTTCCCATAAACCCCATAAATCTCGTTCTCATACAAGATCCCACATATCATCAAAGAAGGTTTTACCTCGAAGGCTTTTTTTTACCCGAATCAATTCAACCCTTAATAATCCATCATCGATCCTCAGAAATACCTCTAAATCATCAATAACTCATAAACCCTTCAAAAACCCCAAAAACCTCAAAATCCACTTTAAACACATCACTTCCTATATTGAAAACAATGATAGGCAATACTCCACATACCTTAGATTGTCGATTCAGAGCTTTCTCTACCGATTCTTCGGAAACCTTCTCGAATCCGCGTCTTTCCTTCTTTCCTCATAGCTCTGCACTTTTCCCTTCTTTTCATGATCTAACCAAATGAATCCTATTCTTCCCAATTCTTTTTTGTTAAACCCTTGGGCTTCCAAAATAGGCTTTCCCAATAATACCCTCACTGATCCTCCTCAAAAGTACATCTTGTCCTTAATTCCTCTAATATTATTTTAAATTAATAATAATACTAATATATTCATATTATATACTATTATTTAATTAAATAACCAAAACTCCACAAAATTCCACACAATACCCAAAACACCAAAATTCACCAAAAATCGCGAATATTATATTTATATAAATTAAATAAATATTCTAATATATTTGGGGTGTTACATGTAGCACCATTGTTGGTGACTTGATCAAGCTTTGATTAAGGTTTTAGAGGTTGTTGAATCAACAACAAACCATAGGTTTTGTTGGGTTAGAGTTCTTCACCTCTGGTATAAACATTTTTGCAAAGATAAGGTTAATTGTAAGTATCTTAATTAGATTTCGGATTGAGGGCAGACGTACCCATATCGAGGTCGGTTGGGGAACTGCCTAAACAAATCTTTGTGTCTCTTTAATTCTTTATTGCTTTATCTCTTTAATTTTTGTTTTTGCATATTATCGATTTCGTTGTTGTTTCAATTAATTCGATTGGAAATTATTTTTCAACTATCTTTCAAAGTATTGTTGTTGATATAATTATAATCACTTTGATTATGATTGACTTTTAACAACAACAAAACAAACTGAACTTCCAAACATTATCGATCTCACACAAAGTGTTTGATAAATTGACTTTGAGTATTTTTATCGTTTTGTGCTCATTGGAAATAAGCTTTACGAATAACTTTGCATTTGATTGATCCGTGAATTAATCGTTGTTGAAAAATTTGTGTTCATTATCATTCCATAGGTTTACATTACGCATATCCAGCTTTTCGATAGTAGGTTCAGTTAGACGGTTTGTTTCGGGTTGTTTCCGCTGTGCCATAAATTTTTAAAAACAAACAAAAGTTTTGGTTTTAAATTTGTGAATTTATTCACCCTCCCCCCTCTAGATCGGAACCTATCGTCTAACAAGTAGTATCAAAAGGTCTGGTTAATTTCGTGCTTCAGATTTACTTCTTAGAAGAATGGCTACCGAACCTAAGGGAGCGTACAATAGAGTACCAATTTTCACCGGCAAAAATTATGGCTATTGGAAAGCTCTTATGCGTATTCACGTCAACTTCGTTGACAAAGGTATATGGGACGCTATTCAAAATGGTTTGAATGAAATAGCAATGACCAATGAAGGTGTTACCGTACCTAAACTGGAAGCACAATGGGATGCTAATGAATGAAATTGAGGTCACATGATTGGAAAGCAAAAAATATTCTCACATCCGCTTTGGGTGTTGATGATTTTTATCGCGTTTCTCATTGTGAGACTGCCAAGTCTATGTGGAACGCATTATAGATTGCCCATGAGGGTACTAATGATGTCAAACAAGCTAGGATCAACACATTAAATCAAGAGTTTGAGCTATTTTGTATTGAGCATGGTGAAACGATTGCGGATATGCGAAAACGAATCTCACATCTTATCAATCGATTAAATGCACTAGGTAATCCTATTTCTAATGAACTTTCTACTAACAAAGTTTTGAGATGTTTAAGTAGGGAATGGAAGCCCAAGGTCAGCGCCATCAAGGAGGAAAATGATCTTAAGTCGCATGATCTCACGACTTTGTTTGGTAAGTTGGAGGAGCAAAAGCTCACTTGCTTAGCAAAATACGAAAAAGAATGTGAAAGAAGGAGAAATGGAAAGATAAAGAAGAAGGGAAGAAGTCCATAGCTCTTAAGACTTCTAGTTCAAGGCCTTCTCAAAATGAGAAAAAGGATTGTGAATCTAAAGATAACAATGAATATGATGAAGAAGATATAAGACTGTTTATAAAGAGGGCCAATAAATACATGTTGAAACATGGTAACAAATATCTCGACAAATACCATGACAAATCAAGAAGGTTATCAAGTTCCTCAAAAGAAGATAAGAACAAAAAGGGGAAGTCTCAAAGTACTTGTTACAATTATGGTAAACTCGGTCATTTTAAGTCGGAGTGTCCTAAAATCAAGAAATAAAAGGAAAGAGGCCATCACAAATCGTCTAGAAAATCTAGAAGATCTTATACCGCTTGGGATAGTTAAAGTGATTCATTAAGTAATGATAGCTCTACTTCAAGTGATGAATCAGCCAAGCTTTGCTATACGGCAGACAACAGAAAGAAAAAGGTTGTAAGTCATTCTAAGCTTCAAGCTTCTAATGATTTAGCTTTCTCTCAACTTCAAGAATCTTTTGAAAATCTACAAAGACAAGCCATAGATGCTTTCAAAAGATTAGCTTCAAATAAACGAATTATTTCTCATTTAGAAGCTAAGATTTCGGAAAATGAAAAGAATATGGAAGCACTAAGGAAATATATGTTAGATATTCTAAAGGATCAAGATGAGGATCCTAAATCTTTGTGGTTTGGTTGAAAAACTTGTCACATTTGACAAAAGGAGTCAAGGACTCTTAAAGCTAAATTAGATAAGGCTTTACAACCTAAGGTTACTTTTGCTATAAATATTTCCAAATATGACTTACCATGTTATACTCCTTATAGAAGGTATAGTTACATTAAAAAGGAAGTAAATAGTAAAAGATTATCTTCTCTTAACTTGTATTGTCACTATTGTTGCAAAAAAGGTTACACCATTGCAAAGTGCAAATTTATAAAACTTTTTGTTCCTAAAGGTTCCTTTCAATGGATTTCTAAATGCAACCAAAGTTTTAATAGTCCCCAAGTACCCAATGAAGATTTGGTTCCTTGCACTATTTGTTAATCATGCAGGAAAAATGTCTTGACTCTTTGAAAGAGAGTATGGGATCTCGTTTGTGGAGCATCAAGGCACAACACAGTGACATGTCCTTATTATTTTGATTTATGTGACTAACAAGGCGGATTATGTTACCAATCAGATTAACTCGTAGTGTTTTCTTTTAGTGGTAAAAGTGTGTGAATGATTACTAATGTTCTATCCGAAAAGTATCAGAAAGGTATTAAGTTCGATAATGTAGGTATATCTTCAAGAAGACATACTCAAGTACATCAAACTAGGAGTGATCAACCTAAGATGATGAAACATGAGGAGGAGTAAGATAATCATCATGATTGAACGGGATTGAGAGTCTAACATCATGGATAATCATCAAGTCAATCATTTTTGGATACATTATTAGTCACACTTTTAAATACTTCTACAAGAAGAAAAGTGGTAAGAGTGTTTTGGTCTCAATTGTGTTTTGTGACACGTATTGAATTTATTTCAACTTTCCTTCGAAAATTCTTCGTGGAATGCAAGTGCATCCTCTGTCATGTATACGTTGAGGTAATATCGTTTCAATCCTTTTTCTTGTTACGTACGTAAGTATTTCTTTTACCTGTTTATTTCTTAAAGGTATATGATGAACTATGTGTGTGATATTTGTGATGTGTGTTTACTTCCAAAAATTTGAATGTGGTTGTTGTGTGTTATATTTTACATGTTTATAGTAACTACACATAAGTGTCTTCACATTTCATCTATATCTTGAACCAACTCGTGCATGAATTTTACTTGATTGCATGATTCAAGCGAACAAACCATAAAACTATATCATATGCATGTGTCTCTCATCAACTCATTGTTCACGGGTCATTATAAGTCTCTCAAAATCACTAAAATCCATTTGAGTCAGAATTTTTGAAATTTTATGTTATTTAGGTTGACACCAAGTCGTACAGGTCGACCTATGTTAATTATGTTCAGCTTCTATTCAGACTCGTACAATAAAGGTCGACCCAATCTTGCATAGGTCGGCCTATGCAAATTAATTTTTTTCATTTCTCATTTAAGTTACAGTATAGGTCGACACACACTCGTAGAGGTCGGAAGATAATAAATTTTTGTGAATCCTTTTGAATTCTGATACATTATGTGTCGACGCGTAGCATTTTAGATCAGCCTATGACAATAAATGGATGGATTATTGCATATTTGACCAGGATTCTTCATCTTTTTACATCCATGGGTGGTTCGTGAACCTATTTCAATTGTCATTCAACTTCCAGTCAGTCATTGTAACTTCTTCAAGGGTCTTTAATTCTCCATTATTTCTATTCAAATCATCCTATTAATTCTTTCAACCTTCCATTTTCCATAAACTTTAATTTTCTGCATTCTTTATTCTCTATAAATTTTCATCATATCTTTTCATTCTCCAGACATCATATCACTCTCGAATTACTCTTAGCACATTTCAATGGCTCCCAACATTGTGAGAAACAAAGGTGATAAGGGAAAGGCTGTTGCATCTTCAACCATTCCAGAATATGTGTTCTCTCTAGTTTCGGACAATTGTGTTGCAAAATTCGAAGAAAAGTATCAACACCATCTCGTCATGAAGCAGCATATGTGGAAGCCAGCAGTGGTTGGATGCTTGGAGATTCCAGAGGTTATTCGAATTATCCATCACCAGTAGATTAACTACTTTCTGCAGCTGTCACAAGACTACAACAAAGATCTTGTCCGGGTGTTCTAGTCCGGACTACATGAATGGAATGGATCTTTCTTCAATTCACAATTGGCAATAGTGTCTATGAAGTTACTGATGATATTTGGAAGAGGCTGTTTGATATTTCTATTTGTGATCCTGATACTGAGGACGAGCCTGATTCGTTGGTTACAGATGTCTACAGTCATAAGGATTTCGAATGGAATACTCATCTAAATGAAATGCTCAAAGCTCCTAGGCCGGAGGACTGTCATGAGGCTATAGTTGTCAATCAACTCAAGATGGTTCCAAGGATTCTCTTATGGTTGGTTTCACACATCTTGCGCCCAAAGAAAGGTGGGTACTCAAGAGTAGATAATGCAGAAATCCATCTTGTGTATATCCTTATCACAAGATCAGTATCAACTGGTCGCATTACTTTGTCTCCCAAATGTTAACCATCAAAGAGTGTAATAAAGGTACATCTTTCTGCTACACATCTATGATCCCCAAAATTCTCAATTTCTTCAACATTGGTGTGCCAAACTTGCTGCTCATTTCGCCTGGCCCAATTCAAGAATTTTCCCAATGTACCTTAACAAATATGGGGTACTTTTGGGATGAGGAACGTCAAGCATATTACTTCAGGTTGGGCAAATATGGACGAAAGGAGTACAACTTTGATGATCCTACCGAATTTTCTGACTCCACCACTGAGCCACAAGTTGGGGATGATGAACACATGCAAGATGTGGACCATGAAGCTGGTCAAAGGAATGATGATGTTCATGAAGATCAATCCTCTATCATTTTACTTCTTCAAAATCTGTTAATCAAACAAGAGGCTCAAATGGCACAGCTCTGCATTATGCAAGAACACATGAAGATACAAGTAAACTTTGAGGATTTTGCATCTTTTGTAACAGAGAAATTGGTCTCTTTGAAGAACGAAATAGATGCGAATACAACCACTACCATTGCAAGGGTCAATCACATGACCGCTACCTAAAATGAAGACCACCATCATTATACACAATTCTATCAGGAAATGTGTGACTTCTTGGACTTTGGAAGCGATGGTCAAGGCAGGTTTCATGGAGTGAGGCCTCAAGGTTGTGGAAGACAGTGATATGAAAAGTTTGAGCCGTTCTGTCATGTGTCTTAGGATTTGTCTCTTGTTGGTCATGCATTCAGTTTTCTTTTATGTCTCCATGCATTTTTCATTTTGGTTTGGTTTGTTGTACTGCTGTTTGATTTATATATTGACTGAGTGCTTATATTATATGATTAATTAAAATTAATGAACATGAGTATTTTTGGTGTGTTTTATTATGCTTGTGTTATTTACATATGTTTTGTATGTGAGTGCACCACTTATTTTTTGTAATTGCCTCTGTGTAGTATATGATGTATGTGAATTGTACATCTATGTGATGCTTCTAACGGATTATTTGTCTCTTTTTAATGTTGTCAAAGGGGAGAAGATTATGAAAAGGATAATGCACAAATTCATGGGGAGTTATTCAGTGTACCAAAGAAAAACACAATGGCTATATGATTCAAGTTTTTCCATCATAAAAAAGGGGGATTATGTGAGTGCATTCTACAACCTGGCCATGTTTTGAAAGATTGCAATACTTGGAGTGTAACTTAGCGTTTTAGTATATTGGGCGGTATCAACCAAAGTTTAGATGTGCATTAAATCATATTAGACTTAGGATGCATACAAATGTTTCTTTGAAAAGGATTGAAAAGCCTTAGGCATATAATGCACATCAAAAACAAAGTTTTATGAGTGAACATAGTTGCATAGGCCGACATATACGAGTTCAGGCCAACCTATAGAAGCTTTTGCTTCAGTATAGATCGACACATAGCTCTTACAGGCCGGCCCCCACGCATCAATATTAATGCATGTGGGCTCTGTCCGTAGGTCAACCTGAATACCTTGACAGGCCGACCTATTGCTTTCATAGGCCGACCTGTAGCTTTCAAACACTTAAAATTATATTTTGCATCTTATTTTTCTTGCATCCTCTTTTCCTATTTTCACACACATATATATATATACTCATACATGCACCTTTTTCTAACAAAGTACTAGTGTAAAACCGAAACGAAACCAGATTACAAAGCATTTGCATCATCTTTAACCTTTCTTCTATGCATGCACACAAAGTGTTCGATAAATTGCCTTTGAGTATTTTTATCCTTTTGTGCTCATTAGAAATAAGTTTTACGAATAACTTTGCAGTTGATTGATTCGTGAATTAATCGTTGTTGAACAGTTTGTGTTTATTATCATTCCCTAGGTTTATGTTACGCATATTCGAGCTTTTCGATAGTAGGCTCGGTTAGACGATTTGATTCGGGTTGTTTCATATGTGCCATAAATATTTGAAAACAGATTTTTGCCAAAAGTTTTTATTTTAAATTTGTATATCTATTCACCCCCCCCCCCCCCCCCCCCTTCTAGATCGAAGTCTATCGTCTAACAAATCATATTTTGTTTTAATTACTAAAATAATAGAGAATATAGAAATTAAAATAAAATAGAAAATAGAAAATAGTAAGCGTAAGGGGTGTGAAGAGAATTGAGAGTGAAAGGAGAATTTAGATAAGTATAGTAAATAAATAGTAAAGTGAGGAAGAGTTTTGTCAGGTCGTGAAATTGAGAACAAATGGAAAAGAGGCAGAAATTTAGAGCGGTCATGGGATGGAAGAGAGAGGTAGATCCCAAGGGAAAGAAAGTTCAACGATCAGTAACTTCGAGGTAAGGGGAAAACTCTTTACATATGAGTGTTTGACAGTTAGAAGGTGAGGGAACATAACCCTCCTATCTTTTTCTTATCAATTCCTTATGTGTGTTGTATGATTGTGCCCAAAGGATTACCTTAAACCCTCCTGATTGATTCTTGAGCATTGTTGTATAGTTTTCCTTGAAATCTTTGTTAATACATTGTTGTTATAATATATATATATATATATATATATATATATATATATATATATATATATATATATTGTTGATGTGTTTTGATCTGTATCGTTAGGTAAATAAAAGTTATAAAAATTTATAGAATTTCCAAATCACTTTTTCTCGAAAAATCAATTTAATCGAAAAGAAATAAAAATCGTAAATCAAATCGAAAATAGGGGAGAGGGATGTCACGTAGCGTAGCCGCGCTTGGCCGACAGCGAATGAGAGTCGCGTCTGGCCGACGGTGATAGGGTCACACCAGACCAGAGGAGCCACGATGTCGTACCTGATCGACATCGACTGGCGCGCGACGCAACGCTGCCGAGGCACGCGACTCAGCAGAGCGATATTGCTGTCGGCGGCACCCGGATGCGCGTACGGGGACAGATGTTGAACGCGATGTCCTAGACAATTGGTCCGAAAAGTTAAATCAGAATCACCATAATTAACACAGAATAAATTATACAAGATGATGGAGCAGAAAAGCAATAAAGATTACAATAATTGGTAACCTAGTTCGATGCAACAACACCTACGTCTAGAGGATTGACTTCCAACCTAAGAAAGGAAATTCATTATTAGTAGTTTAGTACAATTAGTCTTACATGAACCAACAAACCCTATGTTGTTCAATGTCTCTTCCTAACACTACCTAATGACTTTCTTTTTAGGACTCCCCTTAAATATGATATCTCCTCTCACTTTCTCTCAATCACTAAACCCTAGCGATCAATTTCAATTCACATTGTTAAATGTTGATTTACAACTCAACTAGACAAACCTACAACTATGCCAACACATATGCCAACACTCTAATGTATTACTTGCTTTTCAATTGTAGGTTTTGAGCTCCTTAAATAGCAAAAGTATTATGTGTCTTTCTCCTTGGATCTTTGATTTAATTTTGTCCAGAATCTTTGCACAGTCTGTTAAATATGATTTGTTCCATAAATATCTCCAACAAAATGATGTGATTTGGTTTGTTTCGAATTCAAATTTAAAATTGATTTGATCTTCACGTCAGTCCAACAAATCATATAATCATATTGCTAAATAAAAACAATAAAATCTAACTGAATTTTCAACGTAAATTTCGTCCCAAAACACAGCAACCTGACCCTGTTGAGCAAGGCTCAGATGTCGTACCCACATGTTGTGACATCGCATCCAATATGTGTCCCTTCTGCACCAAAAAAATTATCTTGAAGTAGCTTGACAAATTTGAACACTTTTCCATATTATTGTTACGCAGCCAATTCACAAAAAAACCAACACCTTGTCAAAATCCTTTCGAGAAACTCCATCCTGTTTTTAGATAAATTTAGTTATATTTCATTAATATAGCAATAAAGAGGACATCAATATTTAATAATAATAATCAATAGTCAATTTGATATTTTGTATTATTTTTCACTATCTAGATAAATTATTGCAGTATTTGTTTAGTTCTACATGTGAGCAAGTCAAGATTATAATAACCCAAGAATGAAGATGAGGAATTGTTCTAGTTGTTTAGCACTACGTTGGATTTTGGAGAGGAAACAACATAGTTATTGTGCGCACTATTTTGGTCACATTTGGAGTTGTGGAGACTGGAGATCCAAATAAAGTGAAATTGATGGCAAATGACATCGAACATTCAAAGTTACAATTTTTATGAAGACCTTGAGGTCTAATCCAGAAAATTGAAGGCCATTTATTTGATATCATTGATTTTTAATTGGTTAGGTTGATTTTTTCGAGATGAGCCACAATACTGATTATAATTAACAAATCTGAACTACAATCTAGAATTAGATCTTTTGAAACACTAAATCATGATTGCATAATTATATCTTCATTTTTTGTGAATAGCTCTCGAAGTTTTTTTTAATAGAATGTCTTTCTACTTTTTCAATATAAACTTGAGTTGAAAATCGTGAAGCTCGTCACTCAAACATAAACCTAATCAGTATTTCAAGTTCATGGTGAGAAAACTTCATTCCATGGATATTTATTTGAGGCCTATAATACATATTGAGATTGGTTGGTGGCAGCAAAAATACGACCGGAGTTTGTTGGTGGTGTTAGGAATTACGAATTTAGAGGATTAGAATGTTGGTAATTTTGCATGAGATAATTGGAGAATTTAGAGGATTAGAATTGTTGGTGGTGTTATCAATTGTCTATACACAGTACTATTATCATCTGAGATATTTTTATATGACAACATGCACACATTTATTTGATCGTTTATGATTATAAAAAATGTTGGTTGATACTTGATAGTCAATGGACTAATAAATTGTTTGTTCAACTTGAGCTGAAAATCATTCATATTTGTTCCTATTACCTTCTCAAATCCTTCTTAGGATAGAGAAATGGTACTTTGATAATGTGCAGAATGAAAGGCTCAATGGGAGAATTCAAAAGGCTGGCTATTTAAAAGGTTTTATAACCTTTATATAAAGATGGTGCTAGCTTATTTGTAACCTGGACCTAATCTATTTTATTTAACTATATATTTTGAATTTTTCTTCCTTTTGCATGGAGTATCAATTGTACTGAACCTTATTCAGATTTTTTTTCATGCAGAAGCAAATTAGCATGTTTTATCTTCTTTCTTTCTTTCTTATTTATCTGCACCTAATCCTAGAATAGTGATAGTAGCATCATATCATTTTGGTGCTTTTATCTCTTTCTGAGTGCTTATCAAAAACACATCTAAGGAGGTTATACTTATATGCACCTGATATTCCTGATCTGCAACACAGCTCTCTCGTGGCGAATAGCCGCTTCATTTTATTGGCCAGGCCGATACATTTGTTAGACTTTCCAGGCCTGTAAACGGATTCAAAATGTTTTGTTCACAGATGCTCAGTTTTCCAGAAGAAAAATGCATGCCACAGAAAAAGGGCTACTACAAGCAATGTCAATTCCAAATGAAGTTCCGGAAACAACTCAACATGAACTTTACAACATATCCAGCCTGAAAATCAGATGGAAGTCTGGAAACCTACTTGCAATGTTTTGCTGGTGACTAATCTCGTGCGTGACAAGAAATAGACACAATGTTACAGCCAAAGTAAGAGAATCAGAACCATGGCAAAGATCATATTGACTGAGGGATTACACAATCCTTTACTTACACATTCAGAATAAGAGGGACAATCCATCCTTAATTTCTTATTTGTATAGGCTTAAAGATCCAAAGCTTAAGAACTTGAGAACACTGTATACCAGGAAAACGAATAAACTTTTAATTTGCTCCCTGAAAAATCACTCTCTTTCTTATTTGATCCTTGAACTATAGAAAAATATAATGAGTAGTTTCTAAAAAAATTGAATCCATCAAGTTAGTCGCCGAACTTTCATCCTCCTAGTTTTAAAGCAAGTGAGGCACTAATTTGATGGACTTTAGGAGTAACCGTAATCTATCTATTGTTCTAGGACCAAATCGGAGAGAGAGAAATAGTTTAAAAACTAAATTGATGGTTTACACCAAGAAAAACTATCACAAATATGAATCTACTTTGTCAATACATCAGTATCACGAATAGTCTTCATGGAAGGAAGAACAACTGCAGCTACTGGTTTATCTTGAAAACCACCGCCTTCGTCGATTATTAACCTTAAGCCTTCAATATGGAGTTTTCCATGGTGACCACTAACAATGATGGTTGAAGTCGCACTTAGTTCCTATAAGATAAAAGTAATTTCTATATGATTGAAGAAGCTTTAAAAGCAACTAGAAAAGAAAATAAGCATCAAACTATTACCTCTGGAATATCCCATACATTCTTTCTACCACTTAGAGGCTGCAACTTAGGTATTCGAGTATCTCGAGCTTTCAAATATTTCATCTGCTCTTTCACATCTACACCTTTCTCCAAACCGGCATGAACAGCAATCAACTTGCAGCATTTAACTCCGTCATCAGTGTTCATAAAGACTTCATCCTGGTAAAACCGTAAAACATGATCCAAAGAGCTTTTGTAAGTTCATTAAATCAACTTCGGTTTGAAATTGAAACATGGATTGATTTTTTACTAAAGAAATTAAGAGACAAAGAAAATAAGCACGACCTCTTCGTGGACCCAAACCAAATCCGCAAGAAATTTCTTATGCTCGTCAGGAACTGCCTTAACCAAATCTGCATGCAATGAATTCCTCATTAAGTAAAGGATTTAACAAAAACAAATTTCCGTTGCAGTTCAAAACTTAGTGGTTTATTTGTAGTAGCGAAAATCCCTATACATTGTGTTTGAGTGAAAGCTTAATTCAGCACTTATATAAGCTGCTTCTATAATCAAAAGAAATAATAAAGTTAAGTTGCTTTCATACAAGTTGTAAACAGTTTTTATAAGTTGTTATAGAAAGCTTATTCAAATAAGTTGAAAACAATTTATAAACATATCCTAAGATATTTTTTAAGCTCTCTCAAACACTTATGTCCTAAGATAAATTTAAATAATCACTTCTAAACGCATCTATAATTCAACTACACCATTCATAAATAACTTAATGCTACATACACGTACCATTACCAACACAGCCAACGTTTTCTTCACTTCTCTTCAAAACCCTCAATATATAAAACACCCATTTCTACCAAATAACCTCAACATATCAAAATACTATGATAACATACATTCATCATTCATGATTCAAAACATGATTTTTAAACAAAATTATGCATACATAGTAAAATTTGATGACAGATAACCATATGAGCTATACCATGAACTTGAATCTCACACAATTCTTCATAAATGACTGTCGTTTTAGCAAATAAAATTTGTTTCAAAATGACAGTCATTCTCACTTTTCAATATAGAAATGATTGTTACTTATCCAATTATGTCTTTATTTATTATTCTTTACACTACTTCCAACACATCAATAAGGTTAATTTAATAAAAATGTAATATCTTATAATATCATTGCATTACAAAAACCTTAAATAAACCTTAAATGATAGTCACACATTTTTTCAGAGATTTCGGCGCTAGATATGTCATATGCTTGAAAGTTCAAACATGCACTGCAAATATTTTCAGGCATTTGTTCACTATAGATCACATGAGAATGAGATACCTTTCCACTAAGCGTGATTTGACCATATTTTTATGAAAAGTGATTTTGACCTAAAATATGCATCCAAGTATATAAATAAGTTCACTTTTAAGCAAAATCAATTTTATAGAATCAGCTTTATTACCTGCTGAACCGTGGGGAACACCATAAGACTCAAAAGTGGGTCTAGCATCATAAATAGAACCTTGATACTCAGTACCTTTAGCAACATTAACTTTAGCCTTTATATTCCCACTCCACCTCCTCCCTTGCAAATGCATCTTCTCATACCCATCTCCATTAAACCACCCTTCTCTCTCTTCATTGTCCTCAAACTCCTTCCACCCTTCCGAAAACTCAGACCCGTCAAGCGGCGGCGGGAGGAGGCGGAGGAAGGCGGCGAAGGCGAAATCGTGGTTTCCGGCGAGGAACACGTGTTTCTGATTAGGGTAACGGGATGGTAAGGAGATGAGAAAGTCGATTACTTGGCGGGTTTGAGGGCCTCTGTCGCAGTAATCGCCTAGGAAGATGATTGTGGCGGTTTTGAAGTGTGGGGGGTCGATGGAGTTTTCGAGATTGGACCAGAGGTTTTGGAGCTTGGTTATGTAGCCGTGGATGTCGCCGATGAGGTATATGGTTCTGGATTGAAGGGGTTCTGACATTGTTTTTGGTTTTGGGAAGTTGGTTTTGAAGAATTTGGTTATTTAGTTTTCCAGTTAAGAATTTGTGTGGCTGTTAGTTATAGGAAAAACAAGAGTAGTAATCGAATTTGGGAATGATTACCTACGGAACCTGCATTTTTTTTAAAGGAACAACTTCTTTATTCATCATTAAAAATTAGATAATATAATTTTAATTAATTATATAATATTATTTAATTTTAACATATTTAATTATTTATTAAATAATATAATTGTTTGTTGTTTTTTAAGTATTTTATACTGAAGGTAACTTTATCCAATTTTTTAAATTGGATAGATAAGAATTCACTTTTTTTTTTTTTTTAAATAGGCTTAAATAGTTTATTTTACTCTATAAATTTAGGAGATTTTGATTATGGTGGCAAACGAGCTGAATTTTATTTTTTTAATTTTTCATTTACATAGATTATTTACATGTGGTCTCAAATATTTCTTGCTAAAAAAATGTACAAAATTCAATTTAATACTTTTACTTTTAGTCCATGTAAATTTTGGGAGAGCGGTTGTTAGTTATATGCGTGAAGCATTTTTAGTAAGAGAGGAAATGAGAATAAGGAAATAAGAATTTATGAAATCAATTGTTACAAATAAGGTTACAACTATTTATATATAACTTTAATTAAGTTTTGGCTAACACAACTTGGATTATATTTAAATATTAATTCTAATCAAATATAATATAATATTTCAGCATACCTCATAATCCAAGTTGTTGAACTTATACTAATCATAGTCGATCTGAACTATTTCTAATTTCTTTCTCAAATTCAGGAATCTGTCGATCTTCAATCCTTTGGTGAAAATGTCGGCCAACTGTGCTTCACTTGAGCAGTGTCTAACTTCAAGTTCACCTTGATTTACCTTTTTCCTTAAGAAGTGAAATCTAGCTTCGATATTTTTACTTCTTCCATGCAGAACTGGATTCTTCGCCAGATTTATGGCAGACTTGTTGTCGATTTGCAACACAAGAGGTTTCTTCACTTCAACCTCCATTTCTATAAGTACCGGTCTGATCCAAATTGCTTGACATGCAACATAGGATCCTGCTATATATTATGCTTCACATGATGATAGTGCCACCACATGTTGCTTTCTCGAGCACCATGAAATTGGGGCACCGAATACTTGAAAGAAATATCCAGTATTTCTTCTTTGGTCTTCCTTATCTCCGCACCAGTCAGCATCTGAATAACAAGTAACCATAACTTCTTTGTTTTCAGAGTCTCGTCGAAATAAAATTCCATAGTTTGTCGATCCTTTTAAGTATCTCAGGATTCTTCTTGCAGCCTTCATGTGTGACACCCTTGGTTCACTCATATATCTGCTCACTAATTCGACTGAGAAACATATATCAAGTTGACTGTTGCACACATATCTTAGAGATCCGACAATCTGTTTGAACAAAGGTGCATCGATTTTGTCTTCCTCTCCATGCTTCTCCAACTTTAAATTTGGTTCGATATGCGAAGATGCAGGAGTCGAATCATCCATTTTGAATCTCTTGAGTATCTCTTTGACATATATTTCTTTGATGTAGCACCATGACTTACTTCGGCATTGAAATTCCATGCCTAGGAAATATGACAACTTTCCTATATCAGACATTTCAAATTCCTTCTTCATCAGCTCTTTGAGCTTCGACAAGTTCTTCATGTTATTTCCATTTACTAGCAAGTCATCAACATATAAGCAGATTATTGTTATATCTTGTGCCACAACTTAAACATAGACACCATACTCAGATTTGCATTTTACGAATCCCAATTCAACCAAGTATGAGTCGATCTTCTTGTTTCATGCCCTAGGTGTCTGCTTGAGACCATAGAGTGCTTTGTGCAACTTGTATACTTTACTTGCTTCCTCCTGAATCACAAACCCAGGAGGTTGTGTGACATACACCTCTTCTTCTAAAGGTCCATTCAAAAATGTTGATTTCACATCTAAGTGAAATGTTGACCAGCCTTGCTTGCATGTCAAGGCCACCACTAGTCGAACAGTTTCCAATATTGCGATAGGTGCAAATACTTCAGAGTAGTCGAGTCCTGCTCTCTGGAGAAATCCTCGAGCTACCAATCTCGCCTTATGCCTTGCTATCGACTCATCAGCATTGTGCTTCAACATGAACACCCACTTTACTTTGATAGCTTTTGTATGAGCTGGCAATTCGACCAACTCCCATGTGTTATTTCTTTCAACTGCGTATAACTCTTCGACCATATCAGACTTCCATTGTTTATCTTTGAAGGCTTCCCTATAGTTGATTAGTTCAACATCTGCAAGTAAAGCAAAATGAACTAGTTCCCCATCTATTGTGACTTCATCATCACCAACCACTTCATAGTCTTAAAGTCTTGTTAGACGAGCTCTAGTTCTTTGAGGTCTCTGACTTGTGCCAGCCATATCCTCTTCGACTTTGACAGTATCGAGAATGTCAGCAACTGCTTCGACTTCTTCTTCGTCTGGAGTATCAACAATATCTTCGACTTCGACATCATTACTTGCTTCGTCGAAATCATAGCTCATCAGTGGCTTGTCAATTGCATTACTAGAATTCCAATCCCAGCAATAATTTTCATCAATCACAACGTCTCGAATCATCACAATCTTCTGATTAATTGGATTAAACAGCCTATATGCTTCAGTCTTATGATATCCTACCAGAATCATAGGTTCACTCTTATCATCAAGCTTCTTTCTCCTAGCATCAGGAATATGGTTGTAGCAAATAGAGCCAAACACCTTCAGATGACTCACTGATGATCGTTTGCCACTCCACACTTCTTCAGGAACCTTGTTCTTCAACTTCTTGGAAGGGCGCCTATTCAGAATATAAACAGTAGTCGAAACAACTTATTCCCATAAGGATTTTGGCAAATTCTTCTGCTTCGGCATACATCTCGTCATGTCCAATATGGTAATGTTTCTTCTTTATGCTATTCCATTATGTTGAGGAGTATAAGGAGCAATTATCTCATGATTAATACCATGTTCTGCACAGAATGCTTCAAATATCTTGGATGTGTATTCGCCACCTCCATCTGTTCGCAGAACTTTAATTTTCTTTTCACCCTGGTTTTCGAAAAGTATCTTGAATCTCTTAAAAATTTCAAATACTTTGTCCTTTAGTTTGATCACATAGATCTAGAGCTTTCGACTGTACTCATCGAAAAATGAGACGAAATACATGTTTCCATTAATGGTATTCTCTTCAAAAGGACCACATACATCTGAATGTACAACTTCAAGTATGCAGGATGATCTCATTGGCATAGTCGAAACAAAAGACTTCCTGGACTGCTTTCCGACTATACAACCTTCACATAATTTTCCAGGCATCTCAAGACTTGGTATACCAGTTACCATATCTTGAGTGATTAGTTTATTTAGCGACCTAAAGTTCAGATGACCAAACCTCATATGCCACAACCTACTATTATTGTGGTCTACAATTGTTTTCAGACATTGTGCCTCACTTAAAATGATCATGGTCTTAAATATTCTATTCTTCAATAGATGAGATTTCAAGACCAAGTTATTCTGAATGTCGAAAAGTTCTAAGGCTCCATCTTCCATAACCACTGAGAACCCCTTTTTGACCAGTTGTCCAACACTTAGCAGATTTTACTTCATTCCAGGGACATAGAGTACATCTTTGATCAAGGTTTTTGCTTCATTACTCATTTAAAAAACTAAGTTGCCAGTACCTTCTGCTAGCAATGAGCTATTATCATCAAGTTTCACCTTACTCTTCTTCGACTCGTCGAAATCTACTAACCATGCTTTTTTACCAGTCATGTTATTCGAACAGCCTAAGTCAAGGAACCATATCTTAGATTCGACATGGTCATCTGTAACTGCATCCATAACCACCATATCATCTGAATCTTGAAGTGCAAGATTCGCTCCATCGTCCTTGCCTTTTGTCGAACCCTTATCTTCCCTGTACCAACAATGCTTGGCCAAGTGACCATACATTTCACAGTTATAGCACTGCACAACATTTTTCTCTACTTTGTCTTTCTGATAGGAATTTCCTTCTCCTCTTTTCTAGGATTCAGAAGTTCTATCATCGATCTTATTCTTGTGACGATTCGACCAAGACTTCTTGCCCTGAGTCTTGTCGATTTTTCCTTTGAACTTGTTGGAACCACTATTCTTCTTCCACGATTGCGCCTGTAGTGCTTGTATCGAGTCTTAAATTCATTTCCTTTTGACAATCATAATCTCATGTGCTTCCAATGAACTAACCAAATCTTCCAATTTTAGGGTTTTAAGATTGTTGGATTCTTGAATAGCTACGATGATGTGATCAAAGTGAGAGGTCAACGTACGCATTACCTTCTCAACTATCATCTTATCAGTTAGGGTTTCACCACAACCCTTCATGAGATGGACGAGTTTCTACACCTTCGACAGCCTGCAACCTTTTCATCTTCTCCCATTGACAACAATTCATATTGTCGTCGCAATGTTTGCAACTTAACGACCTTAACTTTCTCGCCTCCTTCATATTACTAGACAAGAATATCTCACGCCTCCTTCGCCGATTCAGCATGAGCGATTTCGCCGATTCAGCATGATCAATTATGTCGAAGTTAGCCGCATCAACCTCCAATTGGATGTAGAACGCCGCCTTGCAATACTTCTTCTTGGCATCCTTGTGAGCGGTTTTCTGTGCTTCGGTTGCATCTTCACCAAGTGCAGGAACGCCATTAGTAACCACTTCTAGGGTTTCATGAAAGCCAAATAGAGATTGCATTTTTTTCTCCATCGAAGCCAATTCTTGTCGCCAAGAGTTGGAAGGGAGTTTGGTAAATTTCTATTACCATTCATCTTTGTAGTGATTGATCAACAATAACCCACGATCCCGGAAACACGATCTCTGGCGTGTGATTCTTGAAAACATGATCAAGAATCTAACCGGAGCTCTAGATACCAATTTTTTAGTGCGTGAGGCACTTTTAGTGAGGAAAGAAAGAGAGAGAATAAGGAAATATGGATTTATTGAATGAATTGTTACAAATAATGATACATACTATGACTATTTATATACACCCCTAATTAGGCTTGGGCTAACACAACTTGGATTATATTTAAATATTTAATCTAATCAAATCTAATCTAATATTTCAACAATTGCGAGGAAAATGACGTCTGTGGGCGGCAAATGTGATAGAGAAATCAATTACATGATTAAGTAAGACAGTCGATTCAAGAGATAGGTTCTAGCTTTCATATTTTAAATCATTGTGTCATTGAACAAGGTATGAGTTTTACTGTGAACTTTCATTACGTGGAAAATTTTGTTAGTGACGATGTAATATATTACCTATGTGGGCATGAACATATAATAGACATTGATCCTAATAAGTGGCGCTTCTTTGAAGCTACTGGTATCCTAAAAGACCTCAGTAAACTTGAGTATTCAGAATATTGGTTATGGTGGTATAACAATGATTCAGACAAGTGCAATATAATGGTTAGTGATAATGATGCTAATGAGGTATATAAATATGTTGTTGAAATAAAATGTGTAATGGACATATATGTTGCGCATAAAGTTAATGTTGAGGATGAAGTGAAGGGGCGAGAAACACAAGAAATGGGGGGTTTGAATTGGGTTTCACCAAATATGATTTTCTTTTCCAACTTCAAACATCATAGTTAACAAGAATAAAGATAAATAGAACACCATTGTTGTTTTCCTGGTTCACTGTTAACAAAGTTACTCAATTCCACCCACCAAGGTGATTTCTCCTTCAAAAAGGACTTAATTCAATAATCTAGAAAGATTATAACAAGTTCGTCTAAGTGTTTAGAAAAACACCTTAACCCTCTCAAGTCTACAGACTAACGACTTAGTCACTTGAGGAATAATTACTTTGAAAAGGATTATAAATATGTGTACAAAGAGATGCTTCTAAAAAAGTAGAATACACAAGTTTAAGTACAATAACACAAAATTGTTTCCTAGCAAGATATGAACAACAGCTCCTTGCTAATATACAAAACTATCTTAAGAATAATCTCCAAGAGATTGTGCAACGTTTGCGCGTAAGTTTTGTTGAGCATTCAGCTTAGCTTCTGCTTAGTTTAGCCTAGCTTTGCCTTGCTTGGATTTTCTTCTCTTTTGGTCTTCTTAGCCTTTTTCTTTTGATTTTCTCTCTATCAGCTCTCTGGCTCTTCTAGCTCGTCGGATTAGCTAGCACATCTTCAATGCTTCAAATTATTCCTTTTATAGCTTAAGGAATAGAATCGTTGACGGGTATAATAGGAAACAAATTCCAACTGTAGTTTCCCAACGGTCACTTGAAGGAATGGTCAACATCATAATACAAAAGAGATGTCCTTGCGCCACCTTTTCTAGGTAGAGGTCACAGAGTACTTTTGTTTTTTTTATATTCATCAAAACATGTAAACCATTTTTGATCTTCTGTCTTCTAGTTCTTCAGAGGCTTCAAATGAATATTTGATGAAGCATGTGGTAGAAGGATCAATACTTGTAACTTCAAAACCAATGTCTTTAGAGTCTCCAGAACTCATTCAACAGAACCTTGTCTTTGGAGTCTTCAGCACTTGGTATTTAGAAGTGATGTCTTTAGAAACTTCAAAGCTTGTTCAATCAGAACCTTGTCTTCAGAAACTTCAGAACTTGGATCAATAGAAATGATGTCTCCAGAATCTTCAGAACTCGTTTAGCAGAACCTTGTCTTCAGAAACTTCAGAACTTGAAGCATTTGAAGCACATCTTTAGAGATCCTTTCAAGCTTTACACACGAAGTCGTGATTAAAAACTTTAGTACGATGTTCTTTAGAACCGTTGCATTAGAGGCATTCCTGAATTATAACATGTAACCAACAAACGTTTTCTTCTAGAGTGTTGAGTTCAGAGTCTAATGACGTCACATGCCTTTCCTTCAGAGTCAGAACCTGTTTAGCAAAAGCTACACACTAGACAGAAACCATAGAGTACCGAATTATTCTCTAAGATAACACGTGCAGTTATCATCAAAACTTAAGGTCAAATGCAGAACCAATCTTGTTCTTGCAATCTCCCCTTTTTTATGATGACAAACCATGTATTTTGATAGAGTAATTCGTACAGGGTAATAACCATAAGTCACAGAATCAGAGTTAAGCAAACCAGCTCCCCCTGAATTTGTTACTCTCAAAATTCATTTATGCTTGTTCAGAGTCTCCCCCTGAGCCCAAGACTCACAAAATAATTTTGAAGTACAGAGCATAAGAACAGAGAAGGAATAATTCTTAGTGACGTCTCATCAGAGTCTGACTAGAACTGCCTGGTCTTCATCTCAGAGCCTGGCTTGCTATCAGAACATGATTAACGTAACAAAACCTGATTAGTAACTGACTTGATGCCTTGCTTCATGTATCAGAACTATGTTTTTTCAATATCTTGAACATGTCATCAAAAGGTGCATAACACAGCATGTCATCAAAAGGGTCAGAACTTGAACATTTCTTGGATGACCATGTCATGATCATATATCCATAAGGTTGTACCGGCATGATTCTTCCCCTCCTTTCGAATGGGGTCCACTTTTACATGTGAACTTTTTATTTATCCCAAAAGAGGGAAGAGAAGAAAATCTAAATAAACCTATGAGTGTGTGCAATACAAAACAATGCATTTTGAGAGATTTGGGAATCGAGGTCGGTTATACAAAGGGAAGGTACTAGCACCCTAAGTATCTATAGTATCATATAGGAACCTCTTGTATATATTTTTTTTATTGTTGTTTTATATGTTGTATGTTGTTGATTGTTTTGGAAAATATTTTTGTTGTTTTTGTAGGGTATGTTGAGATAAACTATGACGAAAGGTGTAGGAACCCAATGGTTTTATTTATTATTGTGCTCGCTATGATCTCGCAATCTTATGCCTACGTATTCTCAAAAGAAAGTTGAGAAATCAGAGCGCTCGTAGTTCCACCTACTAATTGGTGAAATTGGGTTTGTTGGGTTTGAGAGAAGAGACAAATGTCATCTTAAGGGAGATATCTCACCTATTCACGACAAACATTTTGAGAAAGAAGATAATAAGGGAAGAAGCTTTAAACTTGGATGTAGAAAATCCAGAGCAATGCCACATCTTACTTTAAATGAGTCTTTGCATATAAAGAGAAGGACCTTGACTTGGATATAGAATCAACAAGTGTGCCACTTACATCACTTAAATGAAAGAAGTGTTTTTATACCATAATAAAAGAAGGACTTCATGTTGAATTTTGAATCAACAAGTGTGCCACTTACATCACTTATAATGGAAAAAGTTTGAAATATTTGATTTATGTTGTGGGGAATAGAAGAGACATCTCTTCTATAGAGATGATTCATGTCTCATCTCTGGGGGAAAAGTTTTGAATTTGAAGCCAAAGGTTGGCTAGGGTTTGACTTGAATGAAGTTGAGGTTTGAAGCCACAAGGGGCTATGGTTTGAGCTTTGAATGAAGTTGAAAACTTTAAGGGGAATCCTAAGGTTTTATTTAGGCTGAGAACCTAAAAGGGGGATCCTAGGGTTTTAACTAGGTTGTAGTTTGAATCCGGGAGTTTGAACTAAGTATAAACTAAGGATGAGTATTGAAATTTAAGTGTTGTAAATGTCAAGAGAAACTTAACAAGACAAGACTGTTTGAGCTTTTAAACAAGTAAAGTCATCGAGGATGATATGAACATGGTATGATTAAGCAGGATATATCAATATGTGAACGTGCAGCAGACAGAGAGATATGTTCATCATGGTAAGAGTTTATGAAGGAAAAACTTGAATACGTGAGCACATATTTAATCAATTGAAGCAATCACAAAGAATTTCAAGCAAGTCATATATTCAAGATGAATCTAGGATCAGATGTAATCAAAACCCTAATGGAAGTTTATGAAGATGAGAATAGGAACAAAACATCCAAACATGGTTTAATCAAGGGATTTGGGGGATCCAAACTCAAGTGGAAGCCCTAGTCATCCTCAAAATGTTTTGAATAGTTTGATCAAGATAAAACCCTAAAGTTCTTCCTAATTAAAATTTGATCAAAGTATTTTTCAAAGGAAATAATACTTAAAAATGGTGTGTACAAGTCAAGAAAATATGTCATGTACATTTACAAGACTTTTAACAAAGTTTATTATGACCCTAAAGACACATATGTACTATTAGGTCAAGAGAGAATTTAAAAGGGAACATGAAAAGGTATGAAAAATACTTAAAAAGTATTAGTTTTTAACCTAATAAAAATATCAAAAATAAATATTATTTTTAGGATTTTTAAATGGATTCTAAAAATATACAAAGTAAACGAGAAGTGTGCAAAAAATTGGCTCAAAAAGATTATTTTTGCTTTGTGAAATAAATTGATGAAGTTGTGAATAAAAATGGGAAAAATAGTGTTAAAAAATTAGGAATGGCCCCATGGGTGTTGAACCTGCGCCCTTGGGGTGATGGGTTTAAAAGTTAACCATATGAGCCACTCGCGTATGGTTGACAAAGAATAGTTAATGAAAATAATATAGAAAGTTTCCTTTCGAAAATGTTTTAAAAAATAAAATCAAAAGGTCTGGGGCGGGGGGGATTCGAACCCCAGACCTTGGACACACTCAAACCTTTCAGACACACGCTTTAATCACTAGGGTGGTGATACATCCGTTGATTAAAATGGAAATAAATAATAATATAGTAAAAAAATGTTATTTTGAAAAAAAGGTGCCATGGCCACCATCTTCTTCAGTATCATCATCTTCATCGTCTTCACATGTTATCTCACATGAATCTCAACCAATTGACACGATGTAAAAATGAAAGTTGATAGAAATTTGACGAGCAATTGAATGACATTAACCAATTTCATTTATTTTGAGTGTATCAGAAGAAATTAAACTGAAAATCATATGAACCCTAATTGAAAAATTTGATATGAAATCACATGTGTTAATGATACATAACAATTGATTGAGGGAAAATTATCTTAACATTGCCAGAAACAAGTTGGTAACTCAATTAATCATGTATGATGCATGAATCATAGAGTTCAGTTTAGAGAACTTACCTTGCTCAAGGGGAAATCGAATTCTTGCCTGGAGGTATTACAAATGCAATCTCTTGATGCTAACAGCTTCCTTGACCTTCAAGAAGTATGTTGCAATGCTCAAATTAGTTTGAAACCTTCTGAAACTCTTTACTCAAATCCATATGCAGCTTGGTGCAAGTGGGATATGAACTTTATGATTCTGATGTTACAGTTGGTGTTTAGGTGTTTGGATCACTTCTATATGATGTATATGAAGTGTTTGGATGCTTAGTTTGAGTGGAAGTTGTTTGGAGATTAAGTTTCAATTTCTCACTTCTTTGAAATTTGAATTTTGGAGAGGAGAAAAGTTACTTAGAAAATAAGCTTCTTTCAATGTTTTGGTGTGATTTGAATGTTGGAAACCAGCTCTATTTATAGGAGAAATACATCAGATATTTTGAATTTGAGAGGATCATGATGCATGCTATTATCCACTAAGTGATGTCATGTAGCTATTACTTGAATTCCAAGGTACATAGATCACATTCTCACATGGCTATGAATTCTGATCCCTTGAGCTTTGTTCCACAAGTCTTAATCGCATCCCTTTATGTTCTGATCAAGTTCTAACAATTTGGAGGGTTTTTGCTTAAAATCACAATTCCACTTTAATGTTAGAGGACAAAACCTCACTTCATGGTTTTTGAAATGATTTTTAACACGTGCCAAAGATGGAATCTTGAAAATTCAGTTGTGCTTTGCAGAGCACATGGTTCATGATCATTTTGGTGTCAATCTTGTGAAGATATTGAGCTTGCAAGGTTATCCAAGTCGTGTGGCACAAGTAGGTGTGGCAAATCTGTCTTGAAAAATAAGTTGTAGCAAACCATGTTGTGAAATTCATATCTCCTTGCTCAAATTAGGTAAATGTGTGTTCTTGGTTATTTTGGAAAGCTGAGATATCATACTTCAACTTTGATGTTCAAAGTTTGTCTTGGATCAATGTGGATCATGGAGAAAAATGGACTCAAAGTTGGCTTCAATATAAGACAGATTCTGTCTTAAAATTTCTCTAAGTGTTGGAATTCATATTTGAATGAAACACCAACTTCATGGCCTTATAACTTGAAATCTATGCATTTTTTTTAGATTTGACCCTCAAGGAAAAAGTTGTAGTATGTAACAAGCTCTTCAATTTGATCTTTGTATCAAAGAAAATGGTTACTTGGTTTGGAAGTTATGGCCTTGGAAAGTAGGTCAAACATCATTGAATTTTGTAACTTAGAAAAAATTCAACTTCTCCAATGTTGCCCTTTTTACAAGTAACCCCATATTTCTTGATTTTTCTTGATCAATCATGATCCAAATCACATATTAACATCATTCTTGACTTGAAGAGACTATGTTTGACCAAAAACTCCAAAATTCAAACTTGATTTTGACCACAGTTGACTTTTGTATCATATGAACTTTGAACTTTGTGATCCTTTATGAAATCAAACCCTTAGCCTTTTAAACATCGTGGATGGACTCCAAGGGTATTTTTGAGTGTCTTGAATCATGTCCCAAGGCTTGAGAACATGTCTTGGTCAAAATTCAAAGGTACAGTTGACTTTTCATTAAAAACCCTAGTTTGGTGACTAGATGAATTTAACTTCTTGCATTGCTTATGAATCAAGTTCTTTTGGTTAATCCAATCATATGAAAGGATTAATATGAGGAATTTGAGGTCCTTTAAACATACTCGGAGTGTAGCGTGCAATTTTTGTCGGTGACGCGACCACCTTACCGCATGGTTGGAATTGGGTGCTACTTTCTAATTTCTTATTTATCCTATGAAGCTGGAAAGGAAAGGGAAGATATCTAAAACTAACCTTACACGCAAATGTTTTCTTTAACAAATGCTGAGAGATTGGGGATTCGGGGACAGGTTATACAAAGGGAAGCTGTTAACACCCAGTGTATATATGGTTATCCATAGACTTTTTATTTTATGTTTCTCTGTTGATTTAAGTTATTCTCTGGTGTTTATCTGTTGTGGTTTGGGAAAGTTTCTCCTATGGGAGTGTTGAGAGAATGTTTGTGTTGTTTTTGGGTTTTCCGTTGTTTTTGGAAAGGTAGTGGACTTAAAGTTTTTTATTTGTGTGCTCGCTAAGATTTCGCAATCTTATGCCTACGTATTCCCGTAAAGATATCTGGGAAATCAGAGCAATCGTAGTTCCTCCTATTTCTATGGGAGGAAAGATGTTTGGTGTCTTGTTCAAAGCTCAAGATTGAAGCTATCAGAGTATTTGTGTCTTATTCAAAGCCCAAGATTGAAGCTAAAGGGGTGACTGAGAGACAATTTGTCATCTCTAAAGGGAGAATATATCACCTATTTATCACAAAAGTTGAGTAATTGGTTATATGGGAAATTACTTTAACTGGGATATGAGAAATCCAGAAATGCCATAATTTCCTTTATAAGGGTGATGTCATGCAGGAAGAAACTTTAACTCAATATTGAGCAATGCCATTTTTACTTATGAATCTTTCATGCTAAGAGAGGGACATTGGTTTGGATGTAAATAATCCAGAGGCTTGTCACTTACAACAGTTAGATGAAAGACGATTTTTGACCAGGATAAGAGAATGACTCTAGCTTGGATTTTGAATCAACAAGTGTGCCACTTATAGCAATTATCTGGGAAAAAGATTTTGGTTGTCTGTTTTGAGCTGTGATTGTTGTACCCCAGATTTTACCCCTTAGATGTCATAACATCTTGCATTGACATTTAGGTTCAATCATATATGCATTTGATTAAACTAACCACTTCATCTTGCAAATTTGTTTCTTTTGTGAAAGGAAGGCTCTCATATAATTCAAGACATACTCCCAAGCCTTGGGACATGATTCCATGTGATAATAAACATCCTCAGAGACCATCTATGGGTCTTATATGTGATTGAATAAGCATGGTCATCAGAGATCATTCAAGTGCACTCCTAAGGATAATTAGGGTTTTGACTGAACTTTTGACTTTTGATATTTTGATCCAAGATGAAGTATTCAAGTCCTCAATCCATCATGGCATGTCTAATTGTTGAGATAGGGCATGAGAAACCAAGTTTTGAGAAGTTTCTTGCAAAGAAAGCAATTTTGGGTTTTTGAAGCTTCTCAAATGTGGAGAATTCACTTCTTATACAAAATTGGGAAGGTCATAACTTTCAAACCACACATCCAGATTGAGTAACTCAAAGCTCAAATGGAAGTTCTTTCCATGATCTTCAAAGTGTATTAGAGGACCCTCTTTCAAAAAATGCATGGTTTTTAAGTTATGAGACTTGGAAGATAAGTTGCCTTTGGGACTTAGTGAAATTTTCTGCATTTTCACCATAATTTTCATCCAACTTTAACTCAATTTTTCACTTATTTCCAAGCTTCAAATAAAAAATCTTTGAACATGAAAGTTGTTCCTTGTTCTTCAAGCTTTCCAAGCATGTGTAGAACTCCTCATTTGGATAATCCAATCTCAAGTTATGGTGTGTTAAAGTTAGGTGTTTCAAGTTGTGAAATTTCCATAACTTAGAATTTTTTTTCTAAGTCTTTTTGGTAGCTTGGTGTACCTAACTTCATGGATGATTTTCACAATATTCCAAGCTTCAAATCAGAAATCTTTCCACAAGAAACTTGTTCTATCAAATGCCTATTTTGCAAAGTATCAAAAATCTCACAATTTAGATACAGGGTTATTAAGTTATGGTACACTAAAGTTGGTATGTTGGCACTTTGTATTGC
Source organism: Lathyrus tuberosus (assembly GCA_022829125.1). NCBI lineage: Eukaryota > Viridiplantae > Streptophyta > Magnoliopsida > Fabales > Fabaceae > Lathyrus > Lathyrus tuberosus. The sequence continues at coordinate 16,935,161 of JALAZF010000080.1, forward strand.
ACTTAAAAAATCAGAATGTCACCAAAACCTTCACTTTTTCTGATGTTTAGAGGCCAGCCTAACATCATTAGAACCTCTGCCACGTTTCCTTGCAAGTTGTAACATTTAAATATCATAGTTTTATTCAAACTTGGTGCAACTTGACATGAGGTGAGAGAAACTTTACACAAAAGCATGGTTGCTCATATTTTCCTTGAAAGTTGGATTCTACACCAATCCCATCAATCCAGCTAAGCAACTCAGAAGAATGGTCTGATCACCAACTATGCCCTTGAAACTTGGAAACTTGGTCATGCTCTCATCTTGCACGATGGAAAGAAAGATCTTGGCAAAGATTCATTTTCTGCCCATACCTCAGCTCTTCAAGATTTCCTATAAATAAGAGTTTAGTTATCACTCTAAGACACCAACAATCACCACAATACTTGAATGCACAGTTCCAAACTTGAAGTAACTCGTGAGTTTCTTTTGGCTTGGCAAGAAGGAAAAGGGAAAGGAGCATTTTGCAGCAGTACCAACTTGAAGGAAAAGAAGCTCAAGTCATACTTAAGAGGGTACAATGGACATATTCCACTAGGTAACTTTCTTTCTCACACTCCATATTCAAAGATCATGCTCATGTAAATTACCGATGTCATCATGTTATTGTTCTGAATGTTTATGTGGCTTTGTTTTAGCATTTTTTATCTATTCATAACTTAGAACATATTGTGTTTATACTCGTGTGCTCGAAACTGTCCTTGAACTTCTTATCCATGTCATGTTGGAATGAGTTAAGGCAAGATGAAACCCTATGTGAAGTTTTGCTGGCACAATAAGTAGTTATACTCATTGTCTCTTAACACCACAACATCATGTTTAAGATGTCAGGATCATAACCAAGTTCAGGTGAGCTCTTGTTGTCTTTGTGTTGAAGTCTTAATGACCTTATGAAAATAAGATTGAACAACATGGAAAATTCTGGTTGAGGTCATAGTGTTGTGACCAATTTTGTTCTCATTTTTCATGCTCAAATATAACATGAACTTGCTATTGTCATGCTGCTGTTATACACTTAACTTATTTGGTATCATGAATATTGATACATGAGCTTGTCCTTTTCTGCTTTACTTGTGTTATAATTTCTCTTGTCTTTATGATGATTTGAGTAGTGTAAACCACTCCCGGAACTGTATGATTATGTCTCAAAACTAACTTGAGCTATGGAAGTGGGCTTGGTCTCATGATGCTAGGATGAGAGTGTAATATTACCATGCTTTCTATACCTTAAGCCATATGCACAGCTGATATCATGTTTGATTTGAAACTGCATTACCATGATTTAAAAATGTTCATGTCTTCATGTTAGAGTTTGCATGTCCAAACCATTCTCAAATTGTCCATTCCATGATGGCCTAAGTTAATAACAGATAAAGTGTTTGGATTTCTGATTGGCATGACAAATATTGGCTCACATTCTCTCATTGATTATGTGATCATGTACAATTCTTAAATGATTTTTCATTACTGTTATGTTGTGTGATTGTATCTTTACTAAGCTTAGTGGATAAGGTGGAATAGTCCCTGGCAGGGTAACACTTTGCAATTTGTTTCTCATTTTGAACATATCAACTTCATTCTTTTTATCCTTGTTAAGATTACGATAGTGAACTGTTGAAGCTCTACCATGTTTCCATACTACCACAGTTATTTCTGAATGTTACCATGTATCCATACATTACACCTATTTTGGTATGAAATAATGGTATGTGTGTCTGCGTGAGATTTTGATCATACATCACCATGTGGCATGATAGTTTCAGTCTAAATGTTCAACTTCCATGAGTATTTTCTCTATGTTTGAGTACCTGTCTGGAAATGTTAGGGGTTTAATATTGTTCTACCATCTGAATGCTGCATATGGGTGTGTTATTTCATTGATTTTGATTGAGAATTGAGTTTGGAGATGGCTGGGAAGGATGAGGATTCACCCTGCTAAGTTCCATTGCTTCACGATAGGGTTTTTCAATTTGTTTGTTTAATTTGCATGGGAGACGATGATGTGGCGATATAGGATAGCCCATTGTTGAGTTTTTGTCGTTAGTCACTTAAATATGTAGTGACTAGTTGAGGTGTAGTCATTAGTACTCTCCCGATATTTTATTTCATGTGGTTTTAAAAATGGCTTTTTAAAACATTTTTTTGGTTTAAGTATTTGTGGGGGTGGCTTATACAATGGATGTATAGCCACCCCAGTGGTAAGCAACGCGCGCTGTAACTAGGATGTTTGGGGTTCGAATCCCCCTCGCCCCAGACATCCTTTTATTTATTTTCTTCTCCGTTCCATGCCTTCTCCTCTTAATATTGGGCCCATTTTTCTAATAACACCTCCCCCCAAATCGGGCCCATGCGCCTGGTAAGAAGGGCTAGTTCATCTCAAATTTCTGATGCACCCCCCTTTTTTTCCATTTTATTTCTTTCTTTTTTTTAATTTTGCATTTCATTTGTAATTACTAAAAATACTTTTCTTTAACCAAAAATTCCCAAAAAATTCATAGTTGTTCTTCAATGCTTAATTTAATTTTTCCATAACTTAAATTTTTATTTTTTATTTTATTTTACATTAAATTAAAAATTCACAAAAACACATAAAACTTGCCATTAAATGTTGTACTCCATTTGAAAATCACCTTTTCCTTGAGAGTTCTTGTGATAATTTTTGACACATGAGAGAGATGTTTTTTAAGAGAGTTCATTAACCTTGGATAAGTTACCATACTAGGATTTTGTGTGGCTTTGTTACTAAGTCCCTTGCCTTGAATGTTTTCCCTTTGATTTCAAGCTTGAAAATGATATGTATGTGTTCTCATGTGCTTAATTGTTGTGAATTACATAACTATTTCTTACTACACATTGATGTTTGATTCATGCTTTTTGAGTTTGATTATGCTTAATGGTTATAAACCCTCCTCGAATTCTTAAGCTTATATTGTTCACTTAATTTTAATTCTCTTGTAAGATTCTTGTTCCTAAGAACTTGTTGTTCTCCCATTCCTTCCAAAGGAAAGTCTCTCTATTGACCTCAAAGTCATAGAAATCTCATTACAGCTTTGACCTCATAGTCATAGCCACCTCCCTCCTTGACCTCATAGTCATAGGATATCAGCCTTGACCTCATAGTCATGGCCACATTTCCCTTGGCCTCATAGCCACTTATCTCACAACTTAGAATCCAGTTAGAGTTCTTGGACTCTATGTGGGACTCATCACCTTGAGTATCCACTCTTTCCCCATTATAACTTAGACTTAGAGAGTTTCTTAAACTCTACGTGAGCTCATACTCATTCCCCCTTGGAACTTTGGCCATAGTCAATGGTTCCTCACCCTTAGTCAGGTGAACTATGGTTGCTCTGATTCTTTAGTCAGATACGTAGGCACAAGATGCGACGTCTTGGTGAGCAAACTTAGTGTACATACCCATAAGTTTTTACCTTTACCCTTAACAGATTCTTTTGGCAAGCAAACATAACATAACACAAACACAAACAAGAGGTTCCTGTAGAGTACTACAGATACTTAGGGTGCTAATACCTTCCCTTAGTATAACCAACCCCCGAACCTAGATTCTCTTATTAGGGTTTTCGTTCTTTACCATTTCCTTTGGATAATCAAAGCTCGGTGGTGAATTTCATGTTTTGCGATTCAAGTTAATTAATAGCTTGATATCCGATTCTCACTGCAACAGTGATGTATAGAGGAAATGTCCTCCTGCAGAGTGGACTCATGGTCTCATCTAAGGGGATGTTGATTTTTGTGTGCCTTGATCAAAGCCCAAGGTTGAAGCTAAAAGGTTTGAAAACTGACTCTAATGGGGAGAGTTTTATCTTTCTTGTACAAAGCCCAAGATTGAGGCTGACTGACTTTACTGGGAGAAGTTCTTATATGAAGCCTAAAGGAGGCTATCTCTTGCTGAGGATTATTGAAATCCAAGAGTAGGTCTAGATGGTATTGGGGAATCCAAAGGTTTTACTCTTGCTGAGAATCAGGGAAGAGTTGAGGTATCAGAGGCTAAGAGGCTCTGATTCTCTTGGGGATTTGTTGATGGTAAATTGACCCTGGATGGTGATTTTTAAGGTGGATGCTTAAAAGTTGAGTTTGAAAACCTATGGAGGTTTTAACTCTGCTGGAGATTAGTGTATTGGGATAATGATTAGGGTTTTTCCTGTATTTTTAGGAAACTTGAGGGTTTCAGAGAGAAGATGAGACTTTCCAAGTCTACTTGAATGAAGAGGTTGACTCTTAGCTGGAGAATGAGCTTTGTATGATGCCTAAGAGGAGGTTGAGACTTTCTAAGTCTCTCAAAGAGTGGTAGGCTCTAGTGTAGAGAGATTTTTGTATGATGCCTGTAGCGGCACAATCGTGAGTGTAAGCTATTGGTTAACTTAACTTGAAAAGCAAGAGTCGCCACCGCACTTTTATTTTATCTAAAAAGGAAAGGAAAAAGAGCGAACAAAATCTACACAAGCTCTACAACAAGAACAAGTGAAGAGAGACTGGATAAGGGGGGTTGGTTACGCAATGGGAAGGTGTTAGCACCCAAAACGTCTATAGTACTCTATAGGAGCCCTTTGAAATATCTACCGCTTTTGGTCTGAAAATGTTTTATTGAAAAGTGATTGAGGAGATGAGAAGAGAAGTTGTTTTTTAGATTTTTGTGTTTGGAGAGACTCGTCGTCTCATACCTACGTACCCACGATGTGCAATGTAGGATCAAAACCCTGTAGTTCGTGGTACAAAGAATAAAATTTATTTGTTATGGTTGTTTTTAACTGTAAAGACAAGTCGTCATTTCCAAGCGAATAATTCCGCTTAAAGAAATGAATCATGTCTAAACTTATGAAAAAGTTTAAAGGAAAAAGTGCACGAGGGCACAAAAAAAGAGTTTGATGAGTTTGATGTTTTTTAAAGTCTTTTGAAAAAGGTGTCAATATGCTTATGTAGTTTAGTATTTGTTAAGAAATGAAAAGAAAAGAGTAAAATCACTTGACAAAGTCAAGGTTTGATTATGAAAGAGGTGATAGTTTGAAATCAAGAAAGTTTTGAAAAAGGGAGAAAGTTTTGAAAATTGAAGAATGGGTGGAAAAGAAGTGACTATCCTAAAGTATAAAGTAAAAGCCAAGGATAAGAATAGCCTAACCACACAAGTAAGCTCCAAAGTCTTCGAACCACAATTCCAAAGCAAAGGGAAAAGGTCCTAGTTCTAAGTCCAAGGTTCCAAGAATTGCATTGGATGTCCAAGGTCTAGGTCCAAGGATTCAAGAATGGCATTGAAGTCCAAGGTCTAGGTGCAAAACTCCATGTCCATTGCAAAGGATAGTAACCATAGTCCAAGATTAGAAGCACAAGTTTTTTAGAGGTCTTGGCCTTTATTAATGTTTTTGGTCCAAGTGGACAAAGAGAAAAAGGCATAAGCATAAACATGTGTCCAACGGACAAAGGAAAAATTACGGAAGCATAAACATGTGTCCAATGGACAAAGGAAAAATTGCGGAAGCATAAACATGATATGAAATGATAATAATGGAGCATAAAAGTAAAAGAGAGATAGGAAGCGAGAAGGAAATGTAAAGAAGTTAGAGGTTAGTAATTAGTTGTTAGAGTAAATGATCAATAATGATTGACTAGTGTACTTAGGTCAAGGTTAATCAAGACTTGTTAGAAGATTGATAGAATCAAAGCCTCTACAACAACAAGCTTCATAGATTTTGAACCTAATACAAAAGATCAATCAACATGGAGTTATTTTCCGATGCGGGACATAATGTTACGCTATGTTAAGCAATCGCCGAGTAATTTACGGAGTGATTACCCTACAATGAGACCGGTCAATAGATCTTTGTGCTAATGCATGCTAGATGAACGATATGTAAATCGTCATCCGAAAGCGATACCGCACGAAAAGAAAAATGGTAACGATCTCGTCTTGATCAAGAATTCGACAAAGAAATTCTAATGATCCATAAGACTTTCATCGATCTAAAGAAAAGAGAAATAGATGAAGAGAAAGCCAAATTAAACCACAAAAATATGTGATCTAAGGCTAAGAACAAAGGGAAGGGAAGAAAATGGCAAAAAAAAACCAAAACAGTCCCAAAAACAAGCATTTTTCACATTCTGGATGCTGGTTAATCGATTAACCACTTCACAGTGTAATTAGGTTAATCGATTAACCAGTGCAAACTTGCAGTTTTTTGCGCAAAATTCAACTGTTAATCGATTAACCAATTCGTGCATGTTTTGGTTAATCGATTAACACTGTAAAAACAACAGAAAATCAGTTTAAAATTTGCATAATCCTTGATCAATCATTTATTCAAACACCTCATGATTAAGGATGCAATTGTGCACAAAATTTTGAGTAAAACAGCAGCAAAAACCAGTAATCAACACAAATTGCAAGATCCAAAGATCAAGCAAACAAGATCAACAAAGGATCTACATTGTGGAAGATGAAATTGAACAACAATGGTGGAAAATGAGATTACCACTCCAAATCTGAAAATTTGCTTCAAATTACTCCAAGATTCAAACTCCAAAGCCTTGATCTATGAGAATTGATGAAGAAAACAAGTGTGGATGAAGGTTTAGCTCAAAGTTGAACAACAATCAATGTGAATTCTTGTTAACTTTCAAAAGAAGAAAAGTGAGCTTTGGTGAATTTTGTGGTTGGGGAGAGAAATTGCAAGAGGTTCTTTGGCTCTCAAAAGCTTGAATGAAATTTTAGCAAGGTGAATTTGGCTCTCCAAAGCTTGAAGAATGAATGAAATGAAGGCTCTATTTATAGAGTTTAGGCTTGGAAAATTTGATGGTTTGGAATTTGGTATGGAAATGAAAATTAGGCTTGGAATTTGAATTTGGAGGGAAATTCATAAAAGAGTGGTGATTAGTGAAGGTGTATGGTAGGAAATGATCAAAGTGATGTAGGGGAATTAAAATGAGATGGTTTAGAATATTCCACATGTGATCAAAATGATGAAAATTGGTGCTAATTGCTGCAGAATTTGAATTTGGCACATTTTTTCCAAAAAATGCACGTGTTAATCGATTAACCACTTCACAGTGCAATTAGGTTAATCGATTAACACAATGAAAAAATGAGAAAAATGGCTTTTTGATGTGTTGTCTTGACTCTGGCTCGATTTTTCTTGCTTGTCAAAGAAGGCACGTAAATAAACACATGAACCTTGGAGTCTCTTGAATAATAATCAATTAAATCTTGGAAACTCTTGATCAGATGAATTTTGAATTGCTTGCAGATCAACTTTGACTTTGTTCAGATGAAATTCATTTGAGCTGAGGGACTGTTTGATATCCTTGATTCTCTTCCTGAAAAAGTTAGTAAAAGGGAAACAAACATATTTTTGGATTTTGATTAAAGGTTAGTAAACATAAGCAAATAAAGGCAAATAAGAAAGACACAGATGCTCAGTGATCCTTGCAAGGCATAAACCCAAAGAAGAAAGGGATAGGGGAACCAAAGCATGATCTTGTTTGTGGTAAAGATGCAAAAATGAGATGTGAATGATATGTGGAATCTTAGGGGTCAAAAATTAGGGTCTTATAGATACCCCTATTTAAGTCTCTTCTATCGGGAGATATGAAGACACTTAAATACAAAAAGCGACATTTTTATCCCTAAGATGCCACAAGATGATATGAATGCAAAGGATGAAACAGACCGTGCGGGGAAGCTTGAAAAAAAGAGAGTTATGGTAAATTGAGAGAGAAGACGCGAAAAGACCCGCCGGGGAATACAAGTTATTTCTGGAGATCTGTCAAGGTGACAAAAAGTATCCATTAATAGTTGGAAAGAGAGGGACAAGACCCTGGAAAGATGAGTAGTGACATCTAAGAATGGCATTGGATTGAAACTACGAACAAGACAAAAGTATGCCAAAAGATGTCCAAGAATGGCATTGGACAATAACAGGAAAGTTTCTGGTAAAAACAGCAGCGTCATCCAAGAATAGCATTGGATAGAGGTGAAAAACACTCTATTGGGGATAAGATATCCAAGAATGACATTGTATGAAAGGAACTGCAACATTCAAGAATGGCATTGAATGGGGCAACAGCAAACATCAGAGTTATCCAAGAATAACATTGGATATAAACAAAAATCCATTTGAAAACTTCATTGGGGACATCCAAGAATGGTATTGGATGGCAAGGTTAAACATCAGAGGTATCCAAGAATATCATTGGACTCGGTTGGGGAAAAGGTGTCCAAGAATGGCATTGGACAAAAAAAATCTCAACATCCAAGAATGGCATTGGATAAAAAGAGTTCACAATATCCAAGGCTAGCATTGAATAAAGTGAGCAGGGACTTTCAAGAATGGCACTGAAAGGTAAAGGTAAATCACTACATTCAAGAATGGCATTGAATGATAGTGAGAAAGACATCCAAGAATGGCACTGAGTGCAAAGGATAAAACTCATCCAGGAATGGCAATGAATGAACAGATATGACTTTCAGGAATGGCACTGAAAGATATCCGAGCAAATATGATGGGGATTACAGAAGAGAGAAGAGACTTCCAGGAATAACACTGGGAAAAACAAGAGGAACAAGGTATCCAGGAATGGTACTGGAAATCAAAAGAGATAGACATCCAGGAATGACACTGGAGAAATAAGAGGCATACATCCAGGAATGGCACTGGAGTGAAAGAAAAACAAAGATCCAGGAATAGCACTGGAATGAAAGAAGACAAACATCTAACAACAGCAATAGATGCACAGGGAAACGACAACATCCAGGAATGGCACTGGAAAGAAAGAAGACAGGTAAATGACAACATTCAGGAATGGCACTGAATGAAAAGGCAGGTAAAAGTTTTGGTAGGCGTCAAGTTGGACTTTGACCACAAGGTAAGATGTTGAAAGCAACAGGACCTCGGAAAAATGCATATGAGTGCGAAGCACACTTCAAGCTATGAAAATATTTCTATGTATGAAATATGAATGATTTATGTATGCAATGCAAATGATAGAGACAACCGAGATAGACTCTTTTGTGAGGGAAGAAAGGAACTCTGATTCCTCAACACTGGGAACACTGCCCACTCTGCTTGGAGAGAAAATGTTGAACACATCTCTGTCACACTTATGAATTATATTAGGCTGATGGTCTTTTGAGGAAAGACATCTTGAGGATTCTTGAAGAAGATTGCCCCAGATTGATTGACTGATGAGGATAAACTGATCATGGCTTCAGTTTGACTGCTGCAGGGAAAAGATGAACTGATCAAGGCTTCAATTCTCGAAAAGAATGCTGAGGATAAACTGATCATGGCTTCAGCTCTTGAAATGACTGTTGAGAATAAATTGATCATGGCTTCAGTTGTTGGGGATGAACTGATCATGGCTTCAGCTCTCGAAATGAATGTTGAGAAGGCTAAACTCAGTATGGGTCTTGAAAGAGATATTCTGGTTAATCAATTCTGAGAATGACTTGCACTAAGCAACAAATCTTAAATTGATTCTCAACAGGATTTGGAGGTAATGTGTCCCTGATAGGATCACTGACCAAGTTTCTCAACTGTTTGAAATTTCTTGATGAGGAAAGTTTGTCTACAAATAAAATTATTCAAACAAACATGGTAATTTTAATGCAAAGCTCATGCAATTTTGAAATCAAAAATCATTTTTGGAATGATATTATTGATGTAAAGCAAATGAGGCGCTTGTCAAAACACAGCGGTTTATACATTCAAAAATGAAAGAGAAAGCAAAAGTAAGACATTAAAGCAAATGATTGGCAACAATCTTAGGAGTCAATTTACGCAACCTTGCTGTAGTATGCTTTCAAAAGAAACTTGGCATCAATTAGGTCTTTTGAAGGTTGTAACGTGGTTTGGTTCACAGTTTTTGAAACAAAGGATATAGGCTCAAAATTTATTTGTTCCCAACCCATTCTTCGTGATGATCTCCAGTCCTATGCTCAGTTAATTCAAACTAGGCATTCAGGTTCCAAGTGATTTTGGAATTGCAACACTGTCATGATGACGACACAAGGGATTTTTGAGATGGCAGTCACTTCTCCCTTACAACATTTCGTTGTTTTTGATGAGGACCTCAGTCAACTTGTTTTCTCTTTGAGGATTTCGGTAACCTCTTGATTGATTTATTTGTTATCCCTAACTTTTGCCTGAACTGCGTCATTTGAGCTTACAGTCAGCGGGATGCCCCAATTTTTGCCTAAGTCTCCTTCATAGGTTTTGACTTAGCGGGCTTTTCATTTGATTTGATTTTTTATTTTTTTCATTCTCTTTTTTTTTTGAAAGATAGTGACTGCCTGGCTTAATGATTACGGTGAACCATCATTGGCTTTTGACTTGAAATACATCTTCGACACTTCTTTGATGTGTGCGAAGAAAAGCTTTTGATTGTAATGATTCTCTTGTGTTTAAATGCAAAGTCAAATTAACTAAGAACTACCCATCCCCAGGTTAAGATTGCGGGTTTTTTCGTACAGAAAGAAACTCCACCTTCTAGGCTCAAAGGGTTGACAAGGGATTAACTTCCTTATTTCTCTAGTGTTTTGGGAGTTGAAATAATGCCTGTACATCATCAGCTAAGTTTCAATTGAAAGCATACAGTCCAGTAATTTCAGGTATTTAGTTTTCATCATCCTCCCTCCAATCTTTGCATAAACAAAAGTTTGATAAAGAAAAGTGAACACTAGAGATATATTTTTGTTTTGTGAAAAAGAAAGCATAAAGATGCACACAGTAGATATAAATGAATTGAATCAAAACATTGCAATGCTCATTTCATTGAAATTACCATGAAAGTACAAATAAAGTTCGAAAGCAAACAGTCAATACAATCAAAGAAAAATGCAAACAGAAAGAAACAAGGCCTAGTGACTAATCAGCAACAAGGATGAGTTGTCCTGTCTGAAACACTGGCTTTAGGAGATGATCCATCTGAACTGACTCAAACTTCACTTAGCATGCTCCGGCAAAGGATTGTTGACAAAATTGGGATTATCATCAAGAAAAGTCAGAATATTTGCTTTCACCAATTCTTGTACTCTAGCTTTCAATGCATAGCAACCTTCCAAGTTATGGCCTGCCCCGCCTCGATGGAACTCACAGTGAAGATCAGCCCTTTAGCCGGCTGGGAGAGGATTTGGAGGAGGAGGTAGATCCCTCGTTGTAATCAAACCATTCTGAACAAGACATGGATACAACTCAGTGTAAGACATCGGGATAGGATCAAAGTTAACCCTATTGTGATTCTGATTCTGTCTAACAGCCAGACGAGGAGCTTGAACTGGTTTAGCATTGACAACAGGAGCGACTGCAGCTACATATTGTTGTTTCCTGTGACGAGGTTTACCTTCAACTGAAACATCATGGGTGTCACCATCCTTTTTCTTTTGAAAATTCCCAGCATACTTTTTAGCACCACTAAAGGCTTCAGCATTGGCAATCTTTCCTTTCTTGATACCTTCTTCTAGTCTTTCTCCATTAGTGACTAGGTCAGCAAAACCAGATGATACACTGCCTATCATCTTTTCCCAAAAGAGTAGCTGAAGAGTGTCCATGAAAAAACCAGTCAATTCTTTTTCAGCCAAGGGTGGCTCTGTAACACCCCTTCTATACCCCGTACAAAAACGGAATAAAAAAAATAATCTTATAATAAAACATCAGAGCAAAGATTAAGTCATTTAGATATAAACAGAGATGTCACATCAACGTGAACTAACAACAACCTGCTCATAAAGATATATAACACCTGGATAGTTTTTATAAACAAAGGAACTCCGTTCCAAAATATCAGCATTCAGTTACAGAATTAAAGTGGAACATCCATAACTGATGTCATCACAAAATATAAGTATGTCATATACATATTCATACAAGGCCACTATATACAAGCTAAAAGAAACATCTACACTCTAACCCCGACTACCCGTGTTACATATCAGAGCCAACGGAACGACAAAAAGACGAAGACACTAATCTTCGCAAAAGACCTCCAGCGTCTAATCTGCAATGCCATTACAGCATTAAACCACAGCAGAAGGGTGAGAAACAGGATTATAATATAATTGCATATCATTATATAATACTTAGCAAAATATGCACAATTATTCTCACCACACAAATACGATACTTGCAAACAACACAAGACATGTTAAACCCATTTCACACATCAATCACATAAGCATATACATTAACACAATGCATAACAAATCCTTCTCAAAATTCAACACATAAACATACATGTAATGAATTATGCAAATGCACAGAGTCCGACACAACGACTCTACGCATGCGGTACCAATCCAGCCTTGTAATTCATTAGTCCCCCAGGAACTCTTGGAATCATCGCTCGTTACATAGAGTAACTCCCCGTCGGGCCTACGATGTTCCCCGTCGCTATAAACCATTATTTCAGGGCGTACGACGTTTATGGATTGCTTTAGTCCACTATTTCAGGGCGCACAATCCGATTGCCATAGTCCACTATTTCAGGGCGCACAATCATTTGTGATTAATCGCTTCTACCATTATTTCAGGGCGTAAGACGATAAAACTGATTCATCTATGAATCTTCCAATGCAAGAATGCATATCATAATACTTGACACATTAATGACTCATGCCAACATCAAATGCTCATGCATTAACAATAATCATGTATTTCAAGTACATATAAAGTAATGCACACAATTGCCCAAAATGGCCAAAAACACCAATATACCATTCCACAACATCAAATTCCCATCAAAGAATCATCACACAAGCCATCTCATAACATATCATAATATGTCTTACAATATTGAAAAATAACTCAAAATTCCATTATTCGGTTTTCCGAAAAAGTCGGCTAAAAGTCTGTCAAAAATAATATTTTCTATCATCATCAAAAAGTACTCATCGACAGCTTCGATTCGGTATAAAGAACTCTTAAATACGATAAACGGTTAACAAGATATGAATATTTCGAAATAACGCAAAAACATAAACCGGACGACCGAAACCACAAAACGGTTCGTAAAAACTGTACCAATTGGACCAAGTTCAGACCCCAAAACTATTTTTCCTAGGAAGAACATCTCGTTAGCTTTCCAACGCATCAAACTACGCCTCAAACCGAATCACAGATCAAAAGTTATGCAGAAAACAAAATTACACGAACAGCACTGTTCGCTGGGCGAATCTCCCTCGCGAGCATTCGCTAGCTACTTCGCTAGGCGAACATCCCTCGCGAGCATTCGCTAGCTCCTTCGCTAGGCGAATGTTCCAGCGAACCAACTGTTAGATAAAAACAGACACTAAGTTCGCTAGGCGAACACTTGGCGAACCAAGTCAGAACCAAACAGAGCCAAAAACACCCAAAGTTTGCTAGGCGAACACTCTAGCGAACCTTCGCTCACGCCTTCGCTAGGCGAATACCCGTAGCGAACCTTCGCTACCCTTCGCTGAATGGTTCGCTAGGCGAACCTGCGAAAACTCAGAATCCTTCAGCGCTGTTGAAAACCCAAAAATGATATTTTCCAACCCAAACCATTTCCAAATCAACATATTTCAATCAGAACCTATTCTAATCATGTCAACAAGCAAACTACCACCTTTACATCGATTTCCAACCGTTAAACCATCGATTCTACTCATTTTATCGTTTTCGACCTAAAAGTAAAAAAACATGGAAAGCAAGAGAATCATCCAAACCCATTCATACATAATCATATACAAGCATAGTATAATCGAGTTTCGCACCCTTACCCGATTTAATCGTGTTCTAGAAAGTCGGGAGATTGATTTCTTCCTTCACAAGTTTTTCCTCTCTTTTCTTCTTTCTCTTCTCTTTTCCTCTTCTCTCTTTTTCTTCTCTTTTCTAAACTTATACTAACTATTTTCTTTTATATTTTCTTAACTTAAAAATTCTAAACATTTCTAATAAATATCTAAACTAACTATTATTTACTAACACTATTAATTATGAAATATGTCAAATACCCTCTATTCCAATTTTCCCCGCAAACTCTCAAAAACGGTAAAAATACACAATGTGCAAAAATAACATATAATCACACCAATTAGCAATTAACATAAATATTGCTCAATTAAAAATAAAGACTCGACCAATTAACACCAAAAAGCACGGGAAAAGGAAATATTAAAAACGGACTGTTACAACTCTCCCCCACTTGAGAAATTTTCGTCCTCGAAAATATTACCTGATCCAAACAACTCCGGATACGACTCCCTCATCCGACTTTCCAATTCCCAAGTCAAATTGCCCTCAGCAGCGCCTCCCCACGCCACTTTCACAAGTGCAATCTCCTTGCCTCTTAACCTTTTCAACTCGCGATCTAAAATCCTCACCGGTAAAACCTCAACCGTAAGATTATCTCTTACCTCAACCTCATCCATCGGAATCACATGAGACGGATCTAGAACATACTTCTGTAGCTGTGAAACATGGAAAACATCATGTAGATTCAAAAGATTCGGTGGCAATGCTATCCTGTAAGCCACTGCACCAACTCTTTCGGATATCTGATATGGACCAATAAACCGCGAAGTAAGCTTCCTCGACTTCAACGCACGTCCAACACCAGTCACCGGCGAAACCCTCAAAAACACATGATTTCCCTCTTGAAATTCCAGATCCCTCTTCCTCTTATCATGGTAACTCTTTTGCCTACTCTGAGAAGCTTTCATCTTCTCCCGAATAAGTTTCACCTTCTCCGTCGTCTGTTGAACTAACTCAGGTCCAACTACTGCACTTTCACCAGATTCATGCCAACACAAAGGTGTTCGACATCTTCTTCCATAAAGCGCCTCAAAAGGTGCCATTCCGATACTAGAATGGAAACTGTTATTATACGTAAACTCGATCAATGAAAGAAAACTGTCCCAAACTCTACCTTGCTCAAGAACACAAGATCTCAGTAAATCTTCCAATGACTGAATTGTTCTCTCCATCTGACCATCAGTCTGCGGATGATAAGCAGAACTCAATCTCAGCTTAGAACCTAACGCCTTTTGCAAACTTTCCCAAAATCTGGAAGTAAACCTCGGATCACGATCAGAAATAATACTCAACAGGACGCCATGCAACTACACAATCCCACGGATATAAATCTCAGCCAAACGCTCCATAGAATAACTGATATCAATCGGAATGAAATGCGCCGATTTAGTCAGCCTATCAACGATCACCCAAATAGCATTATGCCCACTCGGAGAATTAGGCAAACCCGTCACAAAATCCATCGATATACTATCCCATTTCCACTCCGGAATATTCAACGGTTGCATTAATCCTGCAGGCCTCTGATGTTCCACTTTCGACTTCTGACAAGTCAAACACGCATAAACAAACTGAGCCACATCTCGTTTCAAACCAGACCACCAAAATATTTTCTTCAAATCTTGGTACATCTTATTAGCACCAGGATGTATACTCATACTACTCCGGTGTCCTTCCTCAAGAATCATCTTTTTCAACTCTGCATCATCCGGTATACAAATTCTACCACGGAATCTCAAAATACCCTGATCATCCACTTTAAAGTCACCGTTCACTTCTTGATTTCCAACTAGCAACAAATCAACAAGTTTCAAGTCCAAGTTCTGTTTCTCTATAACAGACAACAGAAAATCATTAGTGATCTTTAACATACCAAGCTTCACACTCTCATGTGAAAGCTCACATACCAAACTCAACTCTCGAAATTGCTCCAATAGTTCCCACTCTTTCACCATCAAAGCAGATATACTCAAAGATTTCCGACTCAAAGAATCAACTACCACATTAGCCTTACAAGGATGGTAATTCAAGCTAAAGTCATAGTCCTTCAGAAGTTCCAACCATCTCTGTTGCCTCATATTTAACTCTTTCTGATCAAACAAGTATTTTAAACTTTTATGATCACTAAAGACTTCGAATCTAGCACCATAGAGATAATGCCTCCAAATATTTAATACAAAAACCATCGCAGCTAATTCCAAATCATGAGTAGGATAATTCTTCTCATGAACTCGTAACTGCCTCGAAGCATAAGCAACCACCTTACCGTCTTGCATCAAAACACCACCTAAACCAATCATAGACGCATCACAATACACCACGAACGATTCACTAGGATTCGGTAAGATCAAAATCGGAGCTGTAGTCAATCTCTTCTTCAGCTCGTTGAAACTCTCTTCACATCGAATATCCCAAATAAACGCCTTATCCTTACAAGTCAGTTGAGTCAACGGAAGTGCCAACTTGGAAAAACCTTCGATAAACCTCCGGTAATATCCAGCTAAACCCAGAAAACTTCGAATTTCAGTAACAGATCTAGGAGCCTCCCATTGTAGAACTGCCTCTACTTTGGATGGATCCACAGCAATACCATTACCTGAAATCACATGCCCCAGAAAACTCACTTCTGACAACCAGAACTCACACTTGGAAAGTTTGGCATAAAGTTTCTTCTCCTTTAGAATCTGCAACACAATACGCAAATGCTCCGCATGTTCCTCCTGTGACTTAGAATAAACCAAAATGTCATCAATAAAAACAACAACAAAATGATCTAAATGCTCATGGAATATACGATTCATATAATCCATAAACACACCCGACGCATTAGAAACCCCGAACGACATCACAGAAAACTCGTAATGTTCGTATCGTGTCCTAAAGGCCGTCTTCTGAATATCCTCCTGTTTAACCCGAATCTGATGGTATCCTGACCTCAAATCAATCTTACTAAACACACTTGCACCCACTAGTTGATCCATCAAGTCATCGATCCTTGGAAGTGGATACTTGTTCTTAATCGTCACTTTATTCAACTGCCGATAATCGATACACAAACGCATACTTCCATCGTTCTTTTTGACCAACAAAACAGGTGCACCCCAAGGTGATACACTAGGCCTTACAAACCTCTTTTCCAACAATTCATTCAATTGTCTTTTCAACTCCACCAACTCAGATGCTGACATCCGATATGGTGCCATAGATACAGGTCTAGTACCAGGAACTAGGTCTATAGAAAACTCCACCTCTCTTTCTGGCGGCACATCTGAAAAATCATCCGGGAACACCTCCTGAAAATCACACACAACAGGAAAACTTCCAATTGCAACTTGACTCTCCACAGACAACGATGCAAACAATCCAAACAACTGAGCTTCCTCCGCCAAAAGTTTCTTCAACTCTTTGGTAGATAAGAAACCAGATTCCCTTTCTTCTTCAAGAGAAGGAAATCTCACCCGCTTAAGATAACAATCAAGATGAACACGATTGAACTCTAACCAGTTCATTCCCAGAATCACATCCAAACCCTTCAATGGCAAACATACCAAGTCCATCATAAAATCTCTACCAAAAATTATCAAAGGACAACTTAAACAAACGAAAGAAGTAGTTACCGACCCCGAAGCTAGAGTATCGATAACCATCTCTCCACCCATCTTAGACAACACCAAATTCAAACGTTTCGCACAATCAATCGAAATAAATGAATGAGTCGCTCCAGTATCAATAATAGAAATTAAAAGATTACTATTAATAAGACATGTACCTCTGATCAGACGATCTGCATTAGTAGGCTGAGCTCCCGCCAATGCAAATACTTTCCCTCTAGGTTGAGCTTGCTTCGGTTTCGTGCACCTCGTACTAACATGACCAAATTCCCCACAATTATAACATGTAACCCCATTCTTCCTCCTACAATCAGCAGCCACATGACCCTTCAGACCACAATTAGCACACTTATCCACATTATTTATATTCCTCTTACATTCCGATATACGATGACCTAAACCACCACAGTTGTAACATTTCACCGCAGAATTCATTCCTCCACCACTAGGCTTCCTATCAAAAGTAAACTTCTATTTCCCTTTATCAACAGGGGTAGCATAAGGCCTACCTCTGAACTGCCCCTTTCCTTTCTTATCATTCAGATTCTTGTAATGAGTAGCACGCGCTTTGCTATCCTCATCAAAAATCCGACTCTTGTTCACCAACACTGAAAACTGTCTTATCTCCTGATAACCGATACCTTGCTTGATTTCTGGCCTCAAGCCATTCACAAATTTCAGACACTTAGACCTCTCTGAACCAGCCGTATTATAATTGGGACAAAACTTCACCAGTTCCTCAAACTTAGCAGCATAATCCGCAACAGAGGAATTATCCTGCTTCAGTTCAAGAAATTCAATTTCCTTTTTACCTCTCTCATCTTCCGGAAAATACTTTTCAAGAAAACCATCTTTGAACACAGCCCATGTAACCACTATCTCATCCTCCTCAAACCTCTGAGAAGCATTCGCCCACCAGTCTTCAGCTTCCTTTTCCAACACATGAGTACCAAACTGCACCTTCTGATCCTCGGAACACCTAATGAAACGGAAGATCTTCTCAATCTTCTTCAGCCAAATCTGTGCTCCCTCAGGATCATGAGTACCCTTGAAGCTCGGTGGATTATTCTTCTGAAACTTATCCATACTACGCGATTCCTCGTCCGCCGCAACATTGGGTAAATTCTGCGTCGCTTGCATGGCCGCAGTCATAGCAGCATCACGTCTTCCCACCATAATATAAACATTCCTAATGATAGCAAATTACGGTTAAATAACCACTCAACAGAGTGCAACAGTCCAACAACGACACAAAGACACGGTCGGACAGACCAAACAGACACTGGCTCTGATACCACTTAATGTAACA
The DNA here is from genome assembly GCA_022829125.1 of Lathyrus tuberosus. NCBI lineage: Eukaryota > Viridiplantae > Streptophyta > Magnoliopsida > Fabales > Fabaceae > Lathyrus > Lathyrus tuberosus. Next base: position 16,953,898 of record JALAZF010000080.1, read on the forward strand.
CCCCTTCTATACCCCGTACAAAAACGGAATAAAAAAAATAATCTTATAATAAAACATCAGAGCAAAGATTAAGTCATTTAGATATAAACAGAGATGTCACATCAACGTGAACTAACAACAACCTGCTCATAAAGATATATAACACCTGGATAGTTTTTATAAACAAAGGAACTCCGTTCCAAAATATCAGCATTCAGTTACAGAATTAAAGCGGAACATCCATAACTGATGTCATCACAAAATATAAGTATGTCATATACATATTCATACAAGGCCACTATATACAAGCTAAAAGAAACATCTACACTCTAACCCCGACTACCCGTGTTACATATCAGAGCCAACGGAACGACAAAAAGACGAAGACACTAATCTTCGCAAAAGACCTCCAGCGTCTAATCTGCAATGCCATTACAGTATTAAACCACAACAGAAGGGTGAGAAACAGGATTATAATATAATTGCATATCATTATATAACACTTAGTAAAATATGCACAATTATTCTCACCACACAAATACGATACTTGCAAACAACACAAGACATGTTAAACCCATTTCACACATCAATCACATAAGCATATACATTAACACAATGCATAACAAATCCTTCTCAAAATTCAACACATAAACATACATGTAATGAATTATGCAAATGCACAGAGACCGACACAACGGCTCTACGCATGCGGTACCAATCCAACCTTGTAATTCATTAGTCCCCCAGGAACTCTTGGAATCATCGCTCATTACATAGAGTAACTCCCCGTCGGGCCTACGATGTTCCCCGTCGCTATAAACCATTATTTCAGGGCGTACGACGTTTATGGATTGCTTTAGTCCACTATTTCAGGGCGCACAATCCGATTGCCATAGTCCACTATTTTAGGGCGCACAATCATTTGTGATTAATCGCTTCTACCATTATTTCAGGGCGTAAGACGATAAAACTGATTCATCTATGAATCTTCCAATGCAAGAATGCATATCATGATACTTGACACATTAATGACTCATGCCAACATCAAATGCTCATGCATTAACAATAATCATGTATTTCAAGTACATATAAAGTAATGCACACAATTGCCCAAAATGGCCACAAACACCAATATACCATTCCACAACATCAAATTCCCATCAAAGAATCATCACACAAGCCATCTCATAACATATCATAATATGTCTTACAATATTGAAAAATAACTCAAAATTCCATTATTCGGTTTTCCGAAAAAGTCGGCTAAAAGTCGGCCAAAAATAATATTTTCTATCATCATTAAAAAGTACTCATCGACAGCTTCGATTCGGTATAAAGAACTCTTAAATACGATAAACGGTTAACAAGATATGAATATTTCGAAATAACGCAAAAACATAAACCGGACGACCGACACCACGAAACGGTTCGTAAAAACTGTACTGATTGGACCAAGTTCAGACCCCAAAACTATTTTTCCTAGGAAGAACATCTCGTTAGCTTTCCAACGCATTAAACTACGCCTCAAACCGAATCACAGATCAAAAGTTATGCAGAAAACAAAATTACACGAACAGCACTGTTCGCAGGGCGAATCTCCCTCGCGAGCATTCGCTAGCTGCTTCGCTAGGCGAACATCCCTCGCGAGCATTCGGTAGCTCCTTCGCTAGGCGAATGTTCCAGCGAACCAACTGTTAGATAAAAACAGACACTAAGTTCGCTAGGCGAACACTTGGCGAATCAAGTCAGAACCAAACAGAGCCAAAAACACCCAAAGTTTGCTAGGCGAACACTCTAGCGAACCTTCGCTCACGCCTTCGCTAGGCGAATACCCGTAGCGAACCTTCGCTACCCTTCGCTGAATGGTTCGCTAGGCGAACCTGCGAAAACTCAGAATCCTTCAGCGCTGTTGAAAACCCAAAAATGATATTTTCCAACCCAAACCATTTCCAAATTAACATATTTCAATCAGAACCTATTCTAATCATGTCAACAAGCAAACTACCACCTTTACATCGATTTCCAACCGTTAGACCATCAATTCTACTCATTTTATCATTTTCGACCTAAAAGTAAAAAAACATGGAAAGCAAGAGAATCATCCAAACCCATTCATACATAATCATATACAAGCATAGTATAATCGAGTTTCGCACCCTTACCCGATTTAATCGTGTTCTAGAAAGTCGGGAGATTGATTTCTTCCTTCACAAGTTTTTCCTCTCTTTTCTTCTTTCTCTTCTCTTTTCCTCTTCTCTCTTTTTCTTCTCTTTTCTAAACTTATTCTAACTATTTTCTTTTATATTTTCTTAACTTAAAAATTCTAAACATTTCTAATAAATATCTAAACTAACTATTATTTACTAACACTATTAATTATGAAATATGTCAAATACCCTCTATTCCAATTTTCCCCGCAAACTCTCAAAAACGGTAAAAATACACAATGTGCAAAAATAACATATAATCACACCAATTAGCAATTAACATAAATATTGCTCAATTAAAAATAAAGACTCGACCAATTAACACCAAAAAGCACGGGAAAAGGAAATATTAAAAACGGACCGTTACAGGCTCCACTTGAGCAGCTAGCTCTCTCCAGTGCTAAGCGTACTCCTTAAAGTATTTTTTTTCTTTCTGAGACATATTCTGCAATTGGCGGCGGTCAGGTGCCATGTCCAGATTGTACTTATACTACTTTAAGAAAGCATCACCCAAGTCCTTCCAGCTTTGGATACGGTTCTTCTCAAGTCCCATATACCATTTTATTGAAGCCCGACTCAAGCTGTCTTGGAAATAGTGAATGACCAGTTTGTCATTTTTGGCATGAGCAGCCATCTTGCGGAAATACATCACCAAGTGGGTTTTGGGATAGGTATGCCCCTTGTATTTCTCAAAATCAGGAGTTTTGAATTTTGCAGGCATAACCAAGTCGGAAACCAAGCACATGTCCATTGCGGCAACACTAAAGACATCACTTCCTTCCACGACTCTTATCCTTTTGTCTAGAGTTTGCCATTGCTCTCTGACTTCTTCAATGTATCCAGGTTCTCCCTGACTTTCAGATTGTGGACCAGCAGCATGGTACACGAAAGGAGGATTCTCAGGAATAGCTTGAGCAACAGAATACACAACAGGCTGAGGTTCAATGAACAATGGAGGTGAAGATACTGGCAGTACAGACGGGACAAACACCGGAGTAGTTGCAAAGGGTGGCGAGTAATTCGGAGGTAACCCAAATTCTGGCCAAGTAGAAGCTGGTTCCTGAGTCAGCGAAGGGTCAACAGCAGCAGGTGAAGTTTCAACAATCACAGTCCTCTGATGTGGTTCACCTCTAGCAATCAGAACTTGCAGCATTTCTGTGAGTCTGGTCATGCCGTCCTTCAACTCATCAATTTCCATTATGACTTCGGCATTGTGTTGTTCTTGATTTTCCATTCTCAATCTGACAGCAGCTCTAGTTCTGTAGTTGTGTTGAGGAAACAGCTTGACGGTGACCAGATAACTGAAGAGGAAGACAATTGAAATGAGTTTCTGGACAACTTGGAAGAATGCATATGTATGCTCATGGATGCAATAGTGTATAGATGCAACAACCACAAACAAGATCACTCAAAGCACACGGGTTCAAAGGTCCGAGTCACGAGCATGAAGTCAAGGTTAAGAACCAATCCCACAAAGGTATGTGCTAAGGGTATAACACCTGCCGAACAAGGTTCTAAAGAATTTCCCAGAGTCTACAACCCGTCTTTCGGATATTATCGATTTCCCAATTGCTTGGTAGTCAATAATATTCTCAAGAGAGTCTCGTCTGAGTGTGGTATCGCGTAACAACTGATTCAAGTTTGCACCTGAATAGCCACCACACCACGTCCTAATAAGGCCAAGTTGGGTTAAAGGATTCTAAAGTTCCCAGCTTCGGGTCCTTGGATCAAGAAGCATAACAGGTTTGCCATTTCTGGTCTTCCATTATTGCATCTTGGGCGGAGTGCCTCAACTGAGTCCTTGGGAATGGTTTCCAGAGTCGACAGTTTTCTAGGTTACATCCCATCATCTGCACCAATGCGCAGGATAAAACATTACCAAAGAAAACCTCGTCTGGATGTGAGGTTTTCGTGTATACTAAGTTTGGCCAAATGCCACACAAGTCACACTACTTTCCACCCTAGTCTTAGGTGTACACTCAAGCCTGGGTATTGGGCTTGTCTCACCACACAGATCACCAAGCACCCTGACAGAACAATCAATAATAAACAAATCAGACAAAAACCGATAAATCAATCAAAGTAGGCTAAACCCCTCAAGGGATGGACCAGCAAGAGGTCAATCTCTCCCCAGCAGGGTGGCCACTTTTCTGTAGCGGCAAAATCGTGAGTGTAAGCTATTGGTTAACTTAACTCGAAATACAAGAGTCGCCACCGCACTTTTATTTTATCCAAAAAGGAAAGGAAAAATAGCGAACAAAACCTACAAAAGCTCTACAACAAGAACAAGTGAAGAGATACTGGATAAGGGGGTTGGTTACGCAATGGGAAGGTGTTAGCACCCAAAATGTCTATAGTACTCTATAGGAGCCCTTTGAAATATCTACCGCTTTTGGTCTGAAAATATTTGCTTGAAAAGTGATTGAGGAGATGAGAAGAGAAGTTGTTTTTTAGATTTTTGTGTTTGGAGAGACTCGTCGTCTCATGCCTACGTACCCACGATGTGTAATGTAGGATCAAAACCCCGTAGTTCGTGGTATAAAGAATGAAATTTATTTGTTATGGTTGTTTTTAAATGTAAAGACAAGTTGTCATTTCCAAGCGAATAATTCCGCTTAAAGAAATGAATCATGTCTAAACTTATGAAAAAGTTTAAAGGAAAAAGTGCACGAGGGCACAAAAAAAGAGTTTGATGAGTTTGATGTTTTTTAAAGTCTTTTGAAAAAGGTGTCAATATGCTTATGTAGTTTAGCATTTGTTAAGAAATGAAAACAAAAGAGTAAAATCACTTGACAAAGTCAAGGTTTGATTATGAAAGAGGTGATAGTTTGAAATCAAGAAAGTTTTGAAAAAGGGAGAAAGTTTTGAAAATTGAAGAATGGGTGGAGAAGAAGTGACTATCCTAAAGCATAAAGTAAAAGCCAAGGATAAGAATAGCCTAACCACACAAGTAAGCTCCAAAGTCTTCGAACCACAATTCCAAAGCAAAGGGAAAAGGTCCTAGTTCCAAGTCCAAGGTTCCAAGAATTGCATTGGATGTCCAAGGTCTAGGTCCAAGGATTCAAGAATGGCATTGAAGTCCAAGGTCTAGGTGCAAAACTCCATGTCCATTGCAAAGGATAGTAACCATAGTCCAAGATTAGAAGCACAAGTTTTTTTAGAGGTTTTGGCCTTTATTAATGTTTTTGGTCCAAGTGAACAAAGAGAAAAAGGCATAAGCATAAACAAGTGTCCAACGGACAAAGGAAAAATTGCGGAAGCATAAACATGTGTCCAACGGACAAAGGAAAAATTGCGGAAGCATAAACATGATATGAAATGAAAATAATGGAGCATAAAAGTAAAAGAGAGATAGGGAGCGAAAAGGAAATGTAAAGAAGTTAGAGGTTAGTAATTAGTTGTTAGAGTAAATGATCAATAATGATTGACTAGTGTACTTAGGTCAAGTTTAATGAAGACTTGTTAGAAGATTGATAGAATCAAAGCCTCTACAATAACAAGCTTCCTAGATTTTGAACCTAATACAAAAGATCAATCAACATTGAGTTGTTTTCTGATGCGGGACATAATGTTGCGCTATGTTAAGCAATCGCCAAGTAATTTACAGAGTAATTACCCTACAATGAGGCCGGTCAATAGATCTTTGTGCTAATGCATGATAGATGAACGATATGTAAATCGTCATCCGAAAGTGATACCGCACGAAAAGAAAAATGGTAACGATCTCGTCTTGATCAAGAATTCGACAAAGAAATTCTAATGATCCATAAGACTTTCATCGATCCAAAGAAAAGAGAAATAATTGAAGAGAAAGCCAAATTAAACCACAAAAATATGTGATCTAAGGCTAAGAACAAAGGAAAGGGAAGAAAATGGCAAAAAAACCAAAACAGTCCCAAAAACAAGCATTTTTCACATTCTGGATGCTGGTTAATCGATTAACCACTTCCCAGTGTAATTAGGTTAATCGATTAACCAGTGCAAACTTGCAGTTTTTTTGCACAGAATTCAATTATTAATCGATTAACCAATTTGTGCATGTTTTGGTTAATCGATTAACACTGTAAAAACAACAGAAAATCAATTTGAAAATTGCATAATCCTTGCTCAATCATTTATTCAAACACCTCATGATTAAGGATGCAATTGTGCACGAAATTTTGAGTAAAACAGCAGCAAAAACTAGTAATCAACACAAATTGAAAGATCCAAAGATCAAGCAAACAAGATCAATAAAGGATCTACATTGTGGAAGATGAAATTGAACAACAATGGTGGAAAATGGGATTACCACTCAAAATCTGAAAATTTGCTTCAAATTACTCCAAGATCCAAACTTCAAAGTCTTGATCTATGAGAATTGATGAAGAAAACAAGTGTGGATGAAGGTTTAGCTCAAAGTTGAACAAGAATCAATGTGAATTCTTGTTAACTTTCAAAAGAAGAAAAGTGAGCTTTGATGAATTTTGTGGTTGGGGAGAGAAATTGCAAGGGGTTCTTTGGCTCTCAAAAGCTTGAATGAAATTTTAGCAAGGTGAATTTATCTCTCCAAAGCTTGAAGAATGAATGAAATGAAGGCTCTATTTATAGAGTTTAGGCTTGGAAAATTTGGTGGTTTGGAATTTGGTTTGGAAATGAAAATTAGGCTTGGAATTTGAATTTGGAGGGAAATTCATAAAAAAGTGGTGATTAGTGAAGGTGTATGGTAGGAAATGATCAAAGTGATGTAGGGGAATTAAAATGAGATGGTCTAGAATATTCCACATGTGATCAAAATGATGAAAATTGGTGCTAATTGCTGCAGAATTTGAATTTGGCACATTTTTTCCAAAAAATGCACGTGTTAATCGATTAACCGCTTCACAGTGCAATTAGGTTAATCGATTAACACAATGAAAAAATGAGAAAAATGGCTTTTTGATGTGTTGTCTTGACTCTGGCTCGATTTTTATTGCTTGTCAAAGAAGGCATGTAAATAAACACATGAACCTTGGAGTCTCTAGAATAATAATCAATTAAATCTTGGAAACTCTTGATCAGATGAATTTTGAATTGCTTGCAGATCAACTTTGACTTTGTTTAGATGAAATTCATTTGAGCTGAGGGACTGTTTGATATCCTTGATTCTCTTCCTGAAAAAGTTAGTAAAAGGGAAACAAACATATTTTTGGATTTCGATTAAAGGTTAGTAAACATAAGCAAATAAAGGCAAATAAGAAAGACACAGATGCTCAGTGATCCTTGCAAGGCATAAACCCAAAGAAGAAAGGGATAGGGGAACCAAAGCATGATCTTGTTTGTGGTAAAGATGCAAAAATGAGATGTGAATGATATGTGGAATCTTAAGGGTCAAAAATTAGGGTCTTACAATACCCAAGAGGAGGCTGTAGGTTTAAGGGATGAAGATCAACCCTAAAATGGTTTGATGTTTGGGAAATATGACTCTCCTGAGGATTAAACTTACAAAAATGACTAATTTCTGTCCTATACCTGTAGGAGGCATTTGGGTCCTTGTACTAAGCCCAAGAGGAGGCTAAGGAACTTCTAAGAAGCCTGGGGGTCCTTGTACTAAGCCATAGAGGAGGCTGGGGATGGTTTTAGGAAGCCTGTTAGTCCTTGTACAAAGACCAAGAGGAGGCTGGGGAACTTCTAAGAAGCCTGTGGGTCCAAGCCTAAGAAAAGTTCAAGAAAGGTTTCACCGGGAATTAATCCTTTCTTTGCTGAACAGTTCTAAGGTTTGAATAAATTCAAAAGAGGTTTCACCGGGAATTAGTCCTCTCTAGGGAAATGAATTTCTTGTACACAATATATAATTTCTAAGTTTGACACTCTTGGGAAAAGTTTCACCAGGAATAATGCCTTTCTCTATTCCATATTGTATAAGCCCAACAGGAGGCAAGACTATATAGGGAATTTCCTATGAGGGAACTAGTTTTGACTATGTTGAAAGTAACCTCTGGTTTGATCTAAACCTAGACCTAACTGCCGGGGAAAACTCTAAGCAAATATGCACAAATATATATACATACAAGTATATTGACAGATAAATATAATTAATAAGCATTGAAAAAGATATGGGGACTTACCTTCTGAGAAGAAGCCCAAGCATATTGTGATTTGTTGTATTTACTACAACTATATTCCCTCTTTTAGGGTTTCAAGAAATTGAAGAAAAGTTTTGAAAACACATTGAATTTGAATTTGAATTAAAAGAAAGTTGTTAAAAAAGATTTGTTTGGGGTTATAGCTCAAGGAGAGGCCCGGATGACTTATTTGATAACATTGATTGTACTGCGATACCGACAGATGTTGTGGGACTTATACTACAGCAGAGGCCCAAAAAACTGTTTTGTATAAAAAGGTTTTGGGTCTTACCCTCTAATAGAGGCCCAAAAGTGTTTGTGAATAGAGAAAATGGGGCTTATACTCAAGGAGATGCCCAAAAGTTTTATTTGAAAAGGCGACGATCGCACCGTGATTTTGAAAACCACAGAGGGACTTATACAATAACTGAGGCCCAAAAATTTTGTATTGACAAAGGGAATGAGTCTTACACTCTATTAGAGGCCCAAAAGATGTTTGAAAAGAAGAAAGATGGGGCTTATAACTCAAGGAGAGGCCCAAGTGTTAATTGTTTTAAAAATGGCGATCGCGCCGAGATTTTTAAAATCATATCGGGACTTATACAATGACTGAGGCCCAAAATCAATTATTTACAAAGGGATGGGACTTACACTCTACAAACAGGCCCAAAAATGATTTGAAAAGTGTTTGAAAAATTAAAATTAAGAGAAACCCTAGTTTTAATTAAAAAAATATAATTTTTAAAGGAAATTAAATATAAAATGATAAAAAAAAGTTGTCAACTTTAAAAAAAAATTGAAAAATCATGTTTAATCACATGAAAGCTTGAAATCCAATTGGTTTTGAAAAATTAAGGTGAGAATTTCATTTTAAAATGTTTAAAAACAAATAAAATTAAATTAAATTCAAAAAATCAAACTATATTAAATAAATAATATAAATGTGATTTCTTTGTAGAATAAAATAATTTAACATTTTTATGACTTTTTAAAAAAAGAACCAATAAAAAATGATAAAAAATGAGAGAGAAATTAATTTTTGAAATCATTTAATAAAAATATCAAATATTCAAAAATTTAAATATTTGAAAATGGCGCCAAGGCCATCTTCTTCTTCCTCGCGTGTACTCGCCTCAGCCAATTTGCAAAACCTCTCATATCTCTCTGATTACTCAATGAAAATGACTTTTGTAAACATGAAAGTTGTGTGTTTTTGAACAAGGATTTTAGTCATATAAATTAATTGCATTTATATTAAGTGTGGAGTGAGAAATCAAGTGATGAACTCAAGAACCCTAATTTCTGCAAGAACACTATGAAATCTTATACACAAAAGCTACAAAGCAATTGATTAAGGGGAATCACTCTATATAAGTGCAGAAACATGTTTGTAACTTGAAAACACATTTATGATGCATGAATTATAGAGTTTGAGAGTGTCAGGCTTACCTCTTGCAAGAAGAATTCGATTTCTATGTTGGAGGTGTTACAGATGTTGTGTAATGATCTGGACAACTTTAATAGACCTCAAGTAATGTGTTTGAAAGCTTGGAATGGATCGAATCATCCTGGAACTTGTTGTGGCACCTCAATTGCAAATAGGCCAAAAAGCTTGAGCAAATGGGGGTGACTTTGTGATTCTGATGTTCCATATGTGTTTTAAGGTTATGGATCACTCATATATGATGTATGTGAGGTGTTGGCATGATTGGTTTTGATTGAATTGCTCTCAAAATGAAAATTCGATAGTGACTTGAAAGAGAAGGAAAATCTAGTTTTTTGAGAGTTATTGGAAGGAAAACATGAATTCAGATGTTTTGGGGTGGTTTGATCAGTCACACATGACCTCTATTTATAGTAGAAGAAGTTTGTTTTGGATGCAATAGTGTTTGGAGACTGATTATGGCAGTAGCTTGTAGCCATTGACTTGGATAATTCAAAAGTACCAAGTCAACTCTTCTTATCTTGACTTCGTTAATCTTTGTAGGTTTGAATACTCAGAGCTTGGACTGAAATCTTGACTGGTTTAGAGTGTTGTGATCTGATTCATGACACCTCAATGTATAGCATTGATCTTACCTTGCCAAATTTGAATTCCAATTTTCATGTCATGATGATTTTCACATGCCAAGTTGAATTCCTTTCCCCTTTGATCATGAACCAAGTGAGTCATAAGATATTTTGTGTTTTTGGAAGATGACAAAGTTGGAAAAGTGACAATATTTGAAGGGAAAAATCGTGTGGCACAAGTTTGGTTCTCATGCTATCTTGAAAAATCTGGTTTTTAGGCCATGTTTCAAGGCTTGTAACTCCCTACTCAAGTGGAGTTAGGATGAGTTCTTGTACTTTTTGGAAAGCCCTAATAACATAATTTAACTTTGATGTTTAACTATGGTCTTGAATCATCTTGGATCATGGTGAAAAATGGCCTCAAAGTTGGTGAAAATTCAAGACAGATTCTGTCCAAAATTTTCACTAAGTGTTGGAAAAAGTGTCCATTTTCATGTTTTTGTGATTTTGATCAATCTATAACTCAAAATCAACGAGAGTTTGGAATCTGATGTAGTTGACAATTTTGAAGTATGTAATGAGAGCTTTCATTTGAGCTTTGGATGGAAGAAAAAGGCCTTGTGGTTTAGAAGTTATGACCTTGCAAAGTTGGTATCAAATCACTTTTCTTCCATAACTTAGAAAATTTTAAGTTTCTTAAGGTTGCCCCTTTTCCAAGTAGCCTCACTTTTCTTAATTTTTCTTAATGCACGATGATCCAAACCATAAGTTAACATTATTTTTGACTTAAGGAAGCCTTGTTTGTCAAGAAATTCAAAAAGTCAAACTTGATTTTTGGCACAGTTGACTTTTTGTCAGATGAAATTTAAACTGTGTGATCCTCTATGAAATCAAGTCCTTGACCTAATTTAAACCTAATGGATGGATTCCATAGGTGTTATAGAGTGTCTTGAATCATGTCCTAAGGCTTGGGAACATGTCTTGGTCAAAAGTCAAAGATTCAGTTGACTTTTCATCAAGAAACCCTAATTGGTCCAGATGAATTTGAATCCTTGTACTGCTTATGAAATAAGTTCTTTGAATTAATCCAATCTTGTAAATGGATCAATATGATGTATTGTAGGTCTTTAAAACACTTCTTGTGTTCATGGCTCATGTCTTGCTCCAAAAGTCAACTTAGGGGTGAGTTAGGTCAAGAAACCCTAATTCCTGATTTTTGATGAATGCATCCCCTGAGGCTATTTTGACTCTATGATTGGGTCTATGAGGTCCCTTTGAGCTTATTGGGTCATGTTTTGAAGTATTGGCTCATTCCTAGATGAAAATTTTCATCTGAAGGCCTTAGTCGACCAAAACCCTAATTTGGTGACACTGGCGATCTTGAGGTTTGATCCACTTGGAATGTTGCAACCTTGTGCTTTATTCTTGATGTGGGAGACCTCTTGATCCTTTATGGGTGTTTGAGAGACTTGGAAAGTTAAGGATCATGTCCGTTCTTCATTGATCCTTTGTTTGAGTGCTCTGAGAGGTCCCAAAACCCTAATTCTTGGTTGTAGCGTATGTTCAACAATCCTTGAGAAGATTGATGAAGTATGATGGTACATCCATATTGTGGTGATGGTTTGAGCAATGATGGGAAATATTGTGGTCAAAATTTGGGGTATGACACGGAGGTTTGGGATCATGCCTTGCTTCAAAAGTCAACCCAGGGACTGAATTAGGTCAAAACCCTAATTATGGTGAACTGAGGATCTTGAGCCTTGATGAGCTTGTTCATGATGCAATTTTGCACTTGATTATTGATGAGTGAAAGTTCTTGATCTTCATGAATGATATAGGGACTTGAGATGTTGAATATGATGCTCATCCTCTGATAATTCATCTGCTTGAGCCCTTAGGGGACCACCTAACCTGTAAAGTAATCAAGCACACATGTCTTGTACTTATAATAGGTTAGTGATGCATAAAGACATACACATATGCAATGATGAATGTTATGCAAAAATGAGATAAATGAGGTGGCATCTTAGGGGTAAAAATTTAGGGTATGACAAAGGTCCACAACCTTTGAACTACTAAAGTCTAGCTACCATGCTTTCAGAGAGTTCACAACTTCTGACAAGCCTGGGGTATCAGAGCACTCATATACGTTCTTTCAGATTGTCCTTTGCTCCTGATTAATGAGTGAGCAAAACCAATTCTTCATGAAATAATGTATTGCATCAGAGCAAACTTATTTAGAGCATTCTTTTTGCTTGTTGATCATATCCTCTGATAACCTGTTCTAAAAGACAGTGAACTTTTACAAAGTTCCTTATTAAATATGAAGCACAGGTTAGAAGTATTGAAATAGGGATCAAGATTCTGAGAATAGGTATATCAAAATCATTTCACTTTCTCCCCCTTTGTCAAAATTAAAAAAAGGAATAAAAAGAAATAATAACCAAAAGATAGCAGAATAAAGAAAAGAAACGGAAACTTCATTCAAATTTAAACAAACAAAAAAATACAAAAGAGAAGAACATAAGAAAAACATAACAGAAAAACTGGGGTAATCCTAAGGTTCCTAAGATAAGGAAGAATGAGGGGTTCTTTGAATGAGATAAGTAAGCATGTTTTAAATGTTCTTGTTGAATTCATCTTGCTTGTCAAGTTTGGTTCTAAGCAACTTTTGTTCCTTCTCAGTGTATTCTAAGATGTTCATCAAAGGAGGAAGAAGATCAGTTTCACTTATGCAGACATTATGTCCCTTAACATTTGAGTATACCATGCAATTATCTGAGACATATGCCTTTGCCCAAAAGTCCTTGACTAGCTCTGGGTAAGTAGGCCCTTTTAGAAGGTTCAAGTAGAACTTCCATCCTTGAGTTTCCAGCATTTCTTAGAAATCAAAACCATTTACAGCAAGGTCTTTGAAATCTACTGCCAATTCTGATAGAATGGATAAGTATTCTATTGGAAAGGCTAAGGTGGTTTGAGATGCATCCTTGTTTTGATCAGTTGAAGAACTTTGATGATTTCCCAATTATTGTTGTTGTAAATCCATTCTTTGTTCATCCGACATGTAGTTATCCATATGAAGAAGATGAATAAGAACACACACCGGGTTTAGGGTTTTGAGAGCAAAAAGGGTTTGAAAGATTAAAAGTCTGGGAAAGTTGTAGCGTGAGTGTGTGACGCAAAGTGAGTGAGTATAAATAGAAGATTTTACAATGATTATAATAAGGAAAAATACCAAAATTGGTCCCTTAAGTTTGCCTCGGGGTCCAATTTGGTCCCTTAATTTTAAAAAGTTCCAAAGTGATCCTTTTAGTTTTTAAATGGTGCCATGTTAGTCCTTACCGTCAACACCGTTAGTCAAAGTTAATGGGATTGTACAATTGGCACACACGTGGGGTTGATGCGTGAGTAGTCATTCCATGTGGATGCCATGTGGAATTTAAATGCCTAAAAAAGAAATGGGAACTGAAACGAAGCCATTGTTCAGAAGTTGGAAATGAAGTAAAGGAAGTGGAACCTTAGCGCAACCATTGTTGCATGTTGAAGGTGATTCTGTTACGATTTAAAGCAGTCTCAGCTCTTCAAGTTGATATCGAAGACAACCAGGTATGGCTTCTAGTTATTAAAGTGCAAATTTTTCTATTTTGTTCATTTTAGGGTTTTTATAGTTTTAGTGTTATCATCTGCGTATCTGAAATCTGGATTTTTTTTTCTGCGCTTCTTTTTAGGACATAGGACATAGTTTGATATGGCTCATATTTAAACTTAAAAATCCACCACAATGGTGAATTTGTTGATGACAAAATGAGTGTGTACGAAGGGGGCCAGGTTGTCGAGTTGAAAATGTAGATGTTGATAGATGAAGTTATTTTAAATTGTTAGGTTGTTTTAAGGATTTAGGGTACAATTCAATTGAGAAGATATATTATAGGGATCCAACCTTTGGGATGAACTTGTTGGTTGATGATAAAAGTGCTCTAGAGATTCCTGATCTCTATAGGGTGCATCTTAGTGTTGACATTTATGTTCAACACACATTGTCACAACCTGATTACTATGATGGTCCTGTTGATGAAATAGTTGTAGAGAAAAATGAAATTGTGGATAAGACTGAATAAGTCATCGCTGTAATGTATGAAGAAGTAGTTAATAGGGGTTTAAATGAAACTGAGCTGATGGAAGGTGATGGTAGCAGATATAAGAAACCAGGTCATAACAGGCTTACTTGCAAGGTGACACCATCTAGCCAGCAACCATCCCAACAACCATCAACACAAGCTTCACAAGTGTCATACCCCAAATTTTGACCACAAGATTTTCCATAATTGTGCAAATCATTACCATAATATGGATGTACCATCATGCCTCATCAATCTCCTCAAGGATTGTTGAGCATTCACTACAATCAAGAATTGGGGTTTTGAGCCCTCTCAGAGCACTTAGACAAAGGATCAATCAAGAAATGACATGATCTTCAACTTGTCTAGTCTCTCAAACACTCATAAAGGATCAAGAGGTCTCCCATATCAAGGATAAAGCACAAGGTTGCAACATTCCAAGTGGGTTAAGCCTCAAGATTGCCATTGTCACCAAATTAGGGGTTTGGTCGACCAAGGCCTCCAGATGGAAATTTTCCTCTGGGCATGATCCAATAATTCAAAACATGATCCAAAATGATCCAAGGGACCTCATGGATCCAATCATCAAGTCAAAATAGCCTCAGTGGAAGCATTCATAAAAAATCAGGAATTAGGGTTTCTTGACCTAATTCACCCCTAAGTTAACTTTTGAGGCAAGACATGAACCAAGACCTTAAGACATGATTTAAGGGCCTCAAATACACCACATTGATCCATTTACAACAATGGATTAACCCAAGAAGCTTGATTCACAAGTTTCAAATTCATCTAGACCATAATTAGGGTTTTGAAGAAAAAGTCAACTGTACCTTTGACTTTGAACCAAGACATGCTCCCAAACCTTGGGACATTATTTAAGGCACCCTAAAACACCTATGGAATCCATCCATTAGGTTTGAATTAGTTCAAGGACTTGATTACATAGAGGACCACACACTTTGGAATTCATCTGACAAAAAGTCAATTGTGCCCAAAATCAAGTTTGACTTTTTGAATTTTTTCACAAATGTGGCTCCCCTAAGTCCAAAACAATGTTAATACATGGTTTTGATCATCATCCATCAAGAAAAATCAAGAAAAGTGAGGTTTCTTGCAAAAGGGGCAACATATAGGAAACTTAAAATTTTCTAAGTTATGTAACAAAAGTGATTTGGTACCAACTTTGCAAGGTCATAACTTCCAAACCACAAGGTCTTTATCTTCCATCCAAAGCTCAAATGAAAGTTCACATGACATACTTCAAAAGTGTCAACTACATCAAATTCCAAATCCTCATGGATTTTGAGTTATGGATTGATCAAAATCACAAAAAGTGAAAATGACCACTTTTTCCAACACTTAGTGAAATTTTCAAAATGTCAGAATCTGTTTCATTTTTTTTACCAACTTTAAGGTCATTTTTCACCTTGATCCAAGCTGAACCAGGTCCATTTGTGGACATCAAAGTTAAAGTGTGTCATGAGAGCTCTCCAAAGAGTACAAGAACTCCCTTTGATTCAGCTTAATCAAGGAGTTATGAACCTCACAACATGCCTTGCTCAAATTGATTTCCAAGACAGATTTTGTGCATTACTTGTGGCACACGATTATTGAGTCCAATTTTGGTGACTATGCAAGATTGATCCTCATCCAAATTCAACTAGAATCTCAGTCAATCATGAAGAACCTGCAAGCTTGGACCCTAAGGCAAGAATCCCATCACTTTGGCATGTGATCATCAATGTTGCAAATCCAAAACCAAGCTTTGTCATTTGGAATTGATGTGGTGCATTGAGCTGTCATGAACCAAGCCATATCAGTCCAATTGAGTCAAGATTGACTCAAAACTCAGAAGACCTAGAGCTACAAAGATCAGCTCTAGTCAATGGCCAAGTGAAGACTTGGTACCTTGACATTTAAGAAAGTGATACATGGGCATGTCCATTGGATAATAGAGTGACCACTTATCCAACACTATTCCTTCAAAAACAAAACTCCTCTACTATAAATAGAGGTCATTTCTGATGTTTTAAACCACACCAAAACAATACCAAAGCCTTGTTTTCTCACTCTCCCTCTCTTACTTCAATTTCAAGTCACATTGGAGCAATTGGGAATTCTTGAAACCAGAGCAAAAATCACTCAAATAACCATCTAAACACATCATAAATCATCCGTTGGAGGTGTTCAAACCTTCATCCACATTGTACAACCTCAAAATCAGAAAGTCAACCTCCAAAACCTTAGATTTTGACTTTTCTGCATTTTTCAAGCCATGTCTTGATCCAATCACTTTCAAGACCAGCTAACCCTTCAAATACTCTCAAAAATATCATCCTCAAACTGTCCTAACAGGTTTCCCTCAACTCTAACACCATTTGAGTGAGTTACCATTTTGGTCATTTTTGCCACTTTTGCAAGAAAGAGCAAATTCTTGTTCCTGAGGTTTCCAGCTGGTTTTGATCATCCTAAAAGCTTCTAAGAGATCAATCAAGAGTGTCTAAAGCATTGGATTACTTCAGGCACAAGCATCTTGACGGTTAGCACAAGGAGCTTCAAGAGGTAAGTGCATCACAACTTGAACTCTTAAAATATGTATTTCTTTGATGTCCATTGATCATAAACATGTCATATATATCAATGTGTTATGTTTGAACCAATTTACCATGCTATTGTTGCTTGTATGATAAGATAGCATAGAACCTGCAAATCTTGACCTATTTTGAAACCACTACCGGGTTTTAAAATAGAAGCATCTTTAGAAAATTCTAAAAGCACCATTGGATTCCTCATGAAATTCTAGGCAGGATCCATCTAAATTTCATCCAATTTCATGGAGAATTGAAGGAGATATGACCCTTCTTGCAAATCACCAAAACTTGGTTTTTTGCCTTGGTCAGACCTAAAATTCAGGTCACCCTTATGTATTCATGGGGTGGTTTTGATACACGGATGTATCACCACCCCAATGGTAGAAGCGCGCTTGTGTTTGGTTGGAGGTCGTGGGTTCAAGACCCACCCAGACCATTTTTGCTATTTCTCTCATCTTGCTATTTTTCTCATTTTTCATGATTTTATTAATTAATCTCAAAATTAATTTCTCTCTCAATTTTAATTATTTTTTATTGGTTCTTTTTTTGAAAATTCACAAAAATGTTGAAATATTTTATTCCACAAAAAAATTGAATTTATATTATTTATTTAATATAGTTTGAATTTTTGTAATTAATTTCATTTCTTTATTTTCAAACATTTAAAAAATGAAATTTCCACCTTGATCTTTCAAAACCAATTGAATTTCAAGCCTTCATGTGATTAAACATGATTTTCCAAAATATTTTTCAAAGCTTACCACTTGTTTTTAAATATATTTGATATTTTATATTTAATTTCCTTTTAAAATAATATTATATTAATTAAAATTAGGGTTTCCCTCAATTTTAATTTTTTAAACTTCATTTGAACCACTTTTGGGCCTTTTGGTAGAGTGTAAGTCCCATTCCTTTGTAAATAAATCTCTTTGGGCCTCAGTCATTGAATAAGTCCCGATACGATTTTAAAAATTTCGGCGCGATCGCCATTTTCAAAACAATTTTCATCTGGACCTTCCCTTGTGTTGTAAGCCCCATCTTTCTTCTTATCAATCACTTTTGGGCCTCTAATAGAGTTTAAGACTCATCCTCTTTGTAAATATAACAATTTGGGCCTCAGACATTGTATAAGCCCCTCTGTGGTTTTCAAAACTACGACGCGATCGTCGCCTTTTCAAAAGAGATCATCTGGGCCTCTCCTTGAGTATAAGCCCCAAACTTCCTTTTTCAACAAATTTATTTTTGGTTTAGATTCAAATCTTAAGTTTCATCAAAACTTTCTTTAATTTCTTGAATAACTAACCATACAGCTGTAGTTGCTATGTGTAACACCCCAAAATTTGCCTTGTTGTTTTTAGATAACTGGCTTATGTTTCTTTTCATTTCTTGCATTTGCATTGTGCATAACATTTGGTTTTTAGCATGGGATCAAGGTACTTGGTCCATATTCTCAAGTCTCAATCTTCAAGGTGGTTCATGGAGTTCATTATATCTTCATAAGATCAAAATTGGCAAGAGATTTCAGAGGGATCACACTCTCCTAACCTGATTTCCTAAATTAGGGTTTTGGAAATTCTGAGATCTAACCCTCAAATGAGCAAGCTCTTTGATTGTTTATCCTCTCCAAGTGGCACATATCATCATTGGTGGACATGACACACATCATACTCAGAGGAATGTGAATGTGGAAGATGTGCTGATTTCTCCTAACCAGAGGATCTAAAATTAGGGTTTCCTGTAGAATCAGTTTATTTCTGATTTTTGAGACAAGACTCGATCTCATGGTATTCCTTATGTCCTCAAGTGTCTAGGATTGGAAAATTGTCCATCAATTTGGTTCAGAAGGATTTCAATTGATCAGAAAGTTTGAAAATCAGGAGAATTGGGAATAAAGTCAACTGTGCAGTGGGAAAGTCAACCCCTGACTTTTTGAGGTCAACATCATGATTCTCAAGTCAAATATGGTCCATGGACAAGATTTGGTCAAGGAATGTTCAAAGGTTCATAAAAAAAATCAAGAATTTGGGAAAGTTGCTAAAATTGGAAAATTAGGTTTTTAGAAACTTACTATTTTTAGTAAGTTTTTAATCATTTTCTAAGCCATTTTTCACCATTTTCAAGGCCTCATTCAAAAACCTTTTCCACATGGAAGTTGTAGATTGAAATTTTCCCTTTAAAATGAGCACAAGAACCATGCCATTTGGGTTATTTTACATGGAGTTATGAATGTTCAAAGTGTGACATTTCCAACCTATGATTTCACCATAATTTAGAATTTTTTCTAAGTCTTGTTGGGCAGCTTCAAGGACACGATTTCAAGGCAAGGTTTCATGTGTTTACAAGTGTTATTTAAACTTGATTCCAACACCATTCTTGTTCCTCATCATGTTAGCTTTCTAAAGAGTCCAAGATTGTCTCACTTGGATCATTGTGGTGTTAGTTATGGTCATTCAAACATCAAGGTTTCAAATGGAAAATGGTGATGACTTAGAATTATTTCCAACTTTGTCCTGGCAGATTGTGGGGACATCTTTTCATGGCCAATTTCCTCATTGATTCAAATGTTATTTTAAGACCATTCCAACATGTTTTTCATTCTATGATTTCCTTAGTTTGATTTGAGCTAGAGAGTTCACGAATTGGTGAAGAATTCATCAACTTATGGTTCTTTGAATGTGATCCCATGATGATCGTGATAGCTTTGCATACCATGGCCAAAGTGTACCAAATTCTGCATTGTACCTCACCAATCGTACCAGCCATCATTCTTTGATCCCATATGCCAAAATAGGCTAAGCACGCAGCCTGCTACATGAGGGGGTGTCATACCAAAAAGAATGCAAAGTTGGAGAACTTGAAAATGGATCAAAGAAAATTTCATAGTGCCAGCCCATTAACACACGAGTACACACCTCATTTCCTCAACATTCTCACACTCCATTCCACTAAAAAAGATGGCAAGAAACACACCTTTCCCATGTGCTGATCGTGTGAACTTTTTTCCACTAAATTTGTAAAAATCACACAACAAACTTTGGAGCAAATTTCATCAACTTTCTCACGTGCCAAGTGGATATATAAAGTCATCACAAACCCTAAAGTGGAGGAGGTTTTTCATTTTGGTAGAGGACAGATCAGAAACACGATTTTTCTCTCATTTTTCACCACCTTCGAGTTCTTCATTCTTTGAGGGTTTTGAAGTCTTTTCTTGTTAGAATCATCATCTAACAAGTGAAATCTCACTTCTGTATGCATTATTCGCCTTCTGTGGTTGTTGTGTGAAGCTCAACAAAATTGGTTTTGGGTCATCACCGGTTTGAACTTGTGTGAAGCGTTTCATCAATTTTCTGGGTGAATCAAGCTTGGATCTATATTCTACAAGACATTTTGAAGTTTTCCATATCATTTCCTGAAGTTATTAGCTGCTGAGAAGAGTCAACGGAACTTCTCCGTTAGGTAATATTCTTCCCTTCAAATCTGCCATGCTATACGTCCACTTTGCTTGTTTCTTGTGATTCTGAAGTCCTACAACTGAGTAGGCACTGTGTGGATGCTTGTTGTTTTGTTTTGGTGAGATTTCAGTTTGGACATGTTTTCTTGTTCGCTTCGATTCGTGGTGTTATTGTGTTTGAAAATCGTTTTTGAGTGTGGATTTGGTATCAGCATGAAAAACCCTTGAGAATAATGTCCATTTTATGTTATTTGGTTGAGGTTGATGTCTACGACTCCGGCGACCTCCCGAAGAAGACGACCGGAGCCCTAGCTCTGGCGTCTGATGTGTGCAGCTGACGTGTGAGACTGACTTTGTTGACCAACCAATGTGCTAGCGACGCGTGTGGTGGAATCCTCGTTTGACTAACCGGCCTTAGTGGAACGCAGCGTTTCATTTATTTGGTTTTTTTTTGTTTGATTCTGAATGAAATAATGATATTGGGCTTATGCATTTACTTTTCGCACCTCCATTTTGTGAGCCCATGCGCGTTTTGTTCTAAGTTCCTTTTGATCCAATAATTGCTGATGCACCCCTGGCTTCGTTTCTTTTTTTTATTTTCTATTTTTACATACCATTTCATAATTAATTTTTAAAAATACTTGCATATACTAAAAAATTCCAAAAAAATTCATCACGCATACTCATTATTAAAATTAATTTTTCACATTTTATTTTATTATTTTTGCATTAAATTTTGCATTAAATATTAATTTTCCAAATTAATTTTTCTCATTTGCACTTCATATTGCATACTTCATATTGCATCATTTATTTCTCTCATTTTAAAAGTGATTTGATCCTGATTCTTTTTGGGTTGTGTTCATAACATGTTGAGGTATGTTTGAGATTTTTGGGATGATTTTTAGGTCCTTTTTGGATGACTTTTGATGTGTTGCTTTGAGCATGAATGTATGAAATCCTATTGATGCTTTGACCTAATTGTTGATTGACTTTGGTTTTGATTCATTGCTTGTGGCTTTGATATGTCAATTATACATGTTTGAGATGTTTGAATACTGAATGACATAATTTTTTAGGCATGTTTGTTATTTCTTTGAAGCATGAACTTTAACTTGTCCAATTTGTGAATGTATGCTTCATGTTTGGTTTGCTTGATCATGAAGGCATTTGTGCCATAATTTTAGGTCTTGTTTGAGGATTGATAGAATGTTAATTGACTTCTGGTAGTGATATTTGAATCTCATCTTTGCATGTTTGATGTTTGCCTTTCACTTTAAGTCACTTGTTTCACAAGTATGAATCATGTTTCACTTCACTTCACTTCACTTCTTCTTCTTTGCTTCTTAATTGATCGTGAAAGTGTTTGTATGACTTGAATGATGTTTGAAGATCATGTTTAGGCACATGTTTAAGATTGTGTCACTTCTGGACTTGGTGTACTTTGTGGAATTTTGATTTGGTTGCTTCACATGATCACTTCTTTTCATCTCACTCCTTCTTTAATGACTTGAATGATACTTGATTGACTTCTCCTTTTTCTTTTTGACTAATTGTGCATGACTAATATTAGAGGCCAGTAGGATCATTAGGTTCTGAACTTGATGTTTGATTTACCTTAGAACTTGTTTCTTTATTGCCTTATGCTTGTTTGAGTCTCATTTTGTCACTTCTAACACTTTCAGGGGCAAATGGTAAGTTGTTTGAGTGTGGATATGCTTCCACATTTTACTTTCTTCCTTTATCTTTCAACTTTCATACTTGTGTTTGAAGTGAGCTTAGGCCACTTGTGTTTCACTTCTCTTTCACTCTTTTCATCCCTCGAGTCTCAAGACTTGTTTAAGTCTTGGATTCTCTCCCTTTAGAGCTACCTAGTCCAACTTAATTTTTGATTAAGCTTGGAGTAGGATTAGCATTAGGTTAGGTAGTCGTCTCTCCTAAACCTCACTAACCATAGGACATCCATGCATGATAACATTAGGATTCTTAGTTCCCCTTTAGAGTTTTCCTTTGTGTCGTCTCTCTTCTCATCTCAAAACTTCTTCAAGACACGTAATAAAAGTTAACGTGTATTGCGCTTGAGCCTTCTATGTGGGAAGTGGGGAGTGAGGGGCTTCCTCTCATTCTTCTAGGATACCTAGTGTTTGTCCTGTTGGGGACGATGCGCGAAAGTATTCGTTCCTGTATTCAAGACTTGGGTTCGATGCAAGTTACGAAACAACTTAAAAGACACTTCTGTCTAAAAAACACCAAACCAATTCAAATCTTTTTTATCCTTCGGGATTGTTGGGTTTCAAACTTCTTTTTTCAGAAAGAGCTCGTCGCTCACATAAAAAAACACTTACCCATCCGTGGTCGTAACCACGAACTACGTCAGCTCTGATTCCTCTCTCTCGTCCGATTGAGGATACGTAGGCACAAGACAGCGATTGTCTTGGCGAGCAACCTTCCCCCACAGTTCCCGTCCGAACTACATTGACTCTGACTTTCCCATTGCACTGAGGGAGTACGTAGGCCTAGGACAACGATATTGTCCTATCGAGTCACTTCTTTTTCTTTTTGTCTTTGTTTCCTCATTTCTTTCCGCTCTCGTTCTTTTCGCCGGTCCAGTAGCAGTGGAGTTCCAGATGACGACACCTTTTGATGCAGACAGCAAGCGTGGATCCCATCGAGTACGATGGACGTGTTGGGTGCTAACACCTTCCCTTCGCGTAACCGACTCCCGTACCCGTTCTCTTAGTCGCGTGACCATGCTCTTTCCCTTTCTTTCAGGTTTACGCAGTGTTTCCTTTCCCTCTCTTGGGATAAATACACATTGCTGGCGACTCTGTGTCTTTTGTGCCACTCTCGCGTTTGTACCGTTAGATGCGAATCTTTTGGGAGCGACACTATGCTTGGGCTTGCACACCTGTAAGTTCCACTATCTCTTCAATATACTTGTTATATATTTCATCTGTATATGTATGCCTGTATATGCTTGCTTAGAGTTTTCCCCATCAACTAGGTATAGTTTTAGATCAAACCAATGGTTAATCTTTCAACACAGTTAAAACTAGTTCCCCATAGGAAATTCCAGATACAGTCTTGCCTCCTCTTGGGCTTATACAATATGGAATAGAGAAAGGCATTATTCCCGGTGAAACTTTTCTCAAGACTGTCACAACCTAGAAATATCTGTACAAGAAATTCATTTCCCCAGAGAGGATTATTCCCGGTGAAACCTCTTCTGAATTTCTTCAAACCCTAGAATTGTTCACTAAAGAAAGGATTATTCCCAGTGAAACCTTTCTTGAACTTTTCTCAGGCTTGGACCCACAGGCTTCCTAAAAGCATCCCCGACCTCCTATTGGGCTTTGTACAAGGACCCTCAGGCTTCTTAGAAGTTCTCAGCCTCCTCTTGGGCTTAGTACAAGGACCTGAAGACCTCCTACAGGTATAGGACATAACTTAGTCATCTCTACTAGTTCAATCCTCCAGTGAGTCAGAATTCCAAAACATCAGACCAGTCTAGGATTGATTCTCATCCCTTAAAACATCAGCCTCCTATTGGGCATCATACAAAGGTCATCCTCCGGTTAAGAGTCAACCTCTTTATACCAGTAGACTTGGAAAGTCTCATCTCCTCTTGGATCTCAAGGAAACCCTCAAGTTTCCTAAAAGCACAGGGAAAACCCTGATCACTTCACCAATCACCAGCAGAGTTTGAAACATCCATAGGTTTTATAACTCAATCTTTAAACTTTCATTCTAAATTCCCCAGCTAGGGTCAATTTACCACCAATAAACCCTCAGAAAAATCAGAACCTCAAGGCATATGATATTTCAACTCTTCTACACTCAGCAAGAGTTGATTCCCCAATTTGGACCTGTCCTTGGATCTCAATTATCCTCAGCAGAAGCTAGCCTCCTTTTAGGCTTCATATAAGAATTTCCCCAAACCAGCCTCCTCTTAGGCTTTTATAATGATTTTTCCTCAGCTGAGTTAGCCTCAATCTTGGGCTTTGTAGATCATATTTTTCAGCTGAGTCAATCAATCCTTTTAGCCTCAATCTTGGGTTTTCTACAAGACAGATAAAACCTCTCCCCAGTGGAGTCATTTCTTTTAGCCTCAACCTTGGGCTTTGTACAAGACAGACAAAACTTTCCCCGGAAGAGTCAATTCTTTCAGCCTCAATCTTGGGCTTTGTACAAGACAAATATAAAACTCCCCTAGTAGAGTCGACCTTTTAGCTTCAACCTTGGGCTTTGATCAAGGCACATATAAAAATCCCCTCAGAGGAAATCAAGAGTTCTCTCTGTAGGAAGACCTTTCACTATACATCACACATCAAAATAGACAATCAACAAACCTAATTCCAGATAACTGCTGTAAGTGGCACACTTGTTGATTCAAAAAAATCCAAGTTGTGGTCTCTCTCTTATCCTGGTAAACTTCCTCTTTCATCTAATTATTGTAAGTGGCAAGCCTCTAGATTATTTACATCCAAACCAATGTCCCTCTCTTAGCATGAAAGATTCCTAAGGAAAAATGGCATTGCTCTACACAAAGTTAAAGTTTCTTCCTCCAAGACATCTCCCTTATAAATAAAATTATGGCATTGCTGGATTCCATACATTCCAGTTAAAGTAATTCCCCTTTATAACCAAGTACCCAACAACTGTGATGAACAGGTGAGATATCTCCCTTTAGAGATGACAAGTTCTCTCTCAGTCACCCTTTTAGCTTCAATCTTGGGCTTTGAACAAGACACAAATACTCATTTAGCTTCAATCTTGGGCTTTAAACAAGACACCAAACATCTTTTCCTACCATAGAATAGGAGGAACTACGATTGCTCTGATTTCCCAGATATCTTTACGGGAATACGTAGGCAAAAGATTGCGAAATCTTAGCGAGCACACATACCAAAAACTTTAGGTCCAGTACCTTACCAAAAACAACAGAAAACCAAAAACAACAAAAACACTCTCTCAATATTCCCAACCTATAACAGTAAACACCATAAAGTATTTAGACATGTCACACAAGATCTATGGATAACCATATATACACTAGGTGATTAACAGCTTCCCTTTGTATAACCTGACCCCGTACCCCTCAATCTCTTATCATTTGTTAAAAAAACATTTGCGTGCAAGGTTAGTTTTAGATATATTCCCTTTCCTTTCCAGCTTCATAGGATAAATAAGAAATCAGATAGTAGCACCCGATTCCAACCAATGCGGTAAGGTGGTTGTGTCACCAACAAAAATCGCACGCTACACAAGGAGTCACTCATGAATCCCAACAGCCATCCCAACATCCATCAAAGTAGCCATCCCAACGACCATCAACACAAGCTACACAAAGAGTTAGTCATGCATTCCAGCAAGTTACACAAGAAGCCATTAAGAAGGGCCAATCATCTACTTCAGCATCTCAAGCATCTAATGGAAGGGCCAAGAAGTTACCTATCAGAAGGCCAACTAAGCCTTTTATACCACCAGGACCTACCACAAGACTGAGTGCAACCAAGACGGTTGTTAGGCCAACAACAAGGAGATCAACACCTACTAAGAGTCAACACCAACTAAGAGATCAACACCAACTTGGAAATTTTAGTTTAAGTATGTGGCATTTTGTTATGTTCACTTTATTAGTTTAAGTTTGAACCTTTAGCACTTTGTTAATTTATGTTTGTTATCTGTCACAAGCTATGACTTGTGTATTTTGGATATGACTTGTATAATCCATCACAATCTATGAGTTATGTATTTTGGGTAATGACTTATGTAATCTGTCACAAGATATGACTATGTATTTTGGCTATGACTTATGGAACAAATGTTATGGCATTTTGAATTACGAAACATATTTTGGCATTTTGAATTATGGAACATATTATGGAACGATGCAACAAATTGTAACAACTGGTACAAACTGTAACAACTGATACAACAAATTGTAACAATTGATACAACAAATTAAATTGTGGAACATATTATGGAACAATGCAAAAACACATCAACAACAAATTGTAACAACTAATACAACAATGCAAACAACTGATACAACAAATTCTAAAAATTAATACTTGTCTATTCATTTCAAATTGTACATACCGATACAAACAACTGATACAAATCTAATACTTGTCTATTAATTTCAAATTGTACAAACTGATACACATTCATTTCAACTGGTACAAACAGATACACATAAAATGTTTCCCTAATTCATTCTAAAAACTACTACAATTATAATCATAAACAACATCAAATTCCAAAGTTTTTTCCACTTCATAATTTTCTTCATTTCCTTTTCAAGATTGATAAGTTGTTGCCCAAGTTCTTCATTCACCATTTTTCCTTTTGCAACTGCCTTTGATAGCTTTTCAATTCTATCCATCCAAAACTGCTCCTTCTCATCTCCAACATCTTCATAAAACCAACCAA
Source organism: Lathyrus tuberosus (assembly GCA_022829125.1). Classification (NCBI taxonomy): domain Eukaryota; kingdom Viridiplantae; phylum Streptophyta; class Magnoliopsida; order Fabales; family Fabaceae; genus Lathyrus; species Lathyrus tuberosus. The sequence goes on from JALAZF010000080.1 coordinate 16,980,772, forward strand.
AGAAACCACACCCAGCTTGCATAGATCCCTGTAAAATTCATAGGCTACAAATCAAATAGTTGCAGCAACATGTGTTTTCCAAAGTATAAACATCAAATTTACATGAAACATACCTTATAATTAGGACAACCCCAAAAATGTTTCCCATAGTTCTTAACAGTTGTTACCCTTCGAAGAATGGCCAGGTCCCCACTATGACATAAGGGTTTCCAACCGGAGCTTGTATACAGATTCGAACCTTCCTTCGAAGAATAGAAACCTTTTGCATTTTTCTGTTTCGCCAATGACGAAGATCCACTTGATTTCATGCTTGAATCTCTATCTCCAGTTTGTTTGCCCTAACCCTAGGTCAAATTTTTGAATCAATTTGGGGCTGCAATGAACAACATCAATGTCTTAAGGAAGGACACAATCCAACATGCTAACTCATCAGCCACGTCTGCACACATTAATGAACGTTTGAGGGTCATTGACAGAGAGGACCAATATGGAACCATTTAAAAACTTAAGGGATCACTTTGGAACTTTTTAAAATTAAGGGACCAAATTGAACCCCGAGGTAGACTTAAGGGACCAATTTGGGTATTTTGCCTTATAATAATTAGAGAAGAGCAAAAAGTATAACACGAAGTAAGATGAAAAGATTAATCACTTAATATCAAGAAAAATCTCGTTTCCCAAGGTGTCGTGTTAAGCACGAAGCGACGCTCATTAAAAGACAACTGTCTTATAATGAATCACAACCTCTTCACTTTCCAGATAACGTGTTAATGAAGTAAACTCTTCAGTTTCAAATGGACAAAAAAGCAATCTTAATAGAGCATTCTGACCTTGGATACTTCAGATACATGAGAACTTCACTTGTTAGAAGCCTCACATCTCAGAAGTAAAACACTACGAGTCAAGCATTAGAAACTTATTTCTCTATTCTAGAAGACATGTATTCTGAGATATTCCTTTTCATTTTGGACATAGAACCGAGTTCATATGTTTTGGAATGAGAACAAGTTTATTTTCAGCAAGGAATTTTGAAATAGGTAACTGCCATAAGAAAGGACTATATCAAAAGGTTTTAAGAAATAGTTCATTTCTGGACAAAATCTCAAAATTTAATCCTAGAATATAAAAATAGATTCTTAGACAATTAAGTAAAAATTAGTAAGAGTTAGAAAAGTGTTACCCTCAATTATTTGGAAGTCTTCCAGTTAATTCTGTATCTTGAAGATATAGGTGCCTCTTCAAAAATCAACACTCAATTAGCTTCTGTAGTTGAGGACTTTGTTGATGATTGTCTCTTGCTGGACCACTAGACCAAATTCTTCCCCGAAATTGATATCACAATAACTTCTTTCTTCTTCAGAACCTGAGTAGGATGCACAAGAGCCTTCATTATCTTCCACTAAGATAAGCTATAACATCTTCGTAGCTTATTTGGTCTTCTCACTTTGATGGATGAAACATCTTCTGATTCTTATTGTATCTTAATCATAAGAGGGAACTTGGCTCTCTCTTTCATTTTCTGATTAAGGTCAATCACATCTATCTTCTCGTAGGTATGCTTCTAGAAATCTACTTAGTTCGTAAAATCCCAAACACCATATACTAGGAAAATAGGTTGAATTCTTCTTTCGACTCCAGAATTATATCTTTGGCCAAACGCTCTTTTTCAACAGATGCATATATTATCACGAACATCAAACCACAAAACATTTCTTTAGAGGGTTGAGTGTTGATCTTGTTCTTACTGGCTTAGTCTTATCACCCATAATTAGTACTTCAGGAGGTAAAGATTTATGTCTAAGCTTTCTAAGAGGGGTAAGAACTATAACAGGTTTCTGATTGAGCATCTTCTTATTTCTTTATCTTCTACTTCTTTAGCGGCTCTATTACCTTAAGCATAATAAGAATGTAATCTCTAGATCTCTTAATCTTTCAACAAACTTTGCTTTTTGACTGCAAAGCTTATTATCAAGTCTGACATTGATTTAATTCATCTGCATAAGTACTTCAACTCCAAGTACTTTGAGCCTTTTGAGAATTCTAATCATGATGCATCAGAATAGATCTGAAAATAATTATGTTCTTAATATAGCGTGTTGCCTTAGCTTAGAAATTCTTTGTCATTATAGTCTCATATATCATGATTTTAGCCATTTCTTTTCAAGATTTTGTTCTTCCTTTTACAACTGCATCTTGTTGTAAAAAACTAGGACATGAAGATTTCATTCTCATCAAATAACTTCTCAAGTTGTTTGTTCTCAGACTATTAACGAAGATTATTTCTGAAATTTTGGTCAAGCAGATCACTAAGATGTCGGACAAGATGTCGTGACACTTGAACTCTGCTTCTCACACAAGGATAATAAGGAGCAGAATACAAACAGCAGAAAGCAAAAAAAACACACAAGAATTGTTAACCCAGTTCGGTGAACAACAACACCTACGTCTGGGGGCTACCAAGCCAGGAATGAAATCCACTAAGCAGTATTAGTTCTAATCTAAACTCCACCATTTACAACTTGTCACCTAATCACTACTCGTGCTAAATTTCTACCTAAGACACTCCTATGTATGAGACCCTTCTCAATTCCCTTTCAATCACAACAGTGACTGAATAATTACAACTCAATAAAATTGTCCAACTCAAGTATTCACGCAATACAAGAGAGGCTCGCAAAAGTACAAACCCTAATACTCACTAACAGCTGTGTATATTCTCTGCCTATTCTAGGTTAAATCGACCATATTTATTACAATAAACAAAACTGGATTTGGGCTTTAGAATCGCAGCAATTCAGCTCCACAGAATCTGCAACTTATTCTTCTCTAGAATAGTTTCTTCAATCCTAAGTTTCCTAAAGTGTCTCCACACTTAGAAACAACATATTCCTTTTAGAATCAGACTCTCTGACTTCTCAATCTTGGACGCCACCTAGGACAAATACACATTCCCAAAAAAACTGGAAATCAGATAACAGTTATCTCAAACTGTAACAGACAAAGATGTCGAATCAACATGATAGGGCATCTCGTCTAACAACTTAATCTTAAGTCAGTTCAGCATGTTAGGACATCTTGACCAACATCTTTCTGATAAGTTAGTTTTACCAAAATTGATGCCAACCTCAAAGGCTTGGACTCATCAATCTCCCCCTTTGGCAGATTTTGGCTAGAACTAACTACAATTAACCTGCAGACAAAATTAATCAGAGGCAAGAAACAGATCATCAAAACAGCAGTAGAAAAATTCTTATTTGTCTCCCCCTCAACCAGTTCCTTCTTCTCCAAGTAGTACTACTCCCCCTCAATGGTTAGCAGCAGTTAACAGTGGTTAGTAGAGTTAGTATTACTCCCCCTTTTTAGCCATAATATGACAAAGGCATAAAGACTAACTAAATAACCAAATAAACAACATAGAGTATTTAAAGTACACACCAAGCACAAAAAGTAAATTATCCTGGGCATGAAGCCCTTACAAAACCAAAACAAAACGAGCTTGAGAGAAGTCTTGAAAACCCTCTCAAACTTGATGGGAATACATATCTAGATACTTGAATAGCATTCCCACACCTAGTGGTATGTTACATATCTTCAGATATGCAAACTTCAAGCTTGCCCCTCAACACTTCAAATTGATTCGCATCCAAAGCATTAGTGAAGATGTTAGCTAACTGATTCTCTGTGGCAACATGCTTCAGGGTTATGACTTTGTCTTCCACAAGGTCTCGAATGAAGTGATGCCTAATGTCAATATGTTTATTTCTACTGTGTTGAATAGGATTCTTTGAAATATTAATTGCACTTAAGTTATCACAGAAGAGTGTCATAACATCTTGAATGACATTGTATTCAGTCAGCATTTGCTTCATCCACATCATTTGAGAACAGCTACTACCTGCAGCGATGTATTCAGCTTCAGCAGTAGACAAGGAGGCACAGTTTTTCTTCTTACTGAACCAAGAGATTAAGTTGTTTCCTAGAAAGAAGCATCCACCAGAGGTGCTCTTTCTATCATCTGCATTCCCAGGCCAATCAGCATCATAGTATCCTATTAACACAGAGTTAGAGCTATGCGTATAGAGCAGTCTATAGTCACATGTATCATTAATATACTTCAGAATTCTTTTGACCTGATTAATATGGCTAACTTTAGGTTTAGCTTGACATCTCTCACATACTCCTACTGTAAAATTTATATCAGGTCTGCTAGCAGTAAGGTATATAAGACTTCTAATCATGCTTCTATACAGACTCTGATCAACACTTACCCCTTTCTCGTCTTTAGACAACTTCAAGTGAGTAAGAGCAGGAGTCCTCTTGTATTTTGCATTCTCCAAACCAAACTTCTTAACAATATTTTTAGCATATTTCCCTTGACAGAGAAATATAGAATCTTCTATTTGTTTGACTTGGAGACCAAGGAAGTAAGTTATTTCACCAACTAAGCTCATCTCAAACTCATATTTCATTTGCTTGACAAAGTGTTGAACCATCTCTTTTGACATTCCCCCAAACACAATGTTATCGACATAAATTTGTGCTATCATGAGCTTTCCTTCCCTTTCTTTGACAAAGAAGGTTTTATCAATTCCTCCTTTTTTGTAGCCAGGGGTGACAAGGAAATCAGTTAGCCTTTCATACCAAGCCCTTGGAGCTTGTTTCAACCCATACAAGGCTTTCTTCAGCTTGTATACATGATCTAGAAATGTAGGATCAACAAAACCTTTGGGTTGTTCCATATAAACTTCTCCGTTCAAGTATCCGTTCAGAAAGGCACTCTTGACATCCATTTGAAAAAGCTTGAATTTCAGCAGGCAGGCTACTCCAAGTAGTAGTCTCACAGACTCCAATCTAGCAACAGGAGCAAAAATTTCATCAAAATCCACTCCCTCAATCTGAGTGTACCCTTGGGCAACAAGTCTAGCCTTGTTTCTTGTGACTACATCGTGTTCGTCAGACTTGTTTTTAAATACCCACTTTGTCGCAATCATATTTGACCCTTCTCGTCTTGGTACAAGATCCCAAACCGCATGCCTCTTGAACTGCCATACCTCCTTTTGCATAGCATTAATCCATAATTCATCAGTCAAGGCCTCCTTTACATTCTTGGGTTGCATCTTTGACACAAAACAAGTGCTGGCAACAACATCTCGTGACCTAGTCATCCTCCCTCCATTTGGGTCTCCTATTATGAGTTCCTTGGGTTGATCCTTCTGAATTTTGATGGAGGGTCCCTTGTCAACCTTCTTAGTTATTGTAGGTTCATGATTGACATAATTGGATTCTGCAGCACAGTCAGAGTCATCTTGTGGTGTATCAACATCCTCCGTGACATCTTCATCCCCTATGGGAAAGAATCCTCCAATATCATTAGTAACTTCGGCTTCTATAGGTGAGTCATCAACCACAACATTTATAGACTCGAGTACCACCTGAGTTCTTGAGTTGTAGACTCTGTAGGCTCTGCTATTTGTAGAGTATCCCAGGAAGATTCCTTCATCACTCTTGGGATCCATCTTCCTTCTTTTCTCACGGTCTGCTAGGATGTAACATTTGCTTCCAAGGACATGGAAGTACTTCACCGTAGGCTGTCTACCTTTCCACAACTCATACAGAGTCGCAGATGTCCCAGATCTGATGGTTACTCTATTTAAAATGTAGCAAGTTGTGTTCATAACTTCAACCCAAAAGTGATAAGGGAGTTTTTTTGGCATGAAGCATGACCCTTGCACATTCTTGAATTGTTCTATTTTTTCTCTCAACCACACCATTCTGTTGAGGAGTGATGGGTGAAGAGAACTCATGATTGATTCCTTCTGAGGAACATAACTCATTAAACTTACTGTTCTCAAACTCATTCCTATGGCCGCTTTTGATTCTGACAATGCCACAATCCTTCTCTCTTTGAAGTTTTTGACATAGTCCTTTGAAAACTTCAAATACTTCTGATTTCTCTTTGATGAAGTGCACCCATGTGTACCTAGAGAAGTTGTCCACTACAACATAAGCATACCTTTTTCCACCAAGGCTTTCAACTTGCATAGGTCCCATCAAGTCCATATGGAGAAGCTCTAATTTTTTTGAGGTGGTCTGATGTTGGAGCCTTTTATGTGACATCCTAGTCTGTTTTCCAATTTGAGACTCCCTACATATTTTGCCTTCATCTATCTTCAGATTAGGAATACCTCTAATAGCTCCTTTGGATAAGACTTCTTTCATTCATTTCAAGTGCAAATGTCCAAGTTTCTGATGCCATATCTTCACCACATCTTCTCTTGATACTAAGCAGGTGGAAGGACACTTAGTTTCATGGGGAGCCCACAAGTAACAAGTATCCTTTGATCTAGTACCCTTCATGATTTCTTCTTTATCATTTGTTACCAGACACTTAGATTTAGAGAAGTTAACCTTAAGGCCCTGGTCACACAATTGGCTAATACTTATCAGATTAGCTGTCAATCCTTTGACATATAGGACTTTATCTAGACTAGGATGACCAGCATAATTCAGCTTACCAACATCTTTTATCTCACCTTTTGAACCATCTCCAAAGGTGACATAGGTAGTGGAATAAGGTTTGATGTCAACCAGGAACTTCTTGACACCTCTCATGTGTCTAGAACAACCACTATTAAAATACCAGTCTTCTTTAGGAGAAGCTCTCAAAGAGGTATGAGCTATAAGGACTACGTTTTGATTCTTAGGAATCCACTTCTTTTTTCCTTTAGTAACCTCTTTTCTCCTTCTGGGTCGAATTGATGACCTTGGATAACCAATCAACTTATAGAAGTAAGCCTTTAAGTGACCATATTTACCACAGTGATGGCACTTCTTGTTCTGATTCTTTCTTCCTGGGAAGTTGTTCTGAGGCCTTTGACGATGTTGAGACATCCTTCTTGACATCAATTGAACTGAGTTCACTCCAGACCATTATCCTTTGTTTTCAACTTGATCATTGTAGCCGAGACCTCTTCCATTTTCGGTATTTCTTCCTGAATTTAGAATTTCATCCAGCACATCTGAACTGCTATTGAGCATTCTTATGTACTTGGTCATGTTGTTGAGCTTGGAGTTTAACAACACAACTTCATTCCTCTAGATCAGAGATGGTGCCCAAATGATTTAGTCTTTCATCACAAAGTTGGGCAATAAGATTCTGCTGATCTTGACCTAATTGACACAATTCATCACTTCTAATGCATACCTCCTTATATGAGGCAGCTAGTTCACCAGGAGTGAGCTCTCCAATATCTGATTATTTGTCTGAACCATATACTCCAGTGAGTGCAGAAACATGTTTAGCAGATTCTCCATCGCTCGAGGAGTCATCTTCAGACCAAGAAATGGATAAACCTTTCTTCTCCTTCTTGTGGAAGGTGGGGCATTCACCTCTTGTGTCCCAGACCCCCTGCACTCAAAGCATTGAGTTCCTTTTCCTCGGTTGGGTTTCTTATCATAGCTAGTTCTTTTTCCAAAGTTTTTCCTTCTATAGATGTTGGAAGTCTGAGCCTTGACATTGGTTCTAGACTTCTCATCCAGTTTCTTCAATAGTTGGTGATACTATTTTTCAAGAAATCCCACAGCTTTGGACAGATCCTCATTAGAGTCACCCTCTTCTTGGTTAGTCGCCAAGGCTAAACTTTTCTTCTTTTTATCCTTCTCGCTGATAGCCATCTCAAAATTTTGGAGTGATCCCATGAGCTCATCTACTTTCATAGTATTTATATCCCGGGCTTTCTCAATAGTGGTCACCTTCATATCAAATCTCTTGGGGAGAGACCTCAGGATTTTCTGAACAAACTTGGCTTCTGGAATTTTCTCTCCAAGGTCACTTGATGCGTTGGCAATGTCAACAATGTTCATATGAAAGTCTTGTATACTTTCATCCTCTTTCATCCTCAAGTTCTCAAACTTAGTGGTGATAAGTTGAAGTCTTGAAGATTTTACTCTTGAAGTTCCTTCATGGTCAGTCTTCAAGATCTCCCATGCATCCTTGGCAACAGTGCAGTTCTTGATCAACCTGAAGATGTTCTTATCCACACCATTGAACAAGGCATTCAAGGCTTTAAAATTACCTTGAGCAAGCATATCATCTTCATCATCCCAGTCTTCCTCAGGTTTCAGCTCATCAGTAATCTTCCCATCCTTGTCTTTGGTCTTTGGTGGATCCCACCCTTTGACCGAAGACTTCCAAGCTTTACCATCCATGGACTTGATGAATGCCACCACGCGTACTTTCCAATATTCATAATTGGAGCCATCAAGTATGGGTGGTCTATTTAAAATTCCTCCTTCCTTATCCATTGAGCCAGAAAGTATCGTCTCTAAATCTCACCCAGATACAGAGCAAGATGCCTTCTCTAATACCAATTGAAATTCCGGTCAAGCAGATCACTAAGATGTCGGACATGATGCCGTGACACTTGATCTCTGCTTCTCACACAAGGATAATAAGGAGCAAAATACAAACAACAAAAAGCAAAAAAAAAACACACAAGAATTGTTAACCCAGTTCGATGAACAACAACACCTACGTCTGGGGGCTACCAAGCCAGGAATGAAATCCACTAAGCAGTATTAGTTCTAAGCTAAACTCCATCGTTTACAACTTGTCAGCTAATCACTACCCGTGCTAAATTTCTACCTAAGACACTCCTAGGTATGAGACCCTTCTCAATTCCCTTTCAATCACAGCAGTGACTGAACAATTACAACTCAATAAAACTGTCCAACTCAGGTATTCACGCAATATAAGAGAGGCTCACAAAAGTACAAACCCTAGTACTCACAAACAGCTGTGTATATTTTCTGCCTATTATAGGTTAAATTCACCCTATTTATAACAATAAACAAAACTGGATTTGGACTTCAGAATCGTAGCAATTCAGCTCCACAGAATCTGCAACTTATTCTTCTCTAGAATAGTTTCTTCAATCCTAAGTTTCCTAAAGTGTCTCCACACTTAGAAACAATATATTCCTTTTAGAATCAGAATCTCTGATTCCTCAACCTTGGACGCCACCTAGGACAAATACACATTCCTATAAAAACTGGAAATCAGATAACAGTTATCCCAAACTGTAACAGACAAAGATGTCGAATCAACATGATATGACATTTTGTCTAACAACTTAATCTTCAGTCAGTTCATCATGTTAGGACATCTTGTCCAACATCTTTTTGATAAGTTAGTTTTACCAAAACTGATGCCAACCTCAAAGGCTTGGACTCATCAATTTCTAACCTTGAACATTCTCAGACAATCACTTTTGCACTTAGAGGATAGAGAACACAGAAGGATTCATCCTTATGTCAAGATCCTTCACCCATGTCTATCCTGTAGTTATTAATAGTAATTGATCCAATACTTCATACTGTGGTATTTCACTGGTTCAGATATGTCAGTGTATAGAAACTCCAAAGGCTAACTGTTCTGAAGCCAATGATTCTTTTCCTTCTGATCACCTCCAAAAACCATTGCTTCTAAGCTTAAGTTCTAGGCTTTGGAACATGTGCCTTCAATCTGTGCAAGCAGTCAGAATCCTGGTAACAAGGCCGGTGCTTTAACTGTACTACTGAGAACTATTGCAACAGAGATAGTTTATGCTGAATCAGAAACTACTTCATCTTCTGGAGGGATCTTCTTCATCTGAGATTCCAGCACCAGCCAACAATGCTGAGTTAGCTTCCTCTTCTTCTACAACGTCTTCTGAGAGATTAGAACCATCTCATGTTACCAACTAATTGTTTAAGTGTCGCATCTGCGAAAATCAACCGGCGAAAAAGAACAGAAGAGTCGCCACCGAACGTTATTTATCCCCACGCGGGGAAAGGAAATGATCGAAGAAAACCTCAACGAAGGGAAAAAAATGGTCATCGCAACCATAGCCTGGGTTAGGGAGTCGGTTACGCGAGAGGAAGGTATTAGCACCCCCTCGCGTCCATCGTACTCGATGAGATCCATGCTTGTTGTTATCAATCAAAGGGTGTAGGTTATCTGAAGCTCAACTGCTAACTGGAAACGAAAAGGAATGGGAAACGGAGAAACAGGGGGAAAAGAAAAGAGGTGACTCGGTAGGACATCGTCGTCCTAGGCCTACGTATTCCCTCGGGAATAGGAAAGTCAGAGTCAACGTAGTTCGGAGGACTACGAGATTGTAGGGGAAGGTTGCTCGCCAAGACATCACGTCTCGTGCCTTCGTATCCTCAATCAGACCGGAAAGAGGAAGTCAGAGCAGTCGTAGTTTGACTTACGGGTCAATTTTGTTTGCTTAGTTAAAGACTCTCGATCGCACTAGGGCGAGTGAAAAGGTTTGGTTGACAGGTTTGTCTCGATCACATGGGTGTGAGAGAAAAGGGAAGTTAGTTGTTAGTGTGCTCGCTGAGACATCGCATCTCGTGCCTACGTATCCTCAATCTAACTAGAAAGAGGAATCAGAGCATCCGTAGTTCACGCTACTACGGGAAAACAGGACACAGTCTCGATCGCACGGGTGCGAGAAAAAAAAGGGAAGGATACACAGAAAGTCTAAGTGGGAAACTCGGTCCTACAAGTTAGCATGCAACAATGGCCCTATGGTCAGAATCAGGAGGGGAGTCTAACTAATGTTTTCATGCATGGATTGAGAGCCCGATGTCTCTCCTACCTCCAACTTAATCAGAAATTAAGTGGAGCTAGGAATCCTAAGGGATCATGTGAACAAACACAAGTAAACACAGGACAAATCAATCACACAATGAACGATGTCAAGATCTCAGCCAAGAACAAAACTGAGTGACTCCTCGTCCTCAACTAAAAGGAAAATGCAACGGCAAATAAACAACAAATGACGATGTCGTGATCTCAACTATGAGGAAGTTGAGTGACTCTTCGTCAACCATAAGATAAAAACGATGTCGTGATCTCAACTATAAGGAAGTTGAGTGATTCTTCGTCCATCGCAAAGAGAAACAGAAAACAAGGCAATAAATCAAAAACAGCAGCAACAACAGCACTCCTGTACCTGTACAGCTATAAGATCCAACCATAAGCTAAAGCAGCTTTCAACAACACCAGTTTTCAGAAACTGAATAGGTGTAAGAAAATCTGGACAGAATTGCAATATTTAACAGCTCACCTTGTACACAACAACTATGTATGTAGCAGCACTTCCTACCTTTAAACAACTTAGCAAATCAAGTGTGAATCACTACAAAGACAACTCAAAAATTAGTCTAGGTAATCAAAAAAAAAAAAAAACCAAAGTTAGCCACCAAAATTCAAATGAAAACTATCAACAAGAATTAAGTGAAATTGATGCTAAAATGTAAGCAACAATTAATCAACAATCTATGCAACAAATATCAAGGATTCTAGTAAAATTCGCAAATAATTAATCAAAGACTAATCCAATATCGAATTTTAACTAGGAAAAATCACAAAGCTAACATTTAAGAACCATCAACAAAGTTAACAAATGAAACTACTAAGAAGATTAGTCAATGTTAGCATTAAAGTCTAAGTTTAGTCAATGTTAGAACAAAATCAATTCAAAACAAGTCAAAATCAATTAGTTCAAAATTAATTTCTAATTCTAAAAATCTATTTCTAATATTACTAAACCAAAAAACAATTATCGAAATCTAAATCCAATTAGCAAAAGCTATACCAACATTAGTCTATGATTAATCAACTACTAAACCATGTTAAAATGTCAATTAAAGTCAATATTAAGACCAAAACTAATCCAAGTTCAATTAAAAATCTAAAAGGAAATTAGCAATGTTAACTCCTAAAATCTAACCAAACTCCCGATTAATACCTACTTCAGAAAACAAATTCTAAAGTTAATCTAATTAAAATGAGATTAAGTTCTAATTACAAAAATTTATACCTAATCTAATTATCCTAAACCATTAACCACAATTAATTGTTAACAAAACTAAATGCCTAAAACTAATTGTAACATCTAAACTTTGAGTAAAACCAACTTTAAAAACTAAAACCAAACAATATGAGGGGATGCAGTCTGTACTATATGGGTGTGACTAGAATTATAAACACACGGGCCTTGCTGTCATAAGGAGGTGAAACCCAAAAATAGGGTGTAATAGCAACACAACTTGGGCCTAGAAGCCCGATCCACATCAAAGCTAGTCTTATGAGCAAGAAAACCCTACAGAGTCAACAACAAAACTCTCTTCTTCTTGTTTGCTTCATCGTTCTGTGAATGAAAATCCTTACTCATATCACCTTAATCACGCAACCTAAAACAAAGCATGTCAAATTCACACCGGGAAGTATATTCAAACTTCCGTTCCCTTTTATATACATGTCACCGGAAAATATTAAACTAGAATTAACATCGCACGAAGTGTTGAGAGAGCCAGTTCCGTTGAGACCATTGCACGAAAGCGAAGAAGGATGCGGCTCCGGCGACGGCGGCGGAGGTATCTACCGCATCGCGCTCGTACGACGTCCCTCTCACTCTTTCGTAGTTTCCTCTCAAACTCACTCTGCTTCCTACTCTATTCGGATCTACCCTCACACTTCTCTAAATCTTAGTCTTCATCACAGATTGTGTTAAAAACCAAGACTCTAATGCCTAATGCTGCGAATTAATTATGAATCAAGAATGAAAGGAATCTCGCCTTCGAACACGCTTCAACAGCAATGACGAACGGCGTTTCTTAGGTATGGAGATCCTTCGATTATGCTCTCTTTTCCTGTGTTCTGCTTCTTCTTGCTGCGAATAGGTCTTCGTTATCCCTCTTCTACTTCTGATGTTGTTGCACTTTACGATGTGAAAATGACGTCGAAATTATCGTTCACTCTTTCTTCTTCTTTCTGGTGCTTGATGAAATTCTGAACTGCAGGTTTTTGAATTGAAGAGGACCAGTGATGAATTGATGTTGATGATCGGAGCAGATATTGCAGGTTCGTGAAGCAGAAGCATGAAGATGGCGCTTTGAATTTTGTTGAAGGTCTTGAATGATGAATTGCAGAGTTGAAGATTGATGAATCGCAGAGTTGGAGAATTCGTGTAGAGTTCTTGAATCTGTTGTGCAGGTTTTGCTAAAGGAAGATGGTGTGTGATCTCTGTATCAGAATCGAAGAGGAATCGATGAATTCAGGAGTCGAGAGTGAAGATCCTGAGGTGAATAAGTTTAGAATCTATTAGGGATTGTTAGGAAAATTTGTTATCCGTTTGTTATAATATTGTTACTGAAAATTCTGTTAGAGGGTTTTTGTTAGAGATTTCTGGAAAAAAAATGTAATTGGATTGCTGTTATGAGAATTTATCTGATATGAAATGGCTTGTGTTGTAATTTTTCTCTGTTGTGTTGCAGCAACTTTTTTCAATGTTAGCATTTGAAAATGTGGTTTGGAAATAAATTTGAATATGAATATGATAGATTGTATATAGTCATGAACTTGAAAGTTGGTTTGTTTATTCAAAACAAGTGGGTATGGACTAAGCTTGTTTTGAATTGGGATTGAATTTTAGACAATGGTTTTTTTTTTTTTTTATAATTTAAAAGTGGATTTAAAAATGGATTTGAAATGGTATTGGATAATTATTTTTACAAATTGATATAGAATATGGATTAATTAGTTTTGATATTTACAACTTGGATTTTGAAAAAATGGATTTTAATTGGAAGGAATGAAGACAAATGGAAATGATTTGGACATGATTTATCGAATATAATGGATATGGATAGAGAAGATGGTTAAAAGAAATGGTTTATGGACTTAGAAAATGAATTTTAATTGGATTTAGAGTTGGTTTATGAGAGTGGATAATGTAAATGGTTAATGATTTTGAAAATTGGACAAATAATGGATATGATCTTGAATTTGTATCTTGAATTCCCAATAAACCATTTGCATTGACCTTTCATCTTTGTATGCTTAAAAATGAACCTCAATCTTACTTGAGTCCATGAATCCAAATAACTTCTGTGGTTGATACTGATGATCTTTGCAAGTCCTGATCAAATCAACATCCTAATTAACCATGTGTACCAAGATCTTCTCAATAACTCGTACCCCAAGCAATAATGGGACATTGAATGGTTGGATGCACCAGCAAATAATCTTTACAAGTGAGTCTCTTGAAGGCCATTGAGCAGGGAAATGAACCTTAATCAAGTGATGATGGTGAGCACCATAAGATGACGCCCCTAATGATTGCACAGCCAGAACTTTGAGAATTCATCTGATACCCATAGCATGAGGGACATACCCTAATCCATAACCTTTGCATTTTCCTATGAACCAAACCTGCGAAAGAGAGAAACCCTGATGTGCTGTGTAAACCTTAATTCTTCAGAACCACTGATCTACATGTCCTAGAAGACCAATGCAGTGTATGATTATGAATTATGACCTAAATGAGATGCAAATGAATGCGAACACAAGCCAGAAAAGATAGGGCAAATTTTGGGGTGTTACACTAACCATTTTAGATTTTTTTTCCATGAGATCTTCTTCCATAACGATCAAATCATCTGAATAGTAGTGACAACATATCTTCTTTTGTAATTCTTGATTACTTTGACTTGAAGCCACTTTGGTCTTCTCGGATCTTCTGACAGAGGTTCTGTTCAGATCTTCTGCAAACTCGAGAGTAGTTACCAAAAGTTTTCATCTGGACAACGAGCTTCTGATAACTTTATTCAATTGATCTTACGAAGAGTATCCATAGTTAATAACCCAGAGTTCTGTAACCAAAGTCTTAAAATTTGAGAATAACATCTCAACGGTTTCAGTGTTCTTCATCTTGAAGTCTTCATGATTATGAATCAAGACACGAGCATTTGTCTTCTTGGTTTGAAAGAATTCTTAATGAGTCATTCTGAGAAAGTCAAATGTAGACCTGTCATAGTCTTTATTTGAAAACATCTCATACTCAGTAAGAATTGACTTCCAGCAAATAAGGAATCTTGCATTATGATGATTCTTATCATTCTTTCACGATCATTCATATTTACTTTCAGCCTTTTACTAGCTTCACCTGAGGGAGATATGTAGTTATCAACTACCATATTCCAAATATCAGTATCATCATCTAGGAAGAACTTTCTAGTTCATCTTTCCAGTATTCAACCTTTTCACCATCAACGATGGATGAAACGACATTGCAGATGTTACTAGCATTTGAGACTGAAACGGTATGAGGTGTAGATCAATCACCAAGGTGTTTCTCAAAGCTCGTCTGGATCTTTATCTGACATGGTTAAGTGTTTGATAACTATCAATACCAGAATCGAAGCTCTGATACCGATTGAAGGGGCAAGAAACACAAGAAAAGGGGGTTTGAATTGGGTTTCACCAAATATATTTTTCTTTTCCAACTTCAAACATCATAGTTAACAT
The DNA here is from genome assembly GCA_022829125.1 of Lathyrus tuberosus. NCBI lineage: Eukaryota > Viridiplantae > Streptophyta > Magnoliopsida > Fabales > Fabaceae > Lathyrus > Lathyrus tuberosus. Next base: position 16,996,133 of record JALAZF010000080.1, read on the forward strand.
GAATAAAGATAAATAGAACACCATTATTTTTATCCTGGTTTACTGTTAACAAAGTTACTCCAGTCCACCCGCCAAGGTGATTTCGCCTTCAAAAAGAACTTAATTCAATAATCTAGAAAGATTACAACAAGTTCGTCTAAGTGTTTAGAAAAACACCTTAGCCCTTTCAAGTCTACAAACTAACGACTTAGTCACTTGAGGAATAATTGCTTTGAAAAGGATTATAAATATGTGTACAAAGAGATGCTTCTAAACAAGCAGATTACACAAGTTAAGTACAATAACACAAAAGTGTTTCCTAGCAAGATATGAACAACAGTTCCTTGCTAATATACAAAACTATCTTAAGAACATTCTCCAAGAGATTGTGCAACGTCTGTGCATAAGTTTTATTGAGCATTCAACTTAGCTTCTGCTTGGTTTAGCTTAGCTTCGCCTTGCTTGGCTTTTCTTCTGTTTGGGTCTTCTTAGCCTTTTTCTTTTGATTTTCTCTCTATCAACTCTCTGTCTCTTCTAGCTCGCCAGATTAGCTAGCATATCTTCAATGATTGAAAGTCTTCCTTATATAGCTTAAGGAATAGATCCGTTGGAGGTATAATAGGAAACAAATTCCAACTCTAGTTTCCCAATGGTCACTTGAAGGAATGGTCAACATCATAATATAAAAGAGCTGTCATTGCGCCACTTTTTCTAGGTAGAGGTCACAGAGTACTTTTTACTTTTATATTCATCAAAACACGCAAACCATTCTTGATCTTCTATCTTCTAGTTCTTCAGAGACTTCAGATTTATATTTGATGAAGCATGTGGTAGAAGGATCAATACTCGTAACTTCAGAACCAAGGTCTTTAGAGTCTCCAGAACTCGTTCAGCAGAACCTTGTCTTTGGAGTCTTCAGCACTTGGTCTTTAGAAGTGATGTCTTTAGAAATTTCAGAGCTTGTTTGATCAGAACCTTGTCTTCAGAAACTTCAAAACTTGGATCAATAGAAATAATGTCCTCATATTCTTCAGAACTCGTTCAACATAACTTTGTCTTCAGAAACTTCAGAACTTGTAGCAATAGAAATGATGTCTTCAGAATCTTCAGAACTCGTTTAGCAGAACCTTGTCATCAGAAACTTCAGAACTTGAAGCATTTGAAGTGCATCTTTAGAGAGTCTTTCAAGCTTTACACACTAAGCTGTGATTAGAAACTTTAGTACGACGTTCTTCAGAACCGTTGCATTAGAGGCATTCCTGAATCATAACATGTAACTAACAAACATTTTCTTCTAGAGCGTTGAGTTCAGAGTCTAATGACGTCACATGCCTTTCCTTCAGAGTCAGAACATGTTTAGCAAAAGCTACACACTAGACATAAACCATAGAGTACCGAATTATTCTCTAAGATAACATGTGCAATTATGATCAAAACTTAAGGCGAAATGCAGAACCAATCTTGTTCTTGCATGAGGGTGGTGTTAATGATGATGATGGTGTTGTTAATGTTGAGGATGAACGTCTTGTTAATGATGATGATGATGATGATGTTGTTAATGTTAAGGATGATAGTGTTTTTAATGTTCAACTAGATGAGGTAGAGCATGATGGAGATAATGTTGAAGTAGATGAGGTAGAACATAAGGATAACGATGACAGTGATGATAATGACTTTGAAGTTGATGGTATATCATTTGATGATACTGAATTTTAGACATGTTTATTTTTTTGAAACTGACTTTTCAGGTGTTTGAAGAAATGTTTGAGAGGGTGAAGCATAGGCTATGTCTTATGCATTTATATGCCAATTTCAAAAAGAAGTTTGAAAGAGGCTCACATATTAGGGATTTGATGATGGCAGCAACAAAGGAAACATATATTCAAGCATGGGAAGTTAGAATGAAATAATTGAAGGAGATTAATGTGAAGGCTTAGGAGTGGCTGTTTAAAATACCTGCCAAAGCATATGGTGTAAGCATGCATTTTCTTTATATCCCAAATGTGATGTACTTATGAATACTATATATGAAGCATTTAATAACACAATATTAGTGTCCAGGGATAAACCAATCTTAACCATGTATGTATGGATAAGAAACTATATCATGAATACGAATGCTAACTTAATAGAAAGAGTTGATAGGTGTCAACATAGGATAATACCTAGACCTAGATTTAGATTAGATAAGGAAGTAGAACATGTTGGTAATTGGATTCCAAACTGATCTGGTGAAACAATATAGCACGTTGAACATGTTCATACCAGACATAGTTTCATTGTGGACACTTAAAAAAAACATGCACTTGTAATTTCTGGGAATTAGTAAATATACCTTGTAGACATGCAATATCTACATTAGGTTTTAGGAGCTAATGCCTTGAAGATTTTGTGGATGATTATTACTCTATAGAAAGCTACGTGACATGCTATGGTTATAATGTAAGTCTAATTAATAGACAAGACATGTGGCCAGAGGTTGACATTGAAGAGATGTTACTTCTAACATACAAAAGAAGACCGGGAAGGCTAAAGAAATTGAGGAGGAGGGAACCTGATGAAGACCCTAACAAATGAAGTACAAAATTAAGTTATTGTTGGACAAAATTTGGTATTAATGGCCGTAATGTAAGAAGTTACATTAGTCTTATGGTTGACCCTGAAGCTCAAAAGAGAAAGGTATTTCATTATGTCCATACTTTAAAAATTGCATTCGTGTTAATGTCATTGATGTCATACTAATTCTCTTATTTTTATGTGCAGAGAAAAACAATGAAAACTGCGACACGAGCTGCATCAGAGAATACAACCCAAGAACAACCTCAACCTAGTGATTTTGAAGGTGCAACCCAAGAGCTATGACAACCTTTTGAATATCAAATTGAAATTGATCCTGAATTTGAAATGCTTGATGCAAATCTTACAGCATCATTTGAGGCAACAAGGCCTCAACTAAATGTGAATGATGTTACATCCCAAACTGAACTTGTTCTAAATGCTCAAAATGTACCTGTTCTAAATGCTCAAGGTGCACATTACTCTGGTATAAGTGGTTCTCAACCTAATTATATTTTGTCGACACATGTTCCAACTGTTGAACTTGTTCATGAGGTAGTTGTATCTACAACTCCAACAAATGTTAAACCTGTTTAGTAACTTAAACCAATTCATTTTATTAAAACAATTGGGTTTCTTTCATGCATTTTGATGCTTGTGTTATGCAGAAAAAGTAAAGCAAACCAAAAGTTGCACGAAAATTGGAGTTGAGGAGAAGTGATAGAATAAGGGTCCTTAAATGAAAAAAGCTAAAGCGAAAAGGAAGTGATCCAACACAACCTTTGAATTTGTAGTCATTAATTAACTTTCATATGGTTTAATTTTAATGTTGCTTGAGATTGTTATGCCTTTTTGGCTTTATGTATTTGTGTTATGATGTATTTTGAGACATGAACAAATTGGAGACAAGATGTTGTTATTGTTGTATTTTGGTTTAATATTCATATTCCTTTTGGCTTTATGTATTTTGGAGACATGAACTATCATTATGGTTTAGTAATACATTGCCTTTTTAGCTTTATCATGTATCTTTGTTCTATCTTTGTTATGTATTTTTACACAAGTTCATATCTTATTTTATTTCATTATAAAACAGAGATGAACAATAAAACAAAAACCACAAACATATAGGAACCTCATGTTCATTTATTACATAAGTATTACAGGAGGAAACAGAGACGAAATTCATAAAGAGTGTTTGTCAGATGGACGAAAAAAATACATACGCATTCAAATAACAATCACCACAATTTCTGGTAAGCAATAAATAAACACCACGATACAATCAACAAAAGCTTGAACAAATTGGTTTTTTTTCTTTCATTTTCCAACTTCATCTTCATCTTCTCTTTTTTCATAGTGTGTCTTTAATAATGCAACCTAAATCCTTCACATCCTCTGAGCAATTGCATCCACTTTAATTTATGGGTTCACTTGATATGTTTCATTCAATTTCATCATCCCATATGAACAACTTGCAACTTGACATTAACCCTGAATTTTGACATTTCTAATATCTCTGTTTAGGGTTTTCAGTGGAGTTTGAGATGAACATTTTCATTGATCTATTTCAACCACAAACAAGGATTTGAAACAGATTAAAGTTACCAGTTGAGGAAGTAGCCATGGATGAATGGATAAATGTGTAGAGGAAGAAGGTTGTGGTATTGAAGAGAGGGAGAAGAAGTTGCAAAATCAAATAACTTTTAGATTTCATCCCTCCTTTTTAAAACCCTTGTGTTGCATTTTCACGTAATTAACCTGTGTTAGAATGAAAAATTAAAAAAACAAGCCCAGGTCAACAACATTTGCCACCTAAACTTTTTTTTAACAGAAGTTTGACGTGAGAGACTAACACCAACAAGAAAATAACATATATGGACTCCATCTAGAAAAAAATATTCAGGAAACAAAATCAAAATATTGACAAATTACTGTCATACCCCAAATTTTGACCACTAAGATTTCCCATCATTGGGCAAATCATCATCACAATATGGGTAAACCATCATACCTCATCAATCTCCCCAAAGATGGGTGAGCATTCACTACTATCAAAAATTAGGGTTTCAAGCCCTCTCTGAGCCTTAGGCAAAGGATCAATCAATAATTGACATGATCTTTAACTTGTCTAACCTCTCAAGCATCCACAATGGATCAAGAGGACTCCCACAGCAATAATCAAGCACAAGTTTGCAGCATTCTAAGTGGATCAAGCCTCAAGATCGCTAGTGTCACCAAATTAGGGTTTTGGTCAACCAGAGCCTCCAGATGGAAATTTTCCTCTGGGAATGAGCCAATGCTCCAAAGCATAACCTAAGATGCTCTAAGGGACATCATAAACCCAATCATCAAGTCAATTTAGCCTCAGGGGATGCATTCACTAAAAATCAGGAATTAGGGTTTCTTGACCTAATTCACTCCTAAGTTGACTTTTGGGGCAAAACATGAGCCAAGACCTCAAGGCATGATTTGAGGGACCCTAATACACCACATTGATCCATTTGCAACAATGGATTGGTCCAAGAAGCTTGATCAACAAGTTTCAAGTTCATCAGAACTACAATTAGGGTTTTGCGGGAAAAGTCAACTGTATCTTTGACTTTTGACCCAGGCATGCTCCCAAACTTTGGGACATGATTCAATACACCCTATAACACCTATGAAATCAATCCATCAAGTTTGATTCAGGGCAAGGTGTAATACCCCAAATTTTGACCACTTAGATTTCCCATCATTGTGAAAATCATCATCACAATATGGATGAACCATCATGCTTCATCAGTCTCCCCAAAGATGGGTGAGCATCCAATACAATCAAAATTAGGGTTTCAAGCCCTCTCTGAGTGCTTAGACAAAGGATCAATCAAGAAATGACATGATCTTCAACTTTTCTAATCTCTTAAATATCCACAATGGATCAAAAAGGACTCCCACTTCAAGGATTAAGCACAAGGCTGCTCCCTTCTAGGTGGATCAAGTCTCAAGATCGACAGTGTCACCAAATTAGGGTTTTGGTCGACCAGGGTCTCCAGATGGAAATTTTCATCTGGGCACAAGGCAATGATCCAAAACATGACCTAATATGCTTCATGGAACCTCATGAACCCATGCATCAAGTCAATTTTGCCTCAGGGGATGCATTCATCAAAAATCAGGAATTAGGGTTTCTTGACCTAATTCACCCCTAAGTTGACTTTTGGGACAAAACATGAGCCAAGACCTCAAGAGATGATTTGAGGGTCTCTAATACACCATATTGATCCATTTGGAACAATGGATTGATCCAAGAAGCTTGAGCAACAAGTCTCATTTTCATCTGCACCACAATTAGGGTTTTAAGGGAAAAGTCAACTGTAACTTTGACTTTTGACCAAGACATGCTCCCAAACCCTAATACATGATTGAATATACCCTATGACACCCATGGAACATGTCCATCAAGTTTGATTTAGGTCAAGGACATGATTTCCTGAAGAATTGCACAGTTTGGAATTCATCTGATAAAAAGTCAACTGTGCACAAAAGTCAACTTTGACTTTTTGAGATTTTTCACCAAAATGGATTTTTAACCCTAAAATGATGTTAATGTATGATTTGAATCATCATTCATCAAGAAAAATCAAGAAAAGTGAGATAACTTGTAAAAGGGGTAACCATAAAACTTAGAAATTTTTCTAAGTTAAAAATAAAGTGGCAAAGGTACCAACTTTGGAGGACCATAACTCCTAAACCACAAGGCCATTTTTTCTCATCCAAAGATGGATTTGTAGCCCTCATTATCACCTACAAAAACTTCAACTACAAGTCATTCCAATTCATTAAGGATTTTGAGTTATGGAGTGATCAAAGTGGCTGAAAAGTGAAAATGTCACTTTTTCCAACACTTAGTGAAATTTTCACTAAGTCAGATTTTGCCTTCACTTTTTGCCAAATGTAGGGGGATTTTTCACTTGGAATCAAAAGAGATCAAAACCAAACTTGTTCAAACAGTTGTTGTATCATGTAAGAGCTTTCCAAAATGGCCAAGAACATTGCCAAATTCAACCTACACCATGAGATACAACATTGCCAAGTTGCCTTGCTGAAATCTGTCAAGGCAAGGCAGAATTTGCATTTTGGCTCGATTTTCCAAAATCAGCCAATTTCAATAGTTCCTATCCACTTGGACACCTCAGAGGATTGAATCCAAAGGGGACAATCGCTGAGCCAAGCCTCCAAGGTCCAAGGAACAAGGAATAGCATGTTGAACCTAGAATGGCCAAAATAGGGATAAGACTTCAAATTTGGAATGAGGCATTCAATGGAACCATCAAGGTGGCATGGACTGAGCCATTCTCATCTGAAATCAGTCAAGACTTATCCAAGACCAAGGGGACCAAAGCTCTGTGCCTTAACCTCTAGTCAATGGCTAGAGGAGACTTTCATTTCCATTGGCCAACTTTGAGGAAACACCTGCTGCAGCTGCCATGCACTATTCCTTGCAAAACAAACTTGCTCTACTATAAATAGAGCTCAATTGTGGCCAGTTTAAGTACACCAAAGCCATCTAACAGATGCTTTCCTCAAAATCTCTTTCTCTTGGCAAAAATGCCTTTCTTAGCAAGGTAGCTATCGGGTTTTGAGTTTGAGAGCAATTCTGCACGAACCAATCACTCACACACCTCACATACATCACATATGAGCTGATCAAACACTCACATAACTTCTGAAACATCAATTTCATGAAATCACCAGCTGGTTGCTCAAATTTTCAAACAAGGTGCAGCTGAGGTACCACAAAATGATCCAGCCAATTTCAATAAAGTCCAACCATCCAAACACAATCCATAGGGTGTAGGGAAGCTGCCCAGATCATCACAACTCATCTGTAACACCTCCAAATCAAAAATCACTTTGAACTTGCTGTCACGGCTTGGAGGTAAGCACATACTTGGTCATCTCTCAATCTATGCATATTTCCTCGCACAATAATTTGGCCATATGTTCATAATCATGCATGGAATGTTTTCCCTCAATTAATTGCATTGTTTGAATCGTGTATCAAAAATCCTAGCCTTCATGCAGAAATTAGGGTTCTTGAGGTCTCTTCGTGATTTCTTGTTGTATGTTTAATTTAAATGAAATTAAAGTACATAGACATGATCGTGAGGTTGAGACGAGCATAATGATATGTGGATTGCATGATATGATTACGTATTCATGGAGATTGGATAGAAAACGCAAATCTGAGAAACCAAGAACACGCGCGTGTTCTTCAGCTTGTTCTTGGCGCCTATTTTTTCAAATTCAAATATTTGAATTTTGTGATTTTTGTTTAATTGATTCAAAAATTAATTTCTCTTTGAGTTTTAATGATTTTGAGTTGATTCTTTTTTTAATAATTCACAAAAATGTTAAAATATTTTATTTTATCAAAAAATCCCAAAAATATTATTTATTTCATATAATTGATATTTTTGTAATGAATTAATATTTTGATTGTTTTTGGCATTTTAAATATTTTTTCTACATTGATTTTGCAACTTTTAATGCTTTCTAATTATTTTGTAGGTCAATACTTAATTTTTGAAGCATTAATCTAAGATCACAATTTGTTTTCCATGTGTTAAACAATTTTTGATCATTTTAATTGAATTTTTATTCAATTAAATACATTTTGAAAACAAATTAGGGTTTTGGATTAATTCAACCCTCATAAATAATTTTCAAAACACTTTGAGCCTCTATTAGAGTGTAAGACCCAATCCTTTTTTTGACCAAATCATCTTTGGGCCTCACTTATTGTATAAGTCCCGATACCGTCAAAAAACAAACGGCGCGATCGTCGCCTTTTCAAAAAACATCTGGGCCTACCCTCGAGTAGTAAGACCCATTTATTCATCTCAAAACTCTTTGGGCCTCTTGAGAGAGTGTAAGACCCATCCCCCCTTGTACAAAAACTTTTTGGGCCTCACTCATTGTATAAGTCCCTCTGTACAAGTAAACGGCGCGATCGTCGCCCGTTTAAAAATAAAAACCATCTGGGCCTACCCTCGAGTAGTAAAACCCACTTATTTTTCTTTAAAACACTTTGGGCCTCTAATAGAGTGTAAGACCCAATCCCCCTTTTAACCAAAACATTTTGGGCCTCACTTATTGTATAAGTCCCTCTGCGTTAAAAGAAAACCTCGGCGCGATCGCCATTTTTAAACGAAAAATCATTTGGGCCTACCCTCGTGTTATAAGCCCCACTCTTTTCTTTAAACCCTTTTTGGGCCTCTTGAGAGAGTGTAAGACCCGTCCCTTTGTACAGAAAACCTTTTTGGGCCCCAGTCACTTGTATAAGTCCCTCTGTACAAATTTAAACAGTGCGCTCACTGATAAAACCCTGGGCCTCTCCTTGAGCTGTAAGCCCCAAATCTTTCTTTTTCAAAGCACTTTCTCCTTTGATTTTGAATATACTGTTGTTTTCAATCTTTCTTTGTTGAACAACTAACCAAACAGCATGGAAGCACTACAACCGAGTAAGTGGTTATCGCTTTCATTTACTGCTTTCATATTATAAACTGTATTGTGGGGCTGCTCACTATAAGTCTCCTTTCATAAACTCATATCTACTGTGTAATAATAGTATAGATATTTCGAGTTTCCCCGGCAACTACGTCTAGAACTAGGTGACGCCGTTTCATTTATTCGTAGAAATAGACGCCTAGATCCCCAATAGGAGCACCAGATACAGTCTTCTCTTCGGCTGTCCTCCTTAGGAATCGTCAAGAAGCTCTACTCCCCAAGATGAATGTATTTTCCGTGAACGGCATCTTTGAGTTTCTTCCCAATTCTCGAGCTTTCCTGACTTGATCTATTCCTTGTGGATAGCTTGCCTTGAATGTCTCGGGGTTTGGGTACCCACTACGGTAATAATCTTGGACCTTAACTAAGGAACCCTCTTTAAAAGTTAAAAGTCGCTGGATAGTAAACCTCGCACGTTTACCAGTGGTTTTCATCTTTAAAAGAGTTATCTCTCCTAATGGAAAGGAGATGATAGACCCACGGGCTTCTTAAAAGCATCGACCTCCTCTTGGGAATTATTCAAGGACCCTACGGCTTCTTAGAAGTATTCACAGCCTCCTCTTAGGCTTCGTATAATGATCTCTCCCTTCGGGAATGATAGCCTCCTCTTGGGCTTCGTACAAGGACCCGTCGGCTTCTTAAAGGTTTCCAGCCTCCTCTTGGGCTTCGTACAAATTGTCCCGACGATCTCCTAGAGGTATAGGAACAGAACCTAGTCATCCTCATAGAACAGTCCTTTCATAGAGTCTACTACTGTTTCTCGAAGCATAGTACAAAAGATAAAACTCTAGACACGGACAGTCTAACTTCCTTGAGTCTCAAAGACATTCTCAAGCACCCTTCGTTAAATAGGAAGGAAACCCGCAGACTCAGATAGTCTCGATACCCTTTGGATTTCCCGTTTCCTCAAAGAGAAGGAAATATCCCTGATCCTCAAATTAAATCCCTGTGTACAGTGTTACTCATATAAGAACTGATTTTCTCTTTTAAAATCAGTATATTGGATCTGTCACTCAACTGAAACAGTTACCATAGCCTCCATCTCGGGCTTCGTACGAGATACCAAAATTCTCCCTAGTGGAGTCAAAACAACCTTTTCGCCTCTCTCTCGGGCTTTATACGAGATACAAAAACACTCTATTACTGAGTATAAAAGATTCTCCAACTGAGTCAACTCTTTGCTAGCCTCCTCTTAGGCTTCGTATAACGATATGCCCCACTGGGTCAAAAACTTTTAGCCTCTCTCTCGGGCTTTGTACGAGACACAAAATAGCCTCCTCTTAGGCTTTGTATAATGATTTTCCTAGCGAAAATTAGCCTCCCCTTAGGCTTTGTATAAGAAAACCACTGGTTGATCCAATCGACCTTTTAGCATCAAAGCTGTGCCTCGTTCGCAGTACACAAACATCAACAACTCCTTTCCTTTCGTCTAATCGCTGTAAGCGGCAAGACTCTGGATCATCTACATCCATGCCACTGTCCCTCTTTTAGCATGAGAAATTCCTAAGGAAAGATGGCATTGCTCTACACTGAGTTAAAGTCTTCTCCTTCAGGTTAAAACCCTTTCTTCGGAAATTATGGCATTGCTCGGATCCGCGTATCCCAGTTAAAGTAATTCTCCTTCTCCCCTCTTTAGAGATAACAAATTCTCTCTAAAGTCGAGGTCTTTCAGCTTCACGTCTTGGGCTTTGAACAAGACACAAATAGACCTTTCAGCTTCACATCTTGGGCTTTGAACAAGATACAAACCACCTTTCGCTTCACGTCTTGGGCTTTGAACAAGACACCAAAACACCAAAAACACCCCTTTCCTCCCATAGAATAGGAGGAACTACGAACGCTCTGATTTCCCTGTTTCGGTAAACGGGAATACGTAGGCATAAGATCGAAAGAAAAGATCTTAGCGAGCGCAATCAACAAAAAACCCAAATCCCATACTCCCATATCAAAAGCAGTAATTCAAAAGCATCAGTCATAACATCCTAATCCTAGCCAGAAATCTTCTGCCCAGGTAAAAAAGAAAAAAGAAGAAAGAAAACAGTATTGGTGAAAATACAAATAACCAGTACAAAGGCCCCCCCACATTAATAGCATCCGAAACCTAACAGACCGCTGTTTAAACTCAGTATGCAAAGCAGGGTTAATTGGAGACATCTATTTCCCTTCCTTATTCAGCTCACAATAGGATAAAAAATGAATCGACCTGTAGTTTAAGCTCAAACCGCAGAGAGCGACCAGTGCTTAAGAACCGCGTCCAAAATCGCTCGCTACAGAAAAAGTGGCGCCCACCGTGGGGCCAATCTTTCTTTCTTTCTGTTTTCCTTGTAAGATGGCGACTCTGCTGGGGAGTCTCCTTTTCTACCTTAGGGCATCATCCCCGTTTTCCATGGAAAATGGGAACTCTGCCGAGGAGAAAGATTGACCTATGCTGGTCCATCTCTTAGGCTGAGAACCACAGATTGGGGCTTCCGCCGGGGAACCCATTTTCTGTCAGGAACTTAGGATTCATAGCTTTAAAGGTCTAGGATGTTTAGGACAAATATATATACTGCTTTTCCTAAATGCTATACGTGTTTATTTTTCTGCTAATGGGAATGCGGGTGATGCCGTATGTGGTGAGAATGAGTATACACCTAGAAAAGCCAACCCTTTCGTAGTGCGGAAGCTATCGGAAATAGCTGTTACGCGATACTACCCTCATTTGAGCTGGTGATCTATTCTCGGTGAATAGCACTTACTCTAAGATTGCACACAACTCGCTGGCGATCCGCTTGTTGTCTGCCTTCCTGGGAGGAGCTGATGATAATGAGTACAGGTACAAAAATCACCCTAGTATAAACCTTTGGGGATGGGTAGAGCCTTGACTTCATGACAACGACCCTCTGACCCCATGTTTTTTCTATGTTTTTGTGTGCTGCATTCATGCATTCATTTAATAAAACATTAAAACATTCAAAAAAATTTCTCTTCTAGTCTCTCTGTTTTTCAAATTAAACTAAGACTGTGATTGCAAATATCAGAGAAAAGGATTGCACTAATGGATTTCGGTAGAAGGAGAACTCACCAGTATACCTTCAAGGTTCCAAAGTTAGGAGATTTGAGAAGGTTAGCAAGGATGATCGTTAACCCAGAGGCTTTCAGAGCCAAGCACGGTGGTTTGCTACCACTGTTAAGAGTCCATGTGTTTGAGGGGATCATGGACGCGCTCATTCAATTCTACGATCCGGTTTATCACTGTTTCACGTTCCCGGATTACCAGATATCACCAACGCTGGAGGAGTATTCTCATCTGACTGATTTACATATCACTGATCGAGCTCCGTTTTCTGGACTGGAAGAAATTCCAAAGAATCAGACTATTGCAATAGCAATTCATTTGAACGAGTCTGAGGTCCGGACTCACATGACCACTAAGGGTGGCACCCAAGGTTTGCCAGCCCAGTTCCTGACCAAGAAAGCTCTGTACTTTGCTAGTATAGGGAACATGACTGCTTTTGAAAGCATCTTTGTCTTGCTCACCTACGGATTATTTTTGTTTCCCAACATCAATAACTTCGTTGATATCAACGCTATTAAGGTTTTTCTCATTGGAAACCCTGTGCCGACTTTGCTCGCAGATGCGTATCATTCTGTACACTTAGGAAATTTGTACAGCGGAGGAGAGATCACATGCTGTGTACCTTTGCTTTACAAATGGTTTATCTCTCACTTGCCCAAGTCTGCTGCTTTTTGGGATTGTAAGAGTGTCTTACGTTGGTCGCAGAAGATCATGTCCCTCACCAACTCTGATATAGATTGGTGCAATAGGATTTATGAGGGAATCAGAATCATTGACCGTTGTGGAAACTTCCCCAGCGTACCCCTCATAGGAACTAAAGGAGGAATCAACTATCATCCGATATTAGTTCTTCGTCAATTTGGATACCCGATGAGACACATCCCACTGGGTGTTCATCTGGAAGGTCTTTTCTTCAAAGAAGGAGAAAGTGACAGAGCACTAAAGATGGAAATAGTGCAAGCTTGGAAACATGTTCATAAGAAAGGACGAGAGTCTCTGGGAAAACCGGACTGTGTCTCGGTGGAGCCTTATCTCCATTGGGTACAAACTAGAGCTCTCAAGCTAAAGATGCCTTATCCTCGTTACGAAATTCTTCCGCCTAGGGAAATTGTCATGTACTTCATGACAGAAACTGAAAAGCTTCAGGTTACTCTCAACAAAGTTCAAAAGGAAAGAAGATCTTGGAAGAACAAGTACCGCACCCTCGACGTAGAGTGTATCCAAATACAACAATTACTGAAAGAGAAAGATGCTCTGATTGAAATTTTGGAGCAGCATGCTGTAGAGAATCAAGATGCCCAAAGGAATTTGCTCGCTCCTTTCACCCGGCAAAGGAATGACAACCCGACAACGGCTCAGGCGCCCCGGTCAAAGAAGAGGACTCGGGACCCATTAGTTTAGGTTTCTGTTTCTGCACTTTGTAATCTACTGTATTTCCACTTCTGTAATCCTTTGGAATTCAATAAAAAGGGGTTTCCCCACTGTTTGATATTTGCAATCTAATTGTCGAAGTTTATTTTGATTAAACCAAAAGAACAATTAATATAATCATCGCATTCATCATTCTCACATCGCGTATTCTCCTTACCTACGAATCTCACGTTTGTGTCTCGATTCTAGAGTTAAACTGTCTCATTCGTATAATACTCGGGCCAATCGTCAGAAAAAGATGGATGATCTTGAGGAAGAAAATAGAGAGTTGAAAGAAGAGATCGACGCTCTGAGAGAGGATATGAGAAAGCTTCGTAACGACATGCAAGCCATGGCAGAAGCTCAGCTACAAAGAACTGTGATCTCAGAGATCACCTCAACGCCCATTATAGAAAAGTATGATCCTAGGTATCAGATGCCGAAAGATCGTCCTTGGGGCATGCCTGTTAACTATATCCCGGAAGGATATGTTCTGCCGATCACTGAAGATCAGGGAATCACAACAGAAGCCGCTGGGCCTGAAGGTTACAAACTTCGGGAAAGCGAAGATGCCAGGGGCATACTGAAGACTCCTGAAGGTTACAAACTTCGGGAGGCGCCAAGACTTACTGCCGTAGTCACGGTACCACCCCCTGTGGTGCACACTGTCCCGGAAGGACAGATTCCACCAACACCTTCTGGTAAGAAGGAAACTATGTTTGACAGAATGGAGGAATTCCAGGAGCAGTTCTTGGAAATGAAGAAAGAGCTGCAAGCCATTCGCGGTCAGGATCTATTTGGAAAGGACGCCGCAGACCTCTGCTTGGTCCCAAATGTGAAAGTCCCGCACAAGTTCCAAGTGGTCGACTTTGAAAAATACAAGGGTAACTCTTGCCCTCAGAGCCATCTGGTGATGTACGCTCGGCGGATGTCAGCTCAGACGGAGAATCAGGACCTGCTGATTCACTACTTCCAGGATAGTTTAACCGGTGCCGCACTCAAATGGTACATGGGTTTAAACCGTACTACGATCAGTACATTCAGAGATCTTGGTACTGCCTTCGTCCAACAATACAAGTACAATTTGGACATGGCACCCGACAGAGATCAACTCAGATCAATGTCGCAAAAGGACAAGGAAACCTTTAAGGAGTATGCTCAAAGGTGGCGTGAAATTGCCGCTCAAATTTGTCCACCTCTTGAGGAAAAAGAAATGACAAAAATGTTCTTAAAGACCTTAAGCTCATTTTACTATGACCGAATGGTCGCCAGTGCACCCAGTGATTTCACCAAAATGGTCGGCATGGGTGTACGTCTTGAGGAAGCCGTCCGAGAAGGACGTTTGGTAAAAGACACTGGATCGACGAGCGGTACTAAAAAATACGGTGGTGCTCTCCCTAAGAAAAAAGAGCAAGATATTGGGAATATCTCTCTCGGAAAGCAAAGGCGACGTTATCAGCCAGTAGCAGCTGTTACTCCTGCTATCGGCCCCGCGCCTGTTCCTATGTATCAACCTCAGGTTGCGCAGAGCCAACCTGACCAACAAAGGACACAACATCCTCTTCAGCAGGCTCGTCCTCCATATAACAACAACCGTACAACACGGCCACCAGGATTTGATCCTATACCCGTAGCGTACGCAGAGCTGTTTCCGTTACTGCTGGCTAAGGGGCACATTCAGACTAAGTCTCCCCTTTCAGTTCCGGAAAATCCGCATTTCTGGTTTAAAGCGGATCAAACATGCCCTTATCATCAAGGAGGTTCAGGGCATAACATTGAGACTTGTCTCAATTTCAAATCCGACGTGCAAAAGCTTGTTAGGAGCGGGCTCTTATCTTTCAAAGATACAAATCCCAATGTTCTTACGAACCCGCTGCCTCAACACGAGAAAGCTGCAGTCAATCTGATTGTGAAAGAGACTAACAATGTCTATCAAATTCACGATGTACTCTTGTTGAAGACCAACCTGGTCAAGATGCATTGTAGACAGAGTGGATATGGCCATGTGCCACTTCATAACTATCACCAGTGTGATATCTGCTATAAAGATAACCAAGGATGTTCGGTAGTGCAATCAGCTCTACAGGAACAAATGGATCTCGGATGGATCCAGGAGCATCGAGTTCGTGGAGTTAACATGGTTTACATGAATTCTAACGTCATTCAAAACCACGACATCCATGCGATGAATGTCAACTTGGTGGCGATGCACTCAGGGCAAAGCCAGTATCATAATCTGCCGCGACACGATTACAGTTCCTGTCTGATTTGCTCGGTAAACAAACAGGGATGCTCTTTCATACAAGAGGCCCTCCAGCGTCAGATGGATCTTGGATGGATCCAAGACTACCATGATAGGAACTCCTATCAAATCAACATGGTTCAGATCTTTGACATTCGCGTGATGAATACCAATCTGGTAGAGTTACATGCTGAGCAGGTCCGACTCGGATTCTTAATATCACATGATTATCAAAACTGTAAAGCCGGTTGCAAAAACGATCGAGGTTGTACCCTTGTCCAGGAGGCACTTTAGCACTTGTTAAATCACTGGTGGATGCCAATCTATATGGACGAAGATACTCAGCAGATTAGTATCAATCACAGGAATCCTACTCATCGTCAAAGTCAGGATGTCCGATCAATGGAAGGTAACCTAGTGAGGTTACATTGTATTCAAAGTGGGCGTGGCCAGGTGCCCCCACACAACTATGACAGTTGTAGCGTCTGTTCGGAAAGTAACCAAGGGTGTTACCTTGTGAGAGCAGCTCTTCAGGGTCATGTCAATCATGGAGAAATTCGTCCATATCCAGGTTCAGGACCCATCATTTGGTCGCCGAACTACCTTGCCGATCAGGTTGAGGATGTTGTCACGATCTCTGGTCATCACCAGATCAGGGATGTTTTTGCCATCGTCCCTCTACTTGACGAATCTAGAGTTCCCAACCAGGAACGGATCGAGATTACTTATGATGGTCAGAAAAATCAGAAGGTTCCCATAGTCATCTATCTACCGGGGCCACTACCGTATGAATCAGCTAAGGCGATCCCTTATAAATACAGTGCAACGACAATTGAAAATGGAAAGGAAATTCCATTACCCTCCGTCGTGAATATTACAGACGTCAGTCGTGTAACACGGAGTGGTAGAATCTTCAACCGAGGGGTTGGAGAAGCTAACAAAGAAAAGGAACTTCAGGCAGAAATTCCTGATCCGCCAGTCGGTCAACTTAGTAATCCCGACTTTTCAAAAGACAAAGATGAGATGCTAAAGCTCATCCAAAGGAGTGAATATAACATCGTTGATCAACTGTTACAGACTCCTTCAAAGATCTCGGTATTATCACTGTTACTCAGTTCAGAAGCCCACAGGGAGGCTCTACAGAAAGTCTTGGAGCAAGCCTTTATGGAACAAGATGTAACAATCAGACAGTTCGATAGTATTGTCTCTAACATCACTTCCTGCAATGATTTGGGATTTAGTGATGAGGAATTACCTGAAGAGGGTCGCCGTCATAACATGGCGCTCAATATCACAATTAACTGCCAGGGCGATGCTTTAGCCAACGTACTGGTAGACACAGGGTCAGCCCTGAATGTTATGCCTAAGTACACTTTGACGCAATTATCATTCAAAGGCCCTCCGATGAGAGTCAGCGAGGTCATCGTCAAAGCATTCGACGGATCCAAAAAAATAGTTATCGGCGAAGTTGATCTTCCCATAACTATTGGTCCTCACACTTTCCAAATCACTTTCCAGGTCATGGACATCCGGGCAACATACAGTTGTTTATTAGGAAGACCATGGATACATCAGGCTGGAGCGGTTACTTCAACCCTTCACCAAAAGCTAAAGTTCGTCAAGAACGATCAACTTGTCACGGTTTGTGGGGAACAAGCCTTGCTTGTGAGTAACCTATCATCATCTACTGGTATAGAACCCGAGGAGGTTATTGGAACTCAGTTCCAAGCACTATCGGTGAACAAGAACGATCAGTACAAAGAAGGAACTTCAATTTCTTCATACAAAGATGCTATCAAAGCGGTCGAGAGTACCGATACGACAGGATGGGGACGGCTTGTCATTCCTATTGACAATAAAACAAAGAAGGGTCTTGGTTTTTCTGCAACCTGTACCCAGACAGCCGCCAACGATGAAAGTCTTCATCCCCTTCAAAACTTCTTTCACAGTGGAGGTTTTCTTCACCCAGTGTCTCAGACAGTTCATGCTATCAATGAGGAAGATCCCTCTGACACAGATGAAGAATAGAAGTCCTACCTTAACAAGGACGGCTATATGTCTCAGGAAGAGGTGCCTATGCCTTTTTGCTTTCCTACAGAAAGTCCGAGATTTATACCAAGATCAGATGTCGAAATGATCTATTGAGATTGTGATCCGGAAGGATGCCGTGGTCCGCCAAATTCATTAGAGGAAGACACTCTGATGAAAGACAACTTTGACCGCAATTACTATGGCCCGATGGATGGTCTGCCAATGTGGCAGCCTTACCTGGGAAACTTGGGGCAAGAAAGTCAGCCGAGTAATGAAACTCAGCTGAGCATCATTGAACAGAATACCTGTGTCCCCACTGTGTCATGGGATCAACACTCAGGTCATTCGGAAATTACTCAACATGAAGATGAATTCGCAACGTTTGCAGGACTTGAATTCATCATCTATGCTTTTCCTGAGGTCAACGTCATCGAGAGAGATGACTCCTCCAGTTCCAAAGAAGTTTGGGACACTTTGGGATAACCAAGTGGAAAATACGACTTTATGGTCAAGTACACTGCTCCCGAAAGCTCTCGTATCAGGCTCGAAGATATCCAGCTAACTGGATGGGGAGATACAGCTGAGAGCACCAATGCTATGCAAAATACAACTGAGGAATCCTCCTACGACAATTCTGCCTGGGAGACAGATTCCAATGATCCTACTCCACCAGAAATCAGCGTCATTTCTGAAGACAAATCAAGGAAGGTGCCAGACTTTGTGATTCACCGAGGAGTTCGCCGCCAGTGGGTTGCTGTCGAGGTTCCGAAGGCCGTTCATCAGTCAAAGTAATTGCCATCTTTAACCTTTCACCCTGCCCAGGTGAAATGGATGTTTTGACAGGGCTCGCTTTTTGTAAATTTCCCTCTTCGCTTTGCCCAAAGCGAGTGAGTTTTGTTTTATAGGGCTGTAGTTTCAAGATTCGACTTGTTCATTAATAAAATAACGTCATTCTGTAATTTCCGCATTAATTGCTGTTTTCTCTTTTTGCTTTTTCAGAAAATGGTAATCCTAAAAAAAACATTCAATAATAAAAACAAGCAGTAAAACAAATACACTGCACACACTTGTATTTTCTCTATCTCTTCTAAACACGAATCATCACGTCATGCAGATTGCTTGTTTTATACCCCGTTGAAACATATGATCTGATGCCTTCTTCCAACTTTGAGTTCCCGGTATTCGAGGCTGAAGAAGAAAATGACGACGAAATTCCAGAAGAGATCTCCCGACTACTCAGACAAGAGGAAAGGTCCATTGAACCTCACAAAGAGCCGCTGGAAATGGTAAACTTGGGTTCAGAAAAAGAGAGAAAAGAAATCAGGATCGGAGCATTGCTTAGTCCAACTGCCAGAGAGGGTTTGATAAAGCTTCTCAAAGAATTCCCCGATGTGTTCGCTTGGTCCTATCAGGATATGCCAGGGTTGGATACCAGCATCGTGGAACATCACTTACCGTTGAGATAGGAATGTCCGTCAGTAAAGCAAAGGTTGAGATGCACTCACCCGGACATGGCCATCAAAATCAAAGAGGAGGTACAGAAACAGATCGACGCGGGTTTCCTCGCTACATCTGAATATCCTCAATGGTTAGCCAACATCGAACCCGTTCCCAAAAAGGACGGAAGGGTCAGAATGTGTGTTGATTACAGAGATCTGAACAAGGCAAGTCCAAAGGACGACTTTCCTTTACCACACATTGACATGCTGGTTGACAGCACAACAAAGTTCAAAGTATTCTCCTTCATGGATGGATTCTCGGGCTATAATCAGATCAAAATGGAGCCGAAAGACATGGAGAAAACTTTGTTCATTACCCCATGGGGTACCTTTTGTTACAAGGTAATGCCGTTTGGTTTGAAGAATGTCGGGGCAACCTATCAAAGGGCCATGACTACTCTGTTTCATGACATGATACACAAAGAAATCGAGGTATATGTCGATGATTTGATTGCAAAATCAAGAACAGAGGCTGAGCACGTTGAACATCTGTCAAAATTGTTCGAACGTCTAAGAAAATTCAAGCTCCGCTTGAATCCCAACAAGTGCACCTTCGGTGTCCGTTCGGGGAAACTACTAGCGTTCATCATCAGCCAGAAAAGAATTGAAGTTGATCCTGACAAGGTCAAGGCCATTCAATAAATGCCTTCTCCGAAAACTGAAAAACAAGTCAGAGGATTCCTGGGACGTTTAAACTACATCTCCAGATTCATATTCCTTATGACCGCCACTTGTGCGCCGATTTTCAAGCTATTGAAAAAGAACCAGGATTGCGTTTGGTCAGAAGACTGCCAAACTGCCTTCGACAGTATCAAGGAATATCTGTTGAATCCTCCGATTCTATCACCTCCAGTGGAAGGAAGACCACTGATCATTTACCTCACAGTCCTAGAGGACTCAATGGGATGTGTACTTGGCCAACAAGACGAAACTAAAAGGAAAGAGTCTACCATCTACTATCTAAGCAAGAAATTCACCGACTGCGAGACTCGGTACACAATGCTTGAGAAAACTTGTTGCGCTTTGGCTTGGGCAGCCAAACGTCTTTGCCAGTACATGATTTTTCATACTACTTGGTTGGTCTCCGAAATGGATCCAATCAAGTACGTTTTCGAAAAACCTGCTCTCACGGGAAGGATTGCCCGTTGGCAGATGTTACTATCAGAATATGACATAGAGTACCATGCTCAGAAAGCCGTTAAAGGAAGTATTTTAGCCGATCATTTGGCTCATCAATCGATTGACGATCAAGAATCAATAGGGTTTGACTTCCCAGACGAAGATGTCATGTATCTAAAGATGAAAGATTGCGATGAACCGCTACCCAGTGAAGGGCCAGAACCAGGTTCCCAGTGGGGACTTATCTTTGACGGAGCAGTCAATCATTATGGAAACGGAATTGGGGCAATCATTGTTACCCCTCAGGGTTCCCACATTCTTTTCACTGCCAGACTTACGTTCAAATGTACGAACAACGAGGCCGAATACGAAGCATGTATTATGGGTCTCGAAGAAGCGATTGATTTAAGGATCAAAAACTTGGACGTATACGGCGACTCAGCCCTGGTTATCAATCAGATAAAAGGAGATTGGAACACATACCAATCAGGATTGATTCCTTACAAAGACTATGCAAGGAGGTTGTTGCCCTTCTTCAACAGAGTCGACTTTCATCACATCCCTCGTGATGAGAATCACATGGCTGATGCATTAGCCACTCTCTCTTCCATGATTAGTGTAGGTCGATGGAATGACATACCTAAGATCGACATAATGCGCCTTGAACGGCCCGCTTACATCTTCACGATTGAAGTAGTCATAGACGACAGACCTTGGTATCACGATATCAAATGCTTCCTTCAGAAACTAGAGTACCCATCTGGGGCACTCAGAAAAGACAGGAAAACCCTCAGAAGATTGGCTGGAAACTTCTTCCTGAGCGGTGACACTCTTTATAAGAGAAATTTTGACATGGTCCTGCTCCGATGCGTCGACAAACCAGAAGCAGACGTGCTCATGAAAGAAATTCATGAAGGATCCTTTGGCACTCATGCCAACTGACACACAATGGCGAGAAAAATTCTCAGGGCCGGGTATTATTGGTTGACCATGGAATCCGACTGCTACAAGTACATGAGGAGGTGTCACAAGTGTCAGATATACTCCGACAAAATTCATGTACCGCCATCACATCTCAAAGTTCTTTCTTCCCCGTGGCCTTTTTCCATATGGGGAATCGATATGATTGGTATGATTGAGCCCAAGGCTTCAAACGGACATTGGTTCATCCTGGTAGCCATTGACTATTTCACCAAGTGGGTCGAAGCAGCGTCATTCGCCAATGTAACCCGACAAGTGGTGGTCCGATTTATCAAAAACAATATCATCTGCCGTTATGGTGTTCCAAGCGAGATCATTACTGATAATGGATCTAACTTGAATAATAAGATGATGAAAGAGTTATGCACAGAGTTCAAGATCGAACACCATAACTCATCTCCCTACCGACCCAAGATGAACGGAGCGGTAGAAGCGGCTAACAAGAACATCAAGAAGATCGTTCAAAAAATGGTTGTAACCTATAAAGATTGGCACGAGATGCTACCCTTTGCTCTTCATGGTTATCGCACATCTGTCCGCACTTCAACAGGGGCTACCCCTTTCTCTCTAGTATATGGCATGGAGGCAGTGCTTCCCATAGAAGTAGAGATCCCGTCAATTAGGGTATTGATGGAAGCTAAGCTCACCGAAGCTGAATGGTGTCAAAGTCGACACGACGAACTGAACCTGATCGAATAAAAGAGAATCACGGCACTATGCCACGGTCAGTTGTATCAACAAAGAATGAAGAGGGCGTTCGACAAAAAGGTTCGGCCTCGTGTCTTCAGGAAAGGAGACCTCGTGCTCAAGAAGATACAATCATTTCTCACTGACTCTCGGGGCAAATGGACCGCAAATTATGATGGCCCCTATGTGGTCACGAAAGCTTTCTCAGGCGGCACCTTGAGACTTGCAACCATGGACGGAGAGGAATTTGCCTACCCCACGAATGTTGATGTAGTCAAGAAATACTTCGCCTAAACTAAAAAAAAAAAAAAAACGTCTCGGTGGATTGAAAACCCGAAAGGGCGGTCCAGGCAAAAGTTAGAGACATGAAAAAAAATCATCCTGATGGATTGGAAATCTCATAGTACAATCCAAGCAAAAGTTAGGGATAATGGCAAGTAACTATGTTCAACAGAGGCAAGTCCCTCAACAGTAGTTACATCATCTATCGGAGGAAATCTCCAGTCAAAGGTCATCTTCGACAGAAGCTCAGGATGCCCCGAATTCAAAGTTGGTAGAAGGATAGTGGTCGTTATGTTTCAACGTAGCCCTTTTCCCCGTAAATTACCGTTTTCTAACTTTGTATATACTCTTTGGAATCACGCGTTTGACTGATCTCCATCTTATCAATAAAATTTGAGCCCTTGTGCTTTTGTTTGTAATTCTTGCTTGTTTTAGCTTTACAGAACGACGTTGTTTAAACTTAATCAGCGATTCTTGAAATAAAACAAAAATGAATTTACTTGTTAAAACTTTTTCTGCTTTTAAAATAAAGATGGCTATTTTTTTTTACTGTTGAACATCAGAAGAACATCGATCGCTTCTCCCGAAGTAAGCGAACTTCAAAGTACAGAATCAAAGTACTCCTTCTAAGCCAGTATGCCTGAATGAAGGGATCAACTGTGTCAGAGACCTTGTTTCGTCTGACATCCTCAGCCGAGTTCTCATCTTCTAAGCCTGATCAACATAGCTCCCAACGGGACTATCTCTCCTAAGCAAGGTGGAATTGCTATTTTGAATCAACAGTACTTCTTCGCCCCGCGATGGCTGAGTATTCAATTGTGTTCATCCATTAGTCTGTATGTCGCGTCTGTTTTGTCAGCATATACATACATACTTCATGCATTTTTGATTTGCATTTACATTTCATATTGCATCACTATCACTTGAGTCGGTCTTGTCCCCTAGTGATAAACAGTTTTCTCAATCGAGTTTGTCAGTTCTTTCCTCGTCAAGAAGTGTTGCGTCTGCACAATCTCGCCACCAGTGTATCTTTAGATCAGAGTCGGCACTTGGCCACTTTGATAACTTGAACCTCTGAAAAGCCAGAGAAAACTCTCAATAAACATCACTCTTCGCCATTGAAGATGATATCCTTGCTTTCCCGGATTAAGGAAAATCCACAGAGAAAGCCTCGTGATCAGAGATTCGGCAGTACATCAGTATTTCTCTGAAAAGTCGTTGATGAAAAGGTCATCGACACCTCAAAATTGGACCCCATCATATGGCGTTTCTCCGGGAAGATCCCGAGAAAAGTATGATGAAAGATCCCAAATGAAAACAGTCTCTCAAGAGACTCGCTTTCCCCAGTAGAAACAAATGGCGTCTCCAACAGAGAAGTTTGTACAACTCTACAACTCAGACGACTGGGTTCCCCAGCAAGTCTGACAGCAAAACATTTCCTACTCAAATGGCATCTCCCCAGGAAAATTCGGCGAGAAGTTTGAAGGAAAGCCGCTACGCATAGCGTCCATTGTCAATAAAGTTTATTGACAAAAGAAACTTAGACCAGTTCCTTGGTAGAAAACCAGGATCGAGGGGAAGTTTATATCAGAAACTAAGACCAGTTCCTTGGTAGGAAACCAGGATTGAGGGGAAGTTGACAAAAGAAACTAAGACCAGTTCCTTGGTAGGAAACCAGGATCGAGGGGAAGTTTATTTCAAAAGAAACTAAGACCAGTTCCTTGGTAGGAAACCAGGATCGAGGGGAAGTTTAAATCAGAAACTAAGACCAGTTCCTTGGTAGGAGACCAGGATCGAGGGGGAGTTTACATTTTCTAAGCATCATTGCTCAGCAAAAGAAGATGAATGCGATCCGCCATTCATAGACACCATCAAAATTTTGGATATTCCGATATTTAATCCTCTTGCACCCCGAATGCCCGAATCCCTCCGTCATTCATACCTTCGGGTCCAAGAAGATTAAATAGGGGCATCTGTAATACCCCAAATTTTGACCACTTAGATTTCCCATCATTGTGAAAATCATCATCACAATATGGTTGAACCATCATGCTTCATCAGTCTCCCCAAAGATGGGTGAGCATCCAACACAATCAAAATTAGGGTTTCAAGCCCTCTCTGAGTGCTTAGACAAAGGATCAATAAAGAAATGACATGATCTTCAACTTGTCTAATCTCTTAAATATCCACAATGGATCAAAAAGGACTCCCACTTCAAGGATTAAGCACAAGGCTGCTCCCTTCTAGGTGGATCAAGTCTCAAGATCGACAGTGTCACCAAATTAGGGTTTTGGTCGACCAGGGTCTCCAGATGGAAATTTTCATCTGGGCACAAGGCAATGATCCAAAACATGACCTAATATGCTTCATGGAACCTCATGAACCCATGCATCAAGTCAATTTTGGGACAAACCATGATCCAAGACCTCAAGAGATGATTTGAGGGTCTCTAATACACCATATTGATCCATTTGGAACAATGGATTGATCCAAGAAGCTTGAGCAACAAGTCTCATTTTCATCTGCACCACAATTAGGGTTTTAAGGGAAAAGTCAACTGTAACTTTGACTTTTGACCAAGACATGCTCCCAAACCCTAATACATGATTGAATATACCCTATGAAACCCATGTAACATGTCCATCAAGTTTGATTTAGGTCAAGGACATGATTTCCTGAAGAATTGCACAATTTGGAATTCATCTGATAAAAAGTCAACTGTGCACAAAAGTCAACTTTGACTTTTTGAGATTTTTCACCAAAATGGATTTTTAACCCTAAAATGATGTTAATGTATGATTTGAATCATCATTCATCAAGAAAAATCAAGAAAAGTGAGATAACTTGTAAAAGGGGTAACCATAAAACTTAGAAATTTTTCTAAGTTAAAAATAAAGTGGCAAAGGTACCAACTTTGGAGGACCATAACTCCTAAACCACAAGGCCATTTTTTCTCATCCAAAGATGGATTTGTAGCCCTCATTATCACCTACAAAAACTTCAACTACAAGTCATTCCAATTCATTAAGGATTTTGAGTTATGGAGTGATCAAAGTGGCTGAAAAGTGAAAATGTCACTTTTTCCAACACTTAGTGAAATTTTCACTAAGTCAGAATTTGCCTTCACTTTTTGCCAAATGTAGGGGGATTTTTCACTTGGAATCAAAAGAGATCAAAACCAAACTTGTTCAAACAGTTGTTGTATCATGTAAGAGCTTTCCAAAATGGCCAAGAACATTGCCAAATTCAGCCTACACCATGAGATACAACATTGCCAAGTTGCCTTGCTGAAATTTGTCAAGGCAAGGCAGAATTTGCATTTTGGCTCGATTTGCCAAAATCAGCCAATTTCAATAGTTCCTATCCACTTGGACACCTCATAGGATTGAATCCAAAGGGGACAATCACTGAGCCAAGCCTCCAAGGTCCAAGGAACAAGGAATAGCATGTTGAACCTAGAGTTGCCAAAATAGGGACAAGACTTCAAATTTGGAATGAGGCATTCAATGGAACCATCAAGGTGGCATGGACTGAGCCATTCTCATCTAAAATCAGTCAAGACTTATCCAAGACCAAGGGGACCAAAGCTCTGTGCCCTAACCTCTAGTCAATGGCTAGAGGAGACTTTCATTTCCATTGGCGAACATTGAGGAAACACCTGCTGCAGCTGCCATGCACTATTCCTTGCAAAACAAACTTGCTCTACTATAAATAGAGCTCAATTGTGGCCAGTTTAAGTACACCAAAGCCATCTAACAGATGCTTTCCTCAAAATCTCTTTCTCAAAATGCCTTTCTTAGCAAGGTAGCTATCGGGTTTTGAGTTTGAGAGCAATTCTGCACGAACCAATCACTCACACACCTCACATACATCACATATGAGCTGATCAAACACTCACATAACTTCTGAAACATCAATTTCATGAAATCACCAACTGGTTGCTCAAATTTTCAAACAAGGTGCAGCTGAGGTACCACAAAATGATCCAGCCAATTTCAATCAAGTCCAACCATCCAAACACAATCCATAGGGTGTAGGGAAGCTGTCCAGATCATCACAACTCATCTGTAACACCTCCAAATCAAAAATCACTTTGAACTTGCTGTCACGGCTTAGAGGTAAGCACATACTTGGTCATCTCTCAATCTATGCATATTTCCTCGCACAATAATCTGGCCATATGTTCATAATCATGCATGGAATGTTTTCCCTCAATTAATTGCATTGTTTGAATCGTGTATCAAAAATCATAGCCTTCATGCAGAAATTAGGGTTCTTGAGGTCTCTTCGTGATTTCTTGTTGTATGTTTAATTTAAATGAAATTAAAGTACATAGACATGATCATGAGGTTGAGACGAGCATAATGATATGTGGATTGCATGATATGATTACGTATTCATGGAGATTGGATAGAAAACGCAAATCTGAGAAACCAAGAACACGCGCGTGTTCTTCAGCTTGTTCTTGGCGCCTTTTTTTTCAAATTCAAATATTTGAATTTTGTGATTTTTGTTTAATTGATTCAAAAATTAATTTCTCTATGAGTTTTAATGATTTTGAGTTGATTCTTTTTTTAATAATTCACAAAAATGTTAAAATATTTTATTTTATCAAAAAATACCAAAAATATTATTTATTTCATATAATTGATATTTTTGTAAAGAATTAATATTTTGATTGTTTTTGGCATTTTAAATATTTTTTCGACATTGATTTTGCAACTTTTAATGCTTTCTAATTATTTTGTAGGTCAATACTTAATTTTTGAAGCATTAATCTAAGATCACAATTTGTTTTCCATGTGTTAAACAATTTTTGATCATTTTAATTAAATTTTTATTCAATTAAATACATTTTGAAAACAAATTAGGGTTTTGGATTAATTCAACCCTCATAAATCATTTTCAAAACACTTTGGGCCTCTATTAGAGTGTAAGACCCAATCCTTTTTTTGACCAAATCATCTTTGGGCCTCACTTATTGTATAAGTCCCGATACCGTCAAAAAATAAACGGCGCGATCGTCGCCTTTTCAAAAAACATCTGGGCCTACCCTCGAGTAGTAAGACCCATTTATTCATCTCAAAACTCTTTGGGCCTCTTGAGAGAGTGTAAGACCCATCCCCCCTTGTACAAAAACTTTTTGGGCCTCACTCATTGTATAAGTCCCTTTGTACAAGTAAACGGCGCGATCGTCGCCCGTTTAAAAATAAAAACCATCTGGGCCTACCCTAGAGTAGTAAGACCCACTTATTTTTATTTAAAACACTTTGGGCCTCTAATAGAGTGTAAGACCCAATCCCCCTTTTAACCAAAACATTTTGGGCCTCACTTATTGTATAAGTCCCTCTGCGTTAAAAGAAAACCTCGACGCGATCGCCATTTTTAAACGAAAAATCATTTGGGCCTACCCTCGTGTTATAAGCCCCACTCTTTTCTTTAAACCCTTTTTGGGCCTCTTGAGAGAGTGTAAGACCCGTCCCTTTGTACATAAAACCTTTTTGGGCCCCAGTCACTTGTATAAGTCCCTCTGTACAAATTCAAACAGTGCGCTCACTGATAAAACCCTGGGCCTCTCCTTGAGCTATAAGCCCCAAATCTTTCTTTTTCAAAGCACTTTCTCCTTTGATTTTGAATATACTGTTGTTTTCAATCTTTCTTTGTTGAACAACTAACCAAACAGCATGGAAGCACTACAACCGAGTAAGTGGTTATCGCTTTCATTTACTGCTTTCATATTATAAACTGTATTGTGGGGCTGCTCACTGTAAGTCTCCTTTCATAAACTCATATCTACTGTGTAATAATAGTATAGATATTTCGAGTTTCCCCGACAACTACGTCTAGAACTAGGTGACGCCGTTTCATTTATTCGTAGAAATAGACGCCTAGATCCCCAATAGGAGCACCAGATACAGTCTTCTCTTCGGCTGTCCTCCTTAGGAATCGTCAAGAAGCTCTACTCCCCAAGATGAATGTATTCTCCGTGAATGGCATCTTTGAGTTTCTTCCCAATTCTCGAGCTTTCCTGACTTGATCTATTCCTTGTGGATAGCTTGCCTTGAATGTCTCGGGGTTTGGGTACCCACTACGGTCATAATCTTGGACCTTAACTAAGGAACCCTCTTTAAAAGTTAAAAGTCGCTGGATAGTAAACCTCGCACGTTTACCAGTGGTTTTCATCTTTAAAAGAGTTATCTCTCCTAATGGAAAGGAGATGATAGACCCACGGGCTTCTTAAAAGCATCGGCCTCCTCTTGGGCATTATTCAAGGACCCTACGGCTTCTTAGAAGTATTCACAGCCTCCTCTTAGGCTTCGTATAATGATCTCTTCCTTCGGGAATGATAGCCTCCTCTTGGGCTTCGTACAAGGACCCGTCGGCTTCTTAAAGGTTTCCAGCCTCCTCTTGGGCTTCGTACAAATTGTCCCGACGACCTCCTAGAGGTATAGGAACAGAACCTAGTCATCCTCATAGAACAGTCCTTTCATAGAGTCTACTACTGTTTCTCGAAGCATAGTACAAAAGATAAAACTCTAGACACGGACAGTCTAACTTCCTTGAGTCTCAAAGACATTCTCAAGCACCCTTCGTTAAATAGGAAGGAAACCCGCAGACTCAGATAGTCTCGATACCCTTTGGATTTCCCGTTTCCTCAAAGAGAAGGAAATATCCCTGATCCTCAAATTAAATCCCTGTGTACAGTGTTACTTATATAAGAACTAATTTTCTCTTTTAAAATCAGTATATTGGATCTGTCACTCAACTGAAACAGTTACCATAGCCTCCATCTCGGGCTTCGTACGAGATACCAAAATTCTCCCCAGTGGAGTCAAAACAACCTTTTCGCCTCTCTCTCGGGCTTTGTACGAGATACAAAAACACTCTATTACTGAGTATAAAAGATTCTCCAACTGAGTCAACTCTTTGCTAGCCTCCTCTTAGGCTTCGTATAACGATATGCCCCACTGGGTCAAAAACTTTTAGCCTCTCTCTCGGGCTTTGTACGAGACACAAAATAGCCTCCTCTTAGGCTTTGTATAATGATTTTCCTAGCGGAAATTAGCCTCCTCTTAGGCTTTGTATAAGAAAACCACTGGTTGATCCAATCGACCTTTTAGCATCAAAGTTGTGCCTCGTTCGCAGTACACAAACATCAACAACTCCTTTCCTTTCGTCTAATCGCTGTAAGCGGCAAGCCTCTGGATCATCTACATCCATGCCACTGTCCCTCTTTTAGCATGAGAAATTCCTAAGGAAAGATGGCATTGCTCTACACTGAGTTAAAGTCTTCTCCTTCAGGTTAAAACCCTTTCTTCGGAAATTATGGCATTGCTCGGATCCGCGTATCCCAGTTAAAGTAATTCTCCTTCTCCCCTCTTTAGAGATAAAAAATTCTCTCTAAAGTCGAGGTCTTTCAGCTTCACGTCTTGGGCTTTGAACAAGACACAAATAGACCTTTCAGCTTCACATCTTGGGCTTTGAACAAGATACAAACCACCTTTCGCTTCACGTCTTGGGCTTTGAACAAGACACCAAAACACCAAAAACACCCCTTTCCTCCCATAGAATAGGAGGAACTACGAACGCTCTGATTTCCCTGTTTCGGTAAACGGGAATACGTAGGCATAAGATCGAAAGAAAAGATCTTAGCGAGCGCAATCAACAAAAAACCCAAATCCCATACTCCCATATCAAAAGCAGTAATTCAAAAGTATCAGTCCTGACATCCTAATCCTAGCCAGAAATCTTCTGCCCAGGTAAAAAAGAAAAAAGAAGAAAGAAAACAGTATTGGCGAAAATACAAATAACCAGTACAAAGGCCCCCCCACATTGATAGCATCCGAAACCTAACAGACCGCTGTTTAAACTCAGTATGCAAAGCAGGGTTAATTGGAGACATCTATTTCCCTTCCTTATTCAGCTCACAATAGGATAAAAAATGAATCGACCTGTAGTTTAAGCTCAAACCGCAGAGAGCGACCAGCGCTTAAGAACCGCGTCCAAAATCGCTCGCTACACAAGGACTTGATTTCATAGAGGATCGCACAGTTTGGAATTCATCTGACAAAAAGTCAACTGTGCACAAAAGTCAACTTTGACTTTTTGAGATTTTTCACAATTATGGTTCTTTGACCCCAAAATGATGTTAATGTGTGATTGGAATCATAATTCATCAAGAAAAATCAAGAAAAGTGGGATAACTTGTAAAAGGGGTAACCATAAAAAACTTAGAAATTTTCTAAGTTATGGAACAAAGTGGCTAGGGTACCAATTTCCAAGGATCATAACTTATGATCCAAGCAACCATTTTGGCTGATCCAAAGATGGATTCGTAGCTCTCATGGCACTCTACAAAATCTCCAAACACAACTCATTCCAATTCCTCTTGGATTTTAAGTTATGGAATGATCAAAATCACAAAAAGTGAAAATGTCACTTTTTTCCAACACTTGGTGAAATTTTCACTAAGTCAGAATCTGCCTTCACTTTTTTCCAAATGTAGGGGAATTTTTCACTTGAATCCAAAAATTATTAAAACCAACTATGATTAAATAGTTGTTGTATCATATGAGGGCTTTCCAAAATGGCCAAGAACTCCATAAAATTCCACTTGAGTCATGGGATATGACAATGGCAATATGCCTTGCTGAAAACTGTCAAAGCAAGGCAGATTTGTGCATTTTGCTCGATTTGCCAAATTTGTGCAAATGACAAACACACTTATCAATCTGAACACCTCAGGGGGAGACTAAGGAGGGACCAACACTGATCCATCAGCCTCCCAAGTCTTTGGAACCAAAAGTAGCATGCCAAACCTAGAAATGCCTAAAAGAGGGACAAAACTCCAATTTTGGTTTGGAGCGTTTAATGGATGCACCAAGGTGGCATGGACTGAGCCCTTCCCAACTGAATTCAGTCAAGACTTATCCAAGACCAAGGGAACCAGCAGCTTGTGCCCTAACCTCTAGTCAATGGCTAGAGGAGACTTGGATTCTCATTGATCAACATTGGCCAAACTTCTGCAGCAGTTGCCATTCACTATTGCTTGCAAAATAAACTTGCTCCACTATAAATAGAGCTCATTTGTGATCAGTTTGAGTGCACCAAAGCCATCAAACAGATGCTTTCCTCAAAATCTCCTTCTCACTTCCAAGTTTGCCTTCCAAAGCAAGTCACTATCGAGTTTTGAGTTTGAGAGCAATTCCAACCAAATCAATCACACACACACACACACACACACACCTCATAAACATCATATAGAAGTGATCCAAACACATAAACAACATCTGGAACATTGATTTCTCAGAATCACCAGCCAACTGCTCAAGGTTTTAACAAGTTGCAGCTGGGATACCATCTTCAGTTCCAGCTTATTTCAAACCATTCCAAGCACTCAGGCACATCACTTGGCACCTAGGGAAGCTATCCACATCATTGGAACCTAGTTGTAACACCTCTAACACAAAACACGATCACCAGCTGCAAGAGGTAAGCATGAGCCCTTCTAACTCTATGATCCATGCATTTTATGCTGCACAATAATTTGGCCATATGTTCATAATCATGCATAGAGTGTTTTCCCTCAATCAATTACTTTGTTTGAATCGTGTATGGAATTTCTGAGCCTTCATGCAAATTTTAGGGTTCTTGAGGTTTCTCTTTGATTTCTTATTCCATGCTTAAAATAAATGAAATTAAAGACCATAGACATGATCGTGAGGTGAAAACGAGCAGATTGATATGTAGATTGCATAATATAATCAAGTATTCAGTGAGATTGGATTGAAAATGCAAATCTGCAGAAACAGAGGGTGGCGCGTGTTCTTGCCATGTTCTTGGCGCCCTTTTTGAAAATTCAAATATTTGAATTTTTGTGATTTTATTTAATTGATTCAAAAATTAATTTCTCTCTGAGTTTTAATGATTTTGAGTTGATTCTTTTTTTAATAATTCACAAAAATGTTAAAATATTTTATTTTATCAAAAAATCCCAAAAATATTATTTATTTCATATATTTGATATTTTTGCAAATAATTAATGGTTTATTTGTTTTTAACATTTGAAATATTTTTTTCTCCCTTGATTTTCCAAACTTAATTGATTTCCAATCATTTTGTGGATATAAACATGATTTTTCAAACATTAATCCAAGATCACAATTTATTTTTCACACATGTTTAACAATTTTGATCATTTTAATTGAATTTTTATTCAATTAAAATATATCTTTAAAAACAAATTAGGATTTTGATTAATTCAACCCTCATCAAACTTTTTCAAACACTTTGGGCCTCTAATAGAGTGTAAGACCCAACCCCTTGAAAACGAAAACCTTTTTGGGCCTCAGTCATTGTATAAGACCCACTGCGTTTTCAAAAATCTCGGCGCGATAGCCATTTCAAAACGAAAAAACTTTTGGGCCTACCCTCGTGTTATAAGCCTCATTTCCTTTCTTTAAAAACTTTTGGGCCTCTAATAGAGTGTAAGACCCATCCCTTGTAAATAAAAACTTTTTGGGCCTCAGTGCATTGTATAAGTCCCGATACGCTAATGAAATCTCGGCGCGATCGTCATTTTTCAAACAAAACCCTTGGGCCTCTCCTTGAGTTGTAAGCCCCATCTTTTATTTTAAAAACTTTTGGGCCTCTAATAGAGTGTAAGACCCATCCCTTGTAAATAAAAACTTTTTGGGCCTCAGTGCATTGTATAAGTCCCGATACGCTAAAGAAACCTCGGCGCAATCGCTAGTTCGAAAATCAAACCATCTGGGCCTACCCTCGTGTTATAAGCCCCATTCCTTTTCTTTAATCACCTTTGGGCCTCTAAGAGAGTGTAAGACTCATCCCTTTGTACAGAAAATTTTTTGGGCCTCAGTCATTTGTATAAGTCCCCGTACAATTTCAACTGTGCAATCACTGATAAAACCTTGGGCCTCTCCTTGAGCTGTAAGCCCCAACAATCTTTTCAAAATACTTTCTCCTTTGATTTAGAATATAATATTGTTATCAAAGCTTTCTTTGTTGAACAACTAACAAAATAGCATGGAAGCTCTACAACCGAGTAAGTGTTTACCCGCTTTCATTGTATAACTGTATTGTGGGGCTGCTCACTGTAAGTCTTCTTTCACAAACTTTTATATACTTGTCAAATATCAACTGTGTAATATTAGTATAGTTATTTAAGGTTTTCCCCGGAAACTACGTCTAGCACTAGGTAAAGCCTTGTTGGTCACTCTTAAATACAAATAAAACTAGATCCCCATAGGATTACCAGGCACAGTCTTCCCTCCTCTTGGGGTTAAACAATATGGAGACGTGAAAGACAGCATTCTCAATGAACCTGTCACTCTTAGAAATTGTCAAAGAAACTCTACTCCCCATAGTTGATCTATTCTCCGTGAATAACATCTCTTGAGTTTCTTCCAAATTCTCGGACTTTCCTGGCTTGATCTATTCTCGGTGAATAACATGTCTTGAACTTCTCGGGGTTTGGGGACCCATAGGCTTCCTAAAAGCATCCCCGCCTCCTCTTGGGTGTTGTACAAGGACCCTTCGGCTTCTTAAAAGCTCTCATGCCTTCTCTTGGGCTTCGTACAAGGACCCAGAGACCTCTACATGTATAGGAACAGAACCTAGTCATCGATTTGCTAGAGCTGTCTTTCTGTGTCAAATGTCAGACCTGTTAATGGGTTGACCTTCATCCCTTAACATACCAGCCTTCTCTTGGGCATCATACAAAGATTACTCACTATCTGAGAATCGATTTCTCAAAACACCAGTAGACTTGGACAGTCTCAATACTCTTTGGATTTTCCATTTCCTTAAAGAACAGGAAATAACCCTGATCCTCTGATCAATACCAAAGCACAATAATACCTTTAATCTTTCCTTCATAAGAGCTGATTTTCTCTTTTATCCAACATACTGGACCTGTCACTAAACTGAAACAGTTACCAGCACAGTTATCCTCCTCTTGGGTTTTATACAATGATTCTCCCCAGTGGAGCTAACCTTTTCAGACTCTCTTGTTGAGTCACCCTTTTAGCCTCCATCTCGGGCTTCGTACGAGATATAAAAGACTCTCTTGTTGAGTCAAACCCCCCTTTAGCCTCCATCTCGGGCTTCGTACGGGATAGAAAACACTCTCTTGTTGGGTATGAAAGACTCTCTCATTGAGTCAAACAACCTCCAGACTCTCTTGTTGAGTCAAGCACCTGTTCAAGACTCTCTTTTTGAGTCAAACCTCTTTAGCCTCCGTTTTGGGCTTTGTACAAGACATATAAAAACACCCTCTTGTTGGGTCACTAGCCTCCTCTTAGGCTTTGTATAAAGAAAACTCGGGTAAGTCAATTAACCTTTTGGTATCAAATATGTGCCTTGCTCACAGCATACAAACATCAACAACTCCTTTCCCTTCATCTAATTGTTGTAAGCGGCAAGCCTCTGGATTATTTATATCCACGCCACCATCCCTCTTTTAGCATGAGAAATTCCTAAGGAAAGATGGCATTGCTCTACACTGAGTTAAAGTCTTCTCCTTCAGGTTAAAAATCCCCTATAAAGGAAATTATGGCATTGCTGGATTCACATATCCCAGTTAAAGTAATTCTCCTTTATAATTAGTCACCCAACAGTTGTGATAAACAGACCAACTATCTCCTCTTTAGAGATGACAAATTCTCTCTCATACAAAACCTTTTAGCTTCACATCTTGGGCTTTGAACAAGATACAAACCACCTTTAGCTTCACGTCTTGGGCTTTGAACAAGACACCAAAACAACCTTTTTCCTCCCATAGAATAGGAGGAACTACGATCGCTCTGATTTCTCTGTTTCGTTAAACGGGAATACGTAGGCATAAGATTGAAAAATCTTAGCGAGCATACTAATCAAATACCCAAAATCCAGTAGTTCCACCAAATTAACCCAAAAGCAGCAAATCTAAACACATCATCGAAAACCTCACAAATAATCTAGACACTGTGTTCTCAGCAAAATAATCAAAG
This sequence comes from Lathyrus tuberosus, assembly GCA_022829125.1. NCBI lineage: Eukaryota > Viridiplantae > Streptophyta > Magnoliopsida > Fabales > Fabaceae > Lathyrus > Lathyrus tuberosus. Next base: position 17,031,539 of record JALAZF010000080.1, read on the forward strand.
ATTGGGCCCCACATCCACAAAGCATCTGTAACCTAACAGACCGCTGTTCAAACTCAGTATGCAAGCAGGGTTAATTGGAGACATCTATTCCCCTTCCTTAATCAGCTCAATAGGATAAAAAATGAATCGGACTGTAGTACCCAAGCGATCGTGACTCAGGACCACAAAAATCGCGCTACAGAAAAAAATGGCCCCCACTGTGGGGCCTTTTCCTCTTTCTTACAATCTTAGATACAAAACCCTGAGTTCATAAAGTGTCACAGAAATGGCGACTCTGCTGGGGAGTCATTGTCTGTATAGGATCATAAGACTAGAGGTCTAAGATAATTAAGACAAATATATATACTGCTTTCCCTAATTGATATATGTGTTTATTTTTCTGCTAATGGGAATGCGTGTGATGCCGCATGTGGAAAGATTGAGTATACACCTAAGATAAGTGATGGCAATGTGGGTAATCTTGCGGGGAGTGAATCCCAGTTAAGAGCCCCCGATCGAACATCAAACTCAGTGGAGACTCCCTTTACAGATACATTTCCTATACGACTTCGGTTGTTGAAAGTAGTGTGGTCGACTGGGTTATCTGAGAAGCTGAGGTTTTTAGTAGACTGAAAACATTTTGTAGTACGGAAGCTATCGAAAATAGTTGTCACGCAATACTACCCTCATCTGAGATCACTCTAAGATGCATCAGCTTGCTGGCGATCCGCTTGCTGTTATTATCCCAAGAGGGATCAATGATTTTGCGGACAGGTACAATAAATCACCAGTATAAACCTTTGGGGGGGGGGGGTAGAGCCTTGACTTCATGACACCGAACCTTTGACCCCATGTTTTTTCTATGTTTTTGTGTGCTGCATTCATACATTCTGAAATTCTGGCACAGATATCAGATGTCCTACACAGATGTTGAGACACCGATATCCAACACAATGAACAAGTTAACAATAATAATAACAGTGCAGAAAGTAAAGAACACAGTGATATGTTTACCCAGTTCGGATCAACAATCCTACTCTGGGGGCTACCAAGCCAGGGACGAAATCAATATATGATAGTATCAATTCACAGATCATACAGCAACCACACCCGGTTACAATCCGCTCACTTAATCACTACCCTTCCTATGACTTCTACCTAAGACTCACCTAGGTATGAGGCCTTCCTCAAATCCCTCTTCAATCACAAACCGTGACTGGTTCCTTTTAACACAAGTAACAAAACGAAAGCCACACTTTCAAAACACACAATTCTCAATACTTCAAAGCTTATGAGAACTGACACACAAGAAACTCAATGCTTAAAAGCTTATGAGTAACTGACAGAACTTACAACACAAAACCAGTCCTTGTACTGTTATCAGAATGATACCAGTTAGGCTCACAAATAACACTCAAAAACCCTAACAAAACACACGTAAGTTCCACACCTAAACTAGGTTTACACCAGTCAATATATAGCATTAAATCTGGACTGGATTGGGCTTTAAAACGCAGCAAAGAGACTGCACACAATTCTACAAAATAAACTCCAATAAAATAGGTCTTCTATCTAAAGTTTCCTAATATGTCTCCATATTTAGAAAATGTTGAAAATCCGAAAACCAACACACAAAAACTCAACCCAAAATACTTTGGATGCCATATAGGATAACTAAATATTCACAGAATATTCAGTAACAAATACCAACAACAGAATCTTCCTTTTAAACCAAAATCAGACGCGATGTCCTATGATCCAGGATGAGACATCTTTATCCGACATGTTTAATGCAGAATATTATAACATTTTATTTCAACATCTTGCTTCTAGAATATTTTTAGCAAAATAAATTCCAACCACAAAATCAAAGAAATAACAATCTCCCCCTTTGGCTTATTTTGGCTAAAACTACACACCAAACAATCTTGCAAAGATAACACAAGCAAAACAACAATATCAGAGACAGCAGGGAAAAACACACCATAACACCAACACAAAACACAGCATAGCAGAAAAAATTCACACCAAAAAAAAATTCCCCCTCAACTGCAGCACCAGCACAAGCACACCACAAGCACACTACTCCCACTTTTTAGCCATAAATATGACAAAGGCAAGTAGAACAGTTCAAAACAAAAACATAATATAGCAAAAGATAATGTTCAGAAGGAGAGACAGAGATATAGTTATCCTAGGTGTTCAGTCAAAACAGCACCAACAACAACAAAACAAGCAAAAAAAAACATCATCTTCTGCAGTTATTCTGCAACACCATCATCATCTTCATCTGACCCAGTTTCGCAATTTCTTCACCCTCTCCATCAGTCTCAACATCAATATCACCACTCCCAGATACAGAGTCATCTGAACCCTGTGCACTCTCTCTATCAGATCCACCAGAGGCATCACCTTCAGCAGTTTCCTTGTTATCTTGGTCTTTACCAACTGTTCCAGCAGAAACATTCTTTTTCTCCATGAGAGTTTTAATTAACTGTTCAAGTTCTGACTTCCTAGCAGTGTCTTTTCTGATGGAATCTTGCAGTTCCTTGCACGTCTCTTGCAGCTGTGCAATGACTTCATCATCAAAGGTAGCATGACTGGAAGTTTGAGAAGATGTCCCAACAATGTCTGAAACATGTGCCCCACCAAGTAACTTGTAGTGTAGGGACATATGAGGTTTTCTTTTGAGAGCACTGTCACTCCCTAACAAAAGGTTAGGAAACTGATCTAAAATAACACCACAGATCAGGGATGGAAAGCAAATAGGCATCTTGACAGCAGTTGAACTTGCTTGTTTCAGGATTTGTTCAAAGATGTATGTCCCAAAATCAAAAGAGACCTTTTTCAGAGACCTTTTTCCCAATAGCATAAATGAACCTACCAAGTATGGAGGAAATAGTAGATGTATGATTGGTGGGTACCCAATTCACAACAGCAATCCTGTGGAGAATAGCATATTTAACACTCAGTTTTCCAGAGGACAACTTTTCTTTATTTGGCCAGTGTTTAATACAACCACCTGTAATCTCTTTACACACTTCATTGTCTGTGAACTCTAACTCAGGCTGAGGTTCTTCACATCTGCCCAGAAAGTTATTGATTACTTTAGGAGAAAAAGTGACGACTTTTCCTCTCACAGACACTTTTCTGAAGTTGTTACTCCTGTTATCATCACAATCTTCAGGAATATTCACAACAAATTCCTTGACTAATTTCTCATAGCAGGGTCCTATCTTGGACACAGTTCTCATCAACCCAGCAGCTGTAATAAGATCCATGATTTCTTTGTATTTATTGAAATCCTTACCCAGCTCTCTCTCCAAGGCAATCCTCCTTTGATCCACAACTCTTCACCTATCTGCATTCCTCATAGAACCATCACCATAGGTCTTTTTGCATGTAGAGTTTTTCACACCAATGATGTCTTGAACATCTGTTGCAGCCTCATATTGAAACTCACTGTGAGCAGTGACTTTTCTCTTCTTAGTTGGAACAACAACCTTACTCCGTTGTTTAGGAGGCCCAGCTCCAACTTTTCCCTTGGTACTATCCTCACCTCCAGACTTTCTATGCAATTTTGCAGACTTTAAACCTTCAATCATAACAGTTTTCTCTCTTCTTCTCTTAATTCTCCTTAACATCCCAGCAATGGGTTCCTCATCAGAAGTGAGATCATCAACATTAATAACTACATCGGCTTTCTTTTTACTCCTTCTTTTGTGACCCACATGAATGGGGACACCATCATCAGTCCTATCTGTAGGGCAGCCATTGGCATTTCCTGTCAAGGATGTTGGAACATCAGACCCAACATCTGTATCAACTCCACTCAAAACCATGGCAATAAACTTCCTAAGTTCCTTATCTTTTCTGACTACATCAACATCAATAGGATTCTTGTTTCTACCACATGATTCAGTAGCATTCTTCTTTTCAATCAAACCAGACTTAGACCCTTTTTCAGACAAGTTTTTTCTAGGGCTTATTTGGTCTACATATAAACTAGTCATCAAGTGAACTTTCTTCCTAGATGAAAAAGGTTTAGACTTCTTACCAGGTGTAGCGAGTGACATTTGGATGTCGTTGCGAAGCACAATCGCTCTAGTACTACAGCTTGATTCATTTTTTATCCTATTGAAGCTGATGAAGGAAGGGAAATAGATGTCTCCAACTAACCCTGCTTGCATACTGAGGTTAAACAGTCAAAACTGTTGGTTTACAGATGCTACAAAGATTCGGAGTATCTCCTAGGTTATTTTGTTAAAATAGCATTCGGTCGATTGGTGGGAGGTATAGGATTTTGGGTTTTGTTTAGTGTGCTCGCTAAGATTTTTCTTTCAATCTTATGCCTACGTATTCCCGTTTACCGAAACAGGGAAATCAGAGCGTTCGTACTTTCTCCTATTCTATGGGAGGAAATGGGTGTTTTTGGTGTCTTGTTCAAAGCCCAAGACGTGAAGCGAAAGGTGGTTTGTATCTTGTTCAAAGCCCAAGATATGAAGCTGAAGAGTTTATTTGTATCTTGTTCGAAGCCCAAGATATGAAGCTAAAAGGTTTTGACTTTAGAGAGAATTTGTCATCTCTAAAGAGGGGTCTGTTTGTCACAACTGTTGGGTGACTGACTGTATAGGAGGATAACTTTAACCGGGATACGCGGATCCTAGCAATGCCATAATTTCCTTTATAGGGGGTTTTAACCTGAAGGAGAAGACTTTAACTCAGTGTAGAGCAATGCCATCTTTCCTTAGGAATTTCTCATGCTAAAAGAGGGACAGTGGCATGGATGTAGATGATCCAGAGGCTTGCCGCTTACAGCGATTAGATGGAAGGGGTTGTTGATGTTTGTGTACTGTGAACGAGGCACAGCTTTGATGCTAAAAGGTTGATTGGATCAACCAGTGGTTTTCTTATATAAAGCCTAAGAGGAGGCTAATATGTGTCTCGTACAAAGCCCGGGAGAGAGGCTAAAAGGTTTTGACTCGACGATGGAGTCTTTTGGTATCTCGTATAAAGCCCGAGATAGAGGCTGTTTGACTCAACAAGAGAGTTTCTTTTTGTATCTCGTACAAAGCCCGAGATAGAGGCTAAAATTGTTAGCTCCGCTGGGGAGAATCATTGTACAAAGCCCAAGAGGAGGCTATGGTGACTGTTTCAGTTGAGTGACAGGTCCAGTATGCTGATTTAAAGAGAAAATCAGTTCTTATGTGAGTAATGCTGCACTCAGGGATTTTGATTCGAGGATCAGGGATATTTCCTGTTCTTTAAGGAAATGGGAAATCCAAAGGGTATTGAGACTGTCTGAGTCCACGGGGTTCCTTCGTATTCTTGAAGGGTGCTTGAAAATGTCTTGGAGACTCAAGGAAATTAGACTGTCCAAGTCTAGAGTGTCATCTTTTGTACTATGCTTTGAGAAACAGTAGTAGACACTTAGAAAGACTGTTCTATTAAGATGACTGGTTTCTGTTCCTATACCTTTAGGAGGTCGTCGGGACAATTTTTAAAAAGCCCAAGAGGAGGCTGGAAACTTTTAAGAAGCCGATCGGTCCTTGTACGAAGCCCAAGAGGAGGCTATCATTCCCGGAGGAAGAAATCATTATATGAAGCCTAAGAGGAGGCTGTGAAGACTTCTAAGAAGCCGACGGGTCCTTGTACTAAGACCAAGAGGAGGCGAGGGTGCTTTTAGGAAGCCTGTGGGTCCTTGTACAATGCCCAAGAGGAGGCCGATGCTTTTTAGAAGCCGATGGGTCCCCAAACCCTGAGAAATTCAAGACATGCCATTCACCGAGAATAGATCAAGCCAGGAAAGTCCGAGAATTTGGAAGAAACTCAAGAGATGCCATTCACGGAGAAAATATCATCTCTGGGGAGTAGAGTTTCTTGACAAGTGCTTTTAAGAAGCCTGTGGGTCCCCAAACCCCAAGAAATTCAAGACATGCCATTCACCGAGAATAGATCAAGCCAGGAAAGTCTGAGAATTTGGAAGAAACTCAAGAGATGCCATTCATGGAGAAAAGACCATCTCTGGGGAATAGAGTTTCTTTGACAACTTCTACGAGTGACAGTCTATGAAAGGGTTCACTGAGAGTGCTCCCTTTCATGTCTCCATATTGTTTAACCCCAAGAGGAGGGAAGACTGTGTCTGGTAATCCTATGGGGATCTAATTTTGACTATTTAAGAGTGATCAGCGGGTTTAATGCTAGACATAGTTGCCGGGAAACTCTAAATATCTATACTATTATTACACAGTTGATATGAGTTTATGAAAGAAGACTTACAGCGAAACAGCCCCACAATACAGTTATATGTATATGAAAGCGGTAAATGAAAGCGTGTAAACACTTACTCGGTTGTGGAGCTTCTATGCTGTTTGGTTAGTTGCTCAACAAAGAAAGATTGAAAACAATAGTATATTTCAAAATCAAAGGAGAAAGTGCTTTGAAAAGAAAGATTTGGGGCTTACAGCTCAAGGAGAGGCCCAGGGTTTTATCAGTGAGCGCACTGTTTGAATTTGTACAGAGGGACTTATACAAGTGACTGAGGCCCAAAAATTATTTTTCTGTACAAAGGGATGGGTCTTACACTCTCTTAAGGGGCCCAAAAAGTTTTAAAGAAAAGAAATGGGTCTTACTACTCGAGGGTAGGCCCAAGATTTATTTTTCAACGGATGATGATCGCGTCAAACTTTTTTAAAATACAACGGGACTTATACCATAAGTGAGGCCCAAAATAGGTTGTATTTACAAAGGGTTGGGTCTTACTCTCTATTAGAGGCCCAAAAGAAAAAGAGTGGGGCATATAACACGAGGGTAGGCCCAGTTGACTTTTCGTTTGAAATGGTGATCGCGCCGAGGTTTCCTTTTAACGCAGAGGGACTTATACAATAAGTGAGGCCCAAAAGGTTTTGGTTAAAAGGGGATTGGGTCTTACACTCTATTAGAGGCCCAAAAGTTTTGAATGGGTCTTATAGCTCAAGGAGAGGCCCAAATGGTTAATTTTAAACTAGCGACGATCGCGTCGTTTTATTTGAAAATGTACAGAGGGACTTATACAACGAATGAGGCCCAAAAAGTTTTCTGTATAAAGGGGGTTGGGTCTTACACTGTAATAGAGGCCCAAAAGTGTTTTTAAAATGATTTATGAGGGTTGAATTAATCCAAAAACCCTAATTTGTTTTCAAAAATGTATTTAATTGAATAAAAATTCAATTAAAATGATCAAAATTGTTTAACATATGGAAAACAAATTGTGATCTTGGATTAATGCTTCAAAAATTAAGTATTGACCTACAAAATAATTAGAAGGCATTAAAAGTTGCAAAATCAAGGTAGAAAAAATATTTAAAATGTCAAAAACAATTAAAACATTAATTCTTTGCAAAATACCAATTATATGAAATAACTAATATTTTTGGGATTTTTTTTGTTAAAATAAAATATTTTAACATTTTTGTGAATTATTAAAAAAAGAATCAACTCAAAATCATTAAAACTCATAGAGGACCACAAAATTCAAATATTCAAATTTGGAAAAATGGCGCCAAGAACATGGACCAAGAACACGCGCGTGTTCTGAGATTCTCAGATTTGCATTTTCTCTCCAATCTCACTGAATACTTAATCATATCATGCAATCCAGATATCAATCAACTCGTTTCAACATCACGATCATGTCCATGGCATTTAATTTCATTTAAATTAAACATATAACAAGAAATCACGAAAAATCCTCAAGAACCCTAGATTCTGCATGAAGGCTGGGATTTTTGATACACGATTCAAACAATGCAATCAATTGAGGGGAAACATTCCATGCATGATTATGAACATTTGGCAAAATTATTGTGCGAGGAAATATGCATAGATTGAGAGATGACCAAGTTTGTTTTGCAAGGAATAGTGAATGGCAACTACTGAGTAGGTTTGGCCAATGTTGGCAAATGAAAATCCAAGTCTCCTCTAGCCATTGACTAGAGGTTAGGGCACAGGCTGCTGGTCCCCTTGGTCTTGGATAAGTCTTGACTGAATTCAGTTACAAATGGCTCAGTCCATGCCACCTTGATGCTTCCATTAAATGCTCCAATCCAAAATTGGAGTCTTGTCCCTATTTTGGCAATTCTAGGTTCAACATGCTATTTCTTGTTCCAAAGACTTTGGAGGCTTGGCTCAGTGTTTGTCCCCTTTAGATTCAATCCTCAGATGTGTCCAAGTGGATAGGAGTGTTTGGATTTGCACAATTTTGGCAAATAGAGCAAAAATGCAAATTCTGCCTTGCCTTGACAGATTTCAACAAGGCAATTTGCCAATGTCATATCTCATGACTCAAATTGAATTTGGTAATGTTCTTGGCCATTTTAGAAAGCCCTTACATGATACAACAACTGTTTGAACATGTTTGGTTTTGATCTCTTTTGAATCCAAGTGAAAAATCCCCCTACATTTGGAAAAAAGTATGGCAAATTCTGACTTAGTGAAATTTTCACTAAGTGTTGGAACAAAGTGACTTTTCTTGATTTTGATCACTCCATAACTCAAAATCCATGAGGAATTTGGACATAGGTCAGTATGAAGCTTTTGTAGAGGGCAATGTGATCTACAAATCAAGCTTTGAATTGGGGAACAATGGCCTTGTGGTTTAGGAGTTATGGTCCTCCAAAGTTGGCACATTAGTGTCACTTTTCCATAACTTAGAAAATTTTCTAAGTTTTTATGGTTACCCCATTTACAAGTTATCCCACTTTCCTTGATTTTTCTTGATGAATGATGATTCAAATCATACATTAACATCAATTTAGGGTTAAAAATCCATTTTGGTGAAAAATCTCAAAAAGTCAAAGTTGATTTTTGTGCACAGTTGACTTTTTATCAGATGAATTCCAAACTGTGCAATTCTTCAGGAAATCATGTCCTTGACCTAAATCAAACTTGATGGACATGTTCCATGGGTGTCGTAGGGTATATTGATTCATGTCCTAGGGCTTGGGAGCATGTCCTGGCCAAAAGTCAAAGTTACAGTTGACTTTTCCCGCGAAACCCTAATTGTGGTGCAGATGAAATTGAGACTTGTTGCTTAAACTTCTTGGATTAATCCATTGTTCCAAATGGATCAATATAGTTCACTAGAGACCCTCAAACCCTCTCTTGAGGTCTTGGCTCCTGATTTGCCCTAAAAGTCAACTTAGGGGTGAATTAGGTCAAGAAACCCTAATTCCTGATTTTTGATGAATGCATCCCCTGAGGCAAAATTGACTTGATGGTTGGGTCCATGAGGTTACAAGGAGTATATTAGGTTGTGTTTTGGATCCTTGGCTCATGCCCAGAGGAAAATTTCCCTTTGGAGGCCCTGATCGACCAAAACCTTAATTTGGTGATACTGGCGATCTTGAGGCTTGATCCACCTAGAAGGGAGCAGCTTTGTGCTTAATCCTTGGAGTGGGAGTCCTTTTGATCCTTTGTAGCTACTTGAGAGGTTAGACAAGTTGAAGATCATGTCATTCCTTGATTGATCATTTGGCTAAAGCTCTGAGAGGGCTATAAACCCTAAATTTGATTGCAGTGGATGCTCACCCATCTTTGGGGAGACTAATGAGGCAAGATGGTTCCCCCATATTGTGAGGATGATTTTCACAATGATGGGGAATATTAGTGGTCAAAATTTGGGGTATGACAGATGCCCCTATTTAATCTTCTTGGACCCGAAGGTGTGAATGACGAAGGTATTCGGGCATTCGGGGTGCAAGAGGATTAAATATCGGAATCCGAAATTTTGACGGCTATGAATGGCAGCTTGCGCATTCATCTTCTTTTGCTAAGTAATGATGCTTAGAAAAGGTAAACTTCCCCTCGATCCTGGTTTCTTACCAAGGAACTGGTCTAAGTTGTGGAAACAAACTTCCCCTCGATCCTGGTTTCTTACCAAGGAACTGGTCTTAGTTTCTGATTTTTGAACCTCCCCTCGATCCTGGTTTCCTACCAAGGAACTGGTCTTAGTTTCTGAAATAAACTTCCCCTCGATCCTGGTTTCCTACCAAGGAACTGGTCTTAGTTTCTGAAATAAACTTCCCCTCGATCTTGGTTTCCTACCAAGGAACTGGTCTTAGTTTCTTTTGTCAATAAACTTTCTTGACAAGGGACACTATGCATAGCGGTTTTCCTCAAACTTCTCGCCGAATTTTCCTGGGGAGATGCCATTTGACGGAAAAACTTTTGATGTCAGACTTGCTGGGGAACCATTTGTCTAAGTTGTAGAGTTGCACAAACTTCTCTGTTGGAGACGCCATTTGTTTCTACTGGGGAAAGTGAGTCTCTTGAGAGACTGCTTCTGCTTGGCATCTTACATCATACTTTTCTCGGGATCTTCCCAGAGAAATGCCATATGACGGGGTCCAATTTTGAGGTGTCGATGACCTTTTCACCGACGGTTTTTCTGGAGCGAAACTAACGTGCTGCCGAATCTCTGATTACGAGGCTTTCTCTGTGGATTTTCTTTAATCTGGGAAAGCAAGGATATCATCTTCAATGGCGAAGAGTGATGTTTGTTGAACGTTTTCTCTGGCTTTTCAGAGGTTCAAATTATCAAAGTGGTCAAGGGCCAACTTTATTCCAGAAATAAACTGGAGGCGAGATTGTTCAGACACAACCCTTCCTGAAGAGGAAAGAACTGACAACTCGATTGAGAAGACTTTTATCACTAGGGGACTAGACCGACTGGAGTGATAGTGATGCAATATGAAATGTGAATGCAAATTGATAATGCATGATGTATGTATGTATATGCTGAAAAAACTGACGCGACACACAAACTAAAAGATGAACATGACTGGATACTCGGCCATCGCGGGGCGTGTAGAAATATCGCTGGTTCAAGATAGCAATTCCACCTTGCTTAGGAGAGATAGTCCCTGTTGGGAGCTGTGTTGGTCGGGCTTAGGAGGTGAGAACTCGGCCGTGGTTTAGAAGGAGTACTTTGATTCTGCACTTCGAGGTTCGATTACTTCTGGAGAAGCGACCGATGTTCTTCTGATGTTCAACAGTCAAAAGAAATTGCCGTCTTTATTTTAAAAGCAGAAAAAGTTTTAACAAGTAAATTCATTTTGTTTTATTTCAAGAATCGTTAATCATATTAAAATGTCGTTCTGTAAAGCTAAAACAAATAAGAATTACAAACAAAAGCACAAAGGCACAAATTTTATTGATAAGATGGAGATCAGCCAAACGCGTGATTCCAAAGAGTATATACAAAGTTGGAAAATGGTAATTTACAGGGAAAAGGGCTACGTTGAAACATAACGACCGATATCCTTCTACCAACTTTGAATTCGGGGCATCCTGAGCTTCTGTCGAAGATGACCTTGACTGGAGTTTTCTGACGGATGATGTATGTGACGCCCCCAAACTATACCCCCAATTAACATGCAATTAAAGTACTAAAAGAAAATTCGAAATTTCGTCAGAGTACATTTGAATTCGCGGCATAGAAAGGGAGGAATCACATCAACTGTAACAAAACATCGCATACAACACCTGCCCATAAAGATATGCAACTGTGGGGTAGCAATCAACAGAGGAAACTTAGTTCCTTACACCCACTTTTCAGAAATTAGAATTAAAGCGGAAAATCTAAAATCTGAACAACATATATACATATATACATATAAACAGTCTGTCATACATCAGGTAGCATATGTACGACCAAAATATATCATCGGATATACAAAATAATCGCAAACGGCCACCCAAGCTACCCGGAGTCACATATCAGAGCCGACCGACAAAAGAATGAAGACGCAAAGCTTCACAAAAAGAATACCTCCCGCGACTCTAATCTGCAACGCCTCATAGAGCGTTATAAAACAGCAGAAGGGTGAGAAAAACAACCATAATATAATTGCATAAAATTATATATATAAACACAAAAATGTACAAGTAACACATTCTCACCACAACCACATATAACATAATACCGCACAATTCTCAAGCATCAAATACCATTACACACCACACATATACCATACAATCATCAATCACATTCACAAATTCACACACAATTAATTCATGATTTATGCAATGCACATAGACCGACACAACGACTCTATGCACATGCCATGCGGTACCGACTTCCAATGTCTCATGTCTCATCATCAGTTCACTCAGGAACTATTGGAACCATCGCTCGTTACTGAGAATCTCAAGTAACTCCCCGTCGGGCCTACGATGTTCACCTGTCGCTTTAGGTCCTCAGGCATCGCCTCATATTTTCAAGGCACACGACGTTAAGGATTGCTTTAAGTCTCCAAAGGAGCCCACAATCGTCTATAAGCACCGCTTTAGGTCCTCAGGCAGCGCCTCATATTTTCGAGGCACACGATGTTATAGCATATTCCCCTCGGGAATCAAACCGTCACTCAGGACGTTTCCACAATGCACACTATGATGCTTGGCATACAATGACTCATGACATTCACATTGCATCCATACACACATTCATAATCATGCACATTTATCAAATACCACACTTAGCATTTTCTTGCCTTTCGGCCACAAAGCATCATCACAACAGCACATAAGTCATCTCACGTACAAAACAACAACATACGGCATAATACACGTCAATTCCACACCATTAAAATGACAAAAATCGATAACCGACACTATTCACATTCCCCGACATAATTTAATCGGCTAACAATCCTCAAAACCTATTTTTATTAGATAGAACATTTCATAAGCTTTCCAACGGTATAAAGAACGTCCCGATCGGAGTTACGGATCAAAAGTTATAGAATTTTAGAAAACAGATAAAATTTTGAAGTCCCAGACTGCGCTCGCTCCTGCCTGGTGAGGTTACATTTTTTCAAGAGCGCGCTGAGCGGGCTCTGCGATTTTCAGAAAAAACCCTCTTCGAGAATCCACCCCAAAAATCCCATTTTTCACCCAAATTCAATTCCAACAGCAAAACAAACATCAACGATTATTCATACACACAGTGTGATCATACAATACAGTTTATATCGATTTCCGACCGTGAAAACCTCGATTTCTACTCGTTTATCTCATTTCGACCTATATTTGAAAAAAACAACAAAACTTCCACACAAACATACATAATCATACACAATCATAGTATAATCGAGTTTCACACCCTTACCCGATTAATCGATCCTTAGAAATTGTTCTTGATGATTTTCCACTTTTTCTCCAATTTTCTCTCTTCTCCTTTTTTCTTCTCTTTTTCCTTCTTTCTTCTTTCTTTCTCTCTATTTTTCTTTCTTTCCCTTTTCTATTTTCTTTTCTAGTCTAACTTAGTAAAAATATCTATGAAATGTCCAAAATACCCCCACACTCAAATATCCCGCAAATGTTCCCGAAACGCGATAAAATATAATCACGACGAAAAATAACATATTTTCACATAAAAGTCAAAAATAAAATAAAATAATAATAAAATAATCAAAAAGACTCAATAAAATAAAATTGGCAAAACGGGGCGTTACAATTCTCCCCCACTTAGAAATTTTCGTCCTCGAAAATCTTACCTGAAACAAACAACTCTGGATACGACTCCCGCATCCTACTCTCCAACTCCCACGTCAAATTTCCCTCAGCAGCGCCTCCCCACGCCACTTTCACAAGTGCAATCTCTTTGCCCCTCAACCGCTTCACCTCGCGATCCAAAATCCTAACTGGTAAAATCTCGACCGTAAGGTTATCTCTTACCTCAACCTCGTCCATTGGAATAACATGTGAAGGGCCCGGAACATACTTCCGAAGCTGTGAAACATGAAAAACGTCATGCAAATTCGACAGATTCGGCGGTAACGCCACACGATACGCTACAGCACCAACTCTCGCAGATATCTGGTAAGGACCAATAAATCGAGAAGTAAGCTTCTTAGATTTCAAAGCACGACCAACACCCGTTACCGGCGTAACTCTCAGAAATACGTGATCACCCTCTTGAAACTCAAGATCCTTCCGTCTCCGATCATGATAACTCTTTTGCCTATCCTGAGAAGCCTTTATTTTCTCACGAATAAACTTTACCTTTTCCGTCGTTTGTTGCACTAAATCCGGTCCAACCACCGAACTTTCACCTGTTTCGTGCCAACACAACGGCGTTCTACATCTTCGTCCATATAAAGCCTCAAAAGGTGCCATTCCAATACTAGAATGGAAACTGTTATTATACGTGAACTCAACCAAAGCAAGATAACCGTCCCACGCACCACCTTGTTCCAAAACACACGCTCTCAACAAATCCTCCAACGACTGAATAGTTCTTTCGGTCTGACCATCCGTCTGCGGATGATAAGCCGAACTCAACCTCAATCTAGAACCCAAAGCCTTCTGTAAACTTTCCCAAAATCTCGATGTAAACCTAGGATCTCGATCCGAAACAATACTCAATGGAATCCCATGCAATTTCACAACCACACTGATATAGATCTCAGCTAACCGTTCCAAAGAAAAACTGATGTCAATCGGAATAAAATGCGCCAATTTAGTCATCCTGTCAACAATCACCCAAATAGCATTATGACCTCTTTGCGTATTCGACAATCCCGTTACAAAATCCATCGAAATGCTATCCCATTTCCACTCAGGAATATCCAACGATTGCAACAAACCACTAGGTCTCAAATGTTCCACTTTCGATTTCTGACAAGTCAAACATGCAAACACAAACTGAGCCACATCTCTTTTCAAACCAGACCACCAGAAAATCTTCTTCAAATCTTGGTACATCTTATTCGCACCCGGATGTATACTTAAATTACTCCGGTGTCCTTCCTCCAAAATCATTCTTTTCAACTCCGCATCATCAGGAATACAAATACGACCACGGAATCTCAAAACACCAAAATTATCCACCTTGAAATCCACATTCTCATTCCTCATCAAATCAACGAATTTCAAATCCAGCTTTTGTTTCTAACTAACCGACAACAAAAATTCATTAGCATCCTTCAACATTCCAAGCCTTACACTAACCGAAGTCACTTCACATACCAAACTCAAGTCTCTAAACGACTCCAAAAGTTCCCACTCTTTCACCATCAATGCGGACATATGCAACGATTTCCGGCTCAATGCATCGGCTACCACATTAGCTTTACCAGGATGGTAATTTAAGCCAAAGTCGTAGTCTTTCAAGAATTCCAACCATCTCCGCTGCCTCATGTTCAACTCTTTCTGATCAAATAAATATTTCAAGCTTTTATGATCACTAAAGACCTCGAACCTTGCACCATAGAGATAGTGCCTCCATATCTTCAACACAAAAACCACAACCGCTAATTCAAGATCATGAGTAGGATAGTTTTTCTCATGAACTCTTAATTGCCTTGAAGCATAAGCTACAACTTTACCTTCCTGCATCAGAACACCACCCAAACCAATTAAAGAAGCATCGCAATACACAATAAACGGTTCATTAGGATCAGGTAAAATCAGAATAGGAGCTGTCGTCAATCTTCTCTTCAGCTCACAAAAACTTTCTTCACATTGAATATCCCAAATGAACGCTTTGCCCTTACAAGTCAACTGCGTCAAAGGAAGAGCTAGCTTAGAAAACCCTTCAATGAACCTCCGATAATAACCAGCCAAACCCAAAAAGCTTCGAATTTCAGTAACGGATCTAGGAGCCTCCCATTGTAGAACTGCTTCTACTTTAGATGGATCCACAGCAATACCATTACCTGAAATTACGTGTCCAAGAAAACTCACCTCAGACAACCAGAATTCACACTTGGACAATTTGGCAAAAAGCTTCCTTTCCTTCAAAACCTGCAAAACAATACGCAAATGCTCTGCATGTTCTTCCCGAGACTTAGAATAAATTAAAATATCATCAATAAACACCACCACAAAACGATCCAAATGCTCGTGGAAAATACGATTCATGTATTCCATAAACACACCAGGCGCATTAGAAACCCCGAACGACATCACTGAATATTCATAATGACCGTAACGTGTTCTAAAGGCCGTCTTCTGAATATCCTCTTCTTTCACTCTTATCTGATGGTACCCCGATCTCAAATCGATCTTACTAAATACACCAGCACCAACCAACTGATCCATCAGATCATCAATCCTTGGAAGCGGATATTTGTTCTTAATCGTCACTTTGTTTAACTGGCGATAATCAATACATAATCGCATACTCCCATCTTTCTTTTTCACTAACAAAACTGGAGCACCCCAAGGAGAAACACTTGGCCTCACGAACCTCTTTTCCAATAACTCATTTAACTGCTTTTTCAACTCCACCAATTCAGACGCCGACATTCTATAAGGTGCCATAGAAACAGGTCTAGTACCAGGAACTAGATCAATAGAAAATTCAACTTCTCTCTCTGGCGGTACATCTGAAATATCAACAGGAAACACCTCAGGAAATTCGCACACAACAGGAAACACTTCAAGAGAAACTTGACTATCCACAGTCAAAGATGCAAATAATCCAAACAACTGAGCTTCATCCGCCAAAAGTTTCTTCAACTCTTTGGTAGACAAGAAACTCGAGTCTTCATCTTCCTCAAGAGAAGGAAACCTTACAAGCTTATGATAACAATCAATGTGCACCCGATTGAATTGCAACCAATTCATTCCCAACACCACATCTAAACCTTCCAACGGTAAACACACCAAATCCATCGCAAAGTCTTTACCATAAATGGCCAAAGAACAACTTAGACACACCAAAGAAGTAGTTACTGACCCCATCGCTGGAGTATCAATAACCATCTCACCATCCATCGAAGACAACCCCAAGATTCAAACGTTCGGCGTACTCAGACGAAATAAACGAATGAGTCGCTCCAGTATCAATAATAGCAATTAAAGGCGTGTTATTAATAAAGCAAGTACCTCTTATCAGACGATCAGCACTTGAAGTCTGAGTTCCCGCCAATGAAAACACTTTCCCACTAGTCGGAGCTTTCTTCTGATTCGGACACTTCGAGCTAATGTGACCAGGTTCCCCACAATTGTAACATTTCACCACATTCTTCCTTTTACAATCCGCTACAACATGCCCTTCACCACCACAATTAGAACACTTAATCACATTCCTCCTATATTCATGCTGGCGATGACCCAATTCACCACATTTAAAACACCTAGGAGCATTAGACATACCTCCTCCACTTGACCTTCGATCAAAATTACCCCTTTGTTTACCTTTATCAGCCGGTGACACATACGGACCACCACGGAACTGTTGCTTCCCTTTTCTGTCACTTACACTTTTATAGTGAGCAGAACGAGCCTTACTATCTTCATCATAAATCCTACATCATTCCACCAAATCAGCAAACCTTCGAATCCTCTGATATCCAATAGTCTGCTTTATCTCAGGACGCAACCCACTTTCATACTTTACACACTTTGAAAATTCAGCAGTCGCTTCCACATAATGAGGATAAAACTGCACAAGTTCCACAAACTTAGCAGTATAGTCAATAACCGACATATTACCTTGTTTTAGCTCTAAAAACTCAATCTCCTTCTTTCCTCGGACATCCTCGGGAAAATACTTCCTCAGAAACTCTCGGCTAAACACCTCCCAAGTTATCTCTTCTTCCTCCTCCTCAGCTTCCAACACCTGACGAGTATTGACCCACCAGTCATCAGCCTCTTCGTGTAACATGTGAGTGCCCAGCCTCACCTTAACATCATCGTCATCACAATCCATTACCCTAAAAATCCTCTCAATCTCTTTCAACCACAACTGCGCACCATCCGGATCATCTTTCCCTTTAAAGACCGGCGGCTTATTCTTTTTAAACTCATCATTTCCGGCAGCATTCGGTGCCCCCTGCACAGCTCGTGCCATTGCCTCCATCGCTGCAGCCAAAGCAGCATCATTACGACCAACCATATTCTGTTCGTCCAAAATAGAGACTATGGTTAAACAACAACTCGCTCAACACAACTCGCCCAATATGCCAGACACAACAGGCACAAACGACACAACTGACACGGACTGGCTCTGATACCACTTAATGTGACGCCCCCAAACTATACCCCCAATTAACATGCAATTAAAGTACTAAAAGAAAATTCGAAATTTCGTCAGAGTAAATTTGAATTCGCGGCATAGAAAGGGAGGAATCACATCAACTGTAACAAAACATCGCATACAACACCTGCCCATAAAGATATGCAACTGTGGGGTAGCAATCAACAGAGGAAACTTAGTTCCTTACACCCACTTTTCAGAAATTAGAATTAAAGCGGAAAATCTAAAATCTGAACAACATATATACATATATACATATAAACAGTTTGTCATACATCAGGTAGCATATGTACAACCAAAATATATCATCGGATATACAAAATAATCGCAAACGGCCACCCTAGCTACCCGGAGTCACATATCAGAGCCGACCGACAAAAGAATGAAGACGTAAAGCTTCACAAAAAGAATACCTCCCGCGACTCTAATCTGCAACGCCTCATAGAGCGTTATAAAACAGCAGAAGGGTGAGAAAAACAACCATAATATAATTGCATAAAATTATATATATAAACACAAAAATGTACAAGTAACACATTCTCACCACAACCATATATAACATAATACCGTACAATTCTCAAGCATCAAATACCATTACACACCACACATATACCATACAATCATCAATCACATTCACAAATTCACACACAATTAATACATGATTTATGCAATGCACATAGACCGACACAACGACTCTATGCACATGCCATGCGGTACCGACTTCCAATGTCTCATGTCTCATCATCAGTTCACTCAGGAACTATTGGAACCATCACTCGTTACTGAGAATCTCAAGTAACTCCCCGTCGGGCCTACGATGTTCACCCATCGCTTTAGATCCTCAGGCATCGCCTCATATTTTCGAGGCACACGATGTTAAGGATTGCTTTAAGTCTCCAAAGGAGCCCACAATCGTCTATAACCACCGCTTTAGGTCCTCAGGCAGCGCCTCATATTTTCGAGGCACACGATGTTATAGCATATTCCCCTCGGGAATCAAACCGTCACTCAGGACGTTTCCACAATGCACACTATGATGCTTGGCATACAATGACTCATGACATTCACATTGCATCCATACACACATTCATAATCATGCACATTTATCAAATACCACACTTAGCATTTTCTTGCCTTTCGGCCACAAAGCATCATCACAACAGCACATAAGTCATCTCACGTACAAAACAACAACATACGGCATAATACACGTCAATTCCACACCATTAAAATGACAAAAATCGATAACCGACACTATTCACATTCCCCGACATAATTTAATCGGCTAACAATCCTCAAAACCCATTTTTATTAGATAGAACATTTCATAAGCTTTCCAACGGTATAAAGAACGTCCCGATCGGAGTTACGGATCAAAAGTTACGGAATTTTAGAAAACAGATAAAATTTTGAAGTCCCAGACCGCGCTGAGCGGGTCCGTGAGCGCGCTGAGCGCGCTCGCTCCTGCCTGGTGAGGTTACATTTTTTCAAGAGCGCGCTGAGCGGGCATTTGCGCGCTGAGCGGGCTCTGCGATTTTCAGAAAAAACCCTCTTCGAGAATCCACCCCAAAAATCCCATTTTTCACCCAAATTCAATTCCAACAGCAAAACAAACATCAACGATTATTCATACACACAGTGTGATCATACAATACAGTTTATATCGATTTCCGACCGTGAAAACCTCGATTTCTACTCGTTTATCTCATTTCGACCTATATTTGAAAAAAACAACAAAACTTCCACACAAACATACATAATCATACACAATCATAGTATAATCGAGTTTCGCACCCTTACCCGATTAATCGATCCTTAGAAATTGTTCTTGATGATTTTCCACTTTTTCTCCAATTTTCTCTCTTCTCCTTTTTTCTTCTCTTTTTCCTTCTTTCTTCTTTCTTTCTCTCTATTTTTCTTTCTTTCCCTTTTCTATTTTCTTTTCTAGTCTAACTTAGTAAAAATATCTATGAAATGTCCAAAATACCCCCACACTCAAATATCCCGCAAATGTTCCCGAAACGCGATAAAATATAATCACGACGAAAAATAACATATTTTCACATAAAAGTCGAAAATAAAATAAAATAATAATAAAATAATCAAAAAGACTCAATAAAATAAAATTGGCAAAACGGGGCGTTACAATTCTCCCCCACTTAGAAATTTTCGTCCTCGAAAATCTTACCTGAAACAAACAACTCTGGATACGACTCCCGCATCCTACTCTCCAACTCCCACGTCAAATTTCCCTCAGCAGCGCCTCCCCACGCCACTTTCACAAGTGCAATCTCTTTGCCCCTCAACCGCTTCACCTCGCGATCCAAAATCCTAACTGGTAAAGTCTCGACCGTAAGGTTATCTCTTACCTCAACCTCGTCCATTGGAATAACATGTGAAGGGCCCGGAACATACTTCCGAAGCTGTGAAACATGAAAAACGTCATGCAAATTCGACAGATTCGGCGGTAACGCCACACGATACGCTACAGCACCAACTCTCGCAGATATCTGGTAAGGACCAATAAATCGAGAAGTAAGCTTCTTAGATTTCAAAGCACGACCAACACCCGTTACCGGCGTAACTCTCAGAAATACGTGATCACCCTCTTGAAACTCAAGATCCTTCCGTCTCCAATCATGATAACTCTTTTACCTATCCTGAGAAGCCTTCATTTTCTCACGAATAAACTTTACCTTTTCCGTCGTTTGTTGCACTAAATCCGGTCCAACCACCGAACTTTCACCTGTTTCGTGCCAACACAACGGCGTTCTACATCTTCGTCCATATAAAGCCTCAAAAGGTGCCATTCCAATACTAGAATGGAAACTGTTATTATACGTGAACTCAACCAAAGCAAGATAACCGTCCCACGCACCACCTTGTTCCAAAACACACGCTCTCAACAAATCCTCCAACGACTGAATAGTTCTTTCGGTCTGACCATCCGTCTGCGGATGATAAGCCGAACTCAACCTCAATCTAGAACCCAAAGCCTTCTGTAAACTTTCCCAAAATCTCGATGTAAACCTAGGATCTCGATCCGAAACAATACTCAATGGAATCCCATGCAATTTCACAACCACACTGATATAGATCTCAGCTAACCGTTCCAAAGAAAAACTGATGTCAATCGGAATAAAATGCGCCAATTTAGTCATCCTGTCAACAATCACCCAAATAGCATTATGACCTCTTTGCGTATTCGACAATCCCGTTACAAAATCCATCGAAATGCTATCCCATTTCCACTCAGGAATATCCAACGATTGCAACAAACCACTAGGTCTCAAATGTTCCACTTTCGATTTCTGACAAGTCAAACATGCATACACAAACTGAGCCACATCTCTTTTCAAACCAGACCACCAGAAAATCTTCTTCAAATCTTGGTACATCTTATTCGCACCTGGATGTATACTTAAATTACTCCGGTGTCCTTCCTCCAAAATCATTCTTTTCAACTCCGCATCATCAGGAATACAAATACGACCACGGAATCTCAAAACACCAAAATTATCCACCTTGAAATCCACATTCTCATTCCTCATCAAATCAACGAATTTCAAATCCAGCTTTTGTTTCTAACTAACCGACAACAAAAATTCATTAGCAACCTTCAACATTCCAAGCCTTACACTAACCGAAGTCACTTCACATACCAAACTCAAGTCTCTAAACGACTCCAAAAGTTCCCACTCTTTCACCATCAATGCGGACATATGCAACGATTTCCGGCTCAATGCATCGGCTACCACATTAGCTTTACCAGAATGGTAATTTAAGCCAAAGTCGTAGTCTTTCAAGAATTCCAACCATCTCCGCTGCCTCATGTTCAACTCTTTCTGATCAAATAAATATTTCAAGCTTTTATGATCACTAAAGACCTCGAACCTTGCACCATAGAGATAGTGCCTCCATATCTTCAACACAAAAACCACAGCCGCTAATTCAAGATCATGAGTAGGATAGTTTTTCTCATGAACTCTTAATTGCCTTGAAGCATAAGCTACAACTTTACCTTCCTGCATCAGAACACCACCCAAACCAATTAAAGAAGCATCGCAATACACAATAAACGATTCATTAGGATCAGGTAAAATCAGAATAGGAGCTGTCGTCAATCTTCTCTTCAGCTCACAAAAACTTTCTTCACATTGAATATCCCAAATGAACGCTTTGCCCTTACAAGTCAACTGCGTCAAAGGAAGAGCTAGCTTAGAAAACCCTTCAATAAACCTCCGATAATAACCAACCAAACCCAAAAAGCTTCGAATTTCAGTAACGGATCTAGGAGCCTCCCATTGTAGAACTGCTTCTACTTTAGATGGATCCACAGCAATACCATTACCTGAAATTACGTGTCCAAGAAAACTCACCTCAGACAACCAGAATTCACACTTGGACAATTTGGCAAAAAGCTTCCTTTCCTTCAAAACCTGCAAAACAATACGCAAATGCTCTGCATGTTCTTCCCGAGACTTAGAATAAATTAAAATATCATCAATAAACACCACCACAAAACGATCCAAATGCTCGTGGAAAATACGATTCATGTATTCCATAAACACACCAGGCGCATTAGAAACCCCGAACGGCATCACTGAATATTCATAATGACCGTAACGTGTTCTAAAGGCCGTCTTCTGAATATCCTCTTCTTTCACTCTTATCTGATGGTACCCCGATCTCAAATCGATCTTACTAAATACACCAGCACCAACCAACTGATCCATCAGATCATCAATCCTTGGAAGCGGATATTTGTTCTTAATCGTCACTTTGTTTAACTGGCGATAATCAATACATAATCGCATACTCCCATCTTTCTTTTTCACTAACAAAACTGGAGCACCCCAAGGAGAAACACTTGGCCTCACGAACCTCTTTTCCAACAACTCATTTAACTGCTTTTTCAACTCCACCAATTCAGACGCCGACATTCTATAAGGTGCCATAGAAACAGGTCTAGTACCAGGAACTAGATCAATAGAAAATTCAACTTCTCTCTCTGGCGGTACATCTGAAATATCAACAGGAAACACCTCAGGAAATTCGCACACAACAGGAAACACTTCAAGAGAAATTTGACTATCCACAGTCAAAGATGCAAATAATCCAAACAACTGAGCTTCATCCGCCAAAAGTTTCTTCAACTCTTTGGTAGACAAGAAACTCGAGTCTTCATCTTCCTCAAGAGAAGGAAACCTTACAAGCTTATGATAACAATCAATGTGCACCCGATTGAATTGCAACCAATTCATTCCCAACACCACATCTAAACCTTCCAACGGTAAACACACCAAATCCATCGCAAAGTCTTTACCATAAATGGCCAAAGAACAACTTAGACACACCAAAGAAGTAGTTACTGACCCCATCGCTGGAGTATCAATAACCATCTCACCATCCATCGAAGACAACCCCAAGATTCAAACGTTCCGCGTACTCAGACGAAATAAACGAATGAGTCGCTCCAGTATCAATAATAGCAATTAAAGGCGTGTTATTAATAAAGCAAGTACCTCTTATCAGACGATCAGCACTTGAAGTCTGAGTTCCCGCCAATGAAAACACTTTCCCACTAGTCGGAGCTTTCTTCTGATTCGGACACTTCGAGCTAATGTGACCAGGTTCCCCACAATTGTAACATTTCACCACATTCTTCCTTTTACAATCCGCTACAACATGCCCTTCACCACCACAATTAGAACACTTAATCACATTCCTCCTATATTCATGCTGGCGATGACCCAATTCACCACATTTAAAACACCTAGGAGCATTAGACATACCTCCTCCACTTGACCTTCGATCAAAATTACCCCTTTGTTTACCTTTATCAGCCGGTGACACATACGGACCACCACGGAACTGTTGCTTCCCTTTTCTGTCACTTACACTTTTATAGTGAGCAAAACGAGCCTTACTATCTTCATCATAAATCCTACAGCATTCCACCAAATCAGCAAACCTTCGAATCCTCTGATATCCAATAGCCTGCTTTATCTCAGGACGCAACCCACTTTCATACTTTACACACTTTGAAAATTCAGCAGTCGCTTCCACATAATGAGGATAAAACTGCACAAGTTCCACAAACTTAGCAGTATAGTCAATAACCGACATATTACCTTGTTTTAGCTCTAAAAACTCAATCTCCTTCTTTCCTCGGACATCCTCGGGAAAATACTTCCTCAGAAACTCTCGGCTAAACACCTCCCAAGTTATCTCTTCTTCCTCCTCCTCAGCTTCCAACACCTGACGAGTACTGACCCACCAGTCATCAGCCTCTTCGTGTAACATGTGAGTGCCCAGCCTCACCTTAACATCATCGTCATCACAATCCATTACCCTAAAAATCCTCTCAATCTCTTTCAACCACAACTGCGCACCATCCAGATCATCTTTCCTTTTAAAGACCGACGGCTTATTCTTTCTAAACTCATCATTTCCGGCAGCATTCGGTGCCCCCTGCACAGCTCGTGCCATTGCCTCCATCGCTGCAGCCAAAGCAGCATCATTACGACCAGCCATATTCTGTTCGTCCAAAATAGAGACTATGGTTAAACAACAACTCGCTCAACACAACTCGCCCAATATGCCAGACACAACAGGCACAAACGACACAACTGACACGGACTGGCTCTGATACCACTTAATGTGACGCCCCCAAACTATACCCCCAATTAACATGCAATTAAAGTACTAAAAGAAAATTCGAAATTTCGTCAGAGTAAATTTGAATTCGCGGCATAGAAAGGGAGGAATCACATCAACTGTAACAAAACATCGCATACAACACCTGCCCATAAAGATAAGCAACTGTGGGGTAGCAATCAACAGAGGAAACTTAGTTCCTTACACCCACTTTTCAGAAATTAGAATTAAAGCGGAAAATCTAAAATCTGAACAACATATATACATATATAGATATAAACAGTTTGTCATACATCAGGTAGCATATGTACAACCAAAATATATCATCGGATATACAAAATAATCGCAAACGGCCACCCTAGCTACCCGGAGTCACATATCAGAGCCGACCGACAAAAGAATGAAGACGTAAAGCTTCACAAAAAGAATACCTCCCGCGACTCTAATCTGCAACGCCTCATAGAGCGTTATAAAACAGCAGAAGGGTGAGAAAAACAACCATAATATAATTGCATAAAATTATATATATAAACACAAAAATGTACAAGTAACACATTCTCAACACAACCACATATAACATAATACCGCACAATTCTCAAGCATCAAATACCATTACACACCACACATATACCATACAATCATCAATCACATTCACAAATTCACACACAATTAATACATGATTTATGCAATGCACATAGACCGACACAACGACTCTATGCACATGCCATGCGGTACCGACTTCCAATGTCTCATGTCTCATCATCAGTTCACTCAGGAACTATTGGAACCATCGCTCGTTACTGAGAATCTCAAGTAACTCCCCGTCGGGCCTACGATGTTCACCCATCGCTTTAGATCCTCAGGCATCGCCTCATATTTTCGAGGCACACGACGTTAAGGATTGCTTTAAGTCTCCAAAGGAGCCCACAATCGTCTATAACCACCGATTTAGGTCCTCAGGCAGCGCCTCATATTTTCGAGGCACACGATGTTATAGCATATTCCCCTCGGGAATCAAACCGTCACTCAGGACGTTTCCACAATGCACACTATGATGCTTGGCATACAATGACTCATGACATTCACATTGCATCCATACACACATTCATAATCATGCACATTTATCAAATACCACACTTAGCATTTTCTTGCCTTTCGGCCACAAAGCATCATCACAACAGCACATAAGTCATCTCACGTACAAAACAACAACATACGGCATAATACACGTCAATTCCACACCATTAAAATGACAAAAATCGATAACCGACACTATTCACATTCCCCGACATAATTTAATCGGCTAACAATCCTCAAAACCCATTTTTATTAGATAGAACATTTCATAAGCTTTCCAACGGTATAAAGAACGTCCCGATCCGAGTTACGGATCAAAAGTTACGGAATTTTAGAAAACAGATAAAATTTTGAAGTCCCAGACTGCACTGAGCGGGTCCGTGAGCGCGCTGAGCGCGCTCGCTCCTGCCTGGTGAGGTTACATTTTTTCAAGAGCGCGCTGAGCGGGCATCTGCGCGCAGAGCGGGCTCTGCGATTTTCAGAAAAAACCCTCTTCGAGAATCCACCCCAAAAATCCCATTTTTCACCCAAATTCAATTCCAACAGCAAAACAAACATCAACGATTATTCATACACACAATGTGATCATACAATACAGTTTATATCGATTTCCGACCGTGAAAACCTCGATTTCTACCCGTTTATCTCATTTCGACCTATATTTGAAAAAAACAACAAAACTTCCACACAAACATACATAATCATACACAATCATAGTATAATCGAGTTTCGCACCCTTACCCGATTAATCGATCCTTAGAAATTGTTCTTGATGATTTTCCACTTTTTCTCCAATTTTCTCTCTTCTCCTCTTTTCTTCTCTTTTTCCTTCTTTCTTCTTTCTTTCTCTCTATTTTTCTTTCTTTCCCTTTTCTATTTTCTTTTCTAGTCTAACTTAGTAAAAATATCTATAAAATGTCCAAAATACCCCCACACTCAAATATCCCGCAAATGTTCCCGAAACGCGATAAAATATAATCACGACGAAAAATAACATATTTTCACATAAAAGTCGAAAATAAAATAAAATAATAATAAAATAATAATAAAATAATAAAAAAGACTCAATAAAATAAAATTGGCAAAACGGGGCGTTACAATGTAACTGCTGCTGCTGAGGGACTTGCCTCTGTTGAACATAGTTACTTGCCATTATCCCTAATTTTTGTTTGGATTGTACTTTGATGTTTCCAATCCAACGGGATGATTTTTTTCATGTCTCTAATTTTTGCATGGACCGCCCTTTCGGGTTTTCAATCCACCGAGACTTTTTCCTTCTTCTTTTTTTTAGGCGAAGTATTTCTTGACTACATCAACATTCGTGGGATAGGAAAATTCCTCTCCGTCCATGGTTGCAAGTCTCAAGGCGCCTCCTGAGAAAGCTTTCGTGACCACATAGGGGCCGTCATAATTCGGAGTCCACTTGCCCCGAGAATTAGTGAGAAAAGATTGTATCTTCTTGAGCACGAGGTCTCCTTTCCTGAAGACGCGAGGTCGGACCTTTTTGTCAAAGGCCTTCTTCATTCTCTGTTGATACAACTGACCGTGGCATTGAGCCGTGATTCACTTCTCCTCGATCAAATTCAATTCGTCGTGTCGGCTTTGACACCATTCAGCTTCGGTGAGCTTAGCTTCCATCAATACTCGGATTGACGGGATCTCTACTTCTATGGGGGGCACTGCTTCCATGCCATACACTAGAGAGAAAGGGGTTGCTCCTGTTGAAGTACGGACAAATGTGCGATAACCGTGAAGAGCACAGGGTAGCATCTCGTGCCAGTCTTTGTAGGTTACATCCATCTTTTGAACGATCCTCTTGATGTTCTTGTTAGCCGCTTCTACCGCTCCGTTCATCTTAGGCCGGTAGGGAGATGATTTATGGTGTTCGATCTTGAACTCAGCGCATAACTGTTTCATTATCTTGTTGTTCAAGTTAGATTCATTATCAGTAATGATCTGGCTCGAAAAACTATAATGGCAAATGACATTGTTTTTTATAAATCGGACCACCACTTGTCGGGTTACATTGGCGTATGACGCTGCTTCAACCCACTTGGTGAAGTAGTCAATGGCTACAAGGATAAACCGATGTCCGTTTGAAGCTTTAGGTTCGATCAAGCCAATAATGTCGATTCCCCATATGGAAAAAGGCCACGGGGAAGAGAGAACTTTGAGATGCGTTGGCGGTACATGAATTTTGTCGGAGTATATCTGACACTTGTGACACCTCCTCATGTACTTGTAGCAGTCAAATTCCATTGTCAACCAATAGTACCCTGCTCTTAGAATTTTTCTCGCCATTGTGTGTCCGTTGGCATGAGTGCCAAAGGACCCTTCATGAATTTCTTTCATCAGCATTTTTGCTTCTGGTCTGTCTACGCATCGGAGCAAGACCATGTCAAAATTTCTCTTATAGAGAGTGTCAACGCTCAGGAAGAAGTTTCCAGCCAATCTTCTGAGGGTCTTTCTATCTTTCCTGGATGCCCCAGGTGGGTACTCTTGTTTCTGAAGGAAGCATTTGATATCGTGATACCAAGGTTTGTCGTCTATGACTTCTTCGATCGTGAAGATGTAAGCGGGACGTTCAAGGCGCATTATGTCGATCTTAGGTAGGTTGTTCCATTGACCTACACTAATCATGGAAGAGAGAGTGGCTAATGCATCAGCCATGTGATTCTCCTCACGAGGGATGTGATGAAACTCGACTCTGTTGAAGAAGGGTAACAACCTTCTCGCATAATCTTTGTAAGGAATCAGTCCTGATTGGTATGTGTTCCAATCTCCTTTTATCTAATTGATAACCAGGGCTGAGTCACCATATACATCCAAGTTCTTGATCCTTAAATCAATCGCTTCTTCGAAACCCATGATACAAGCTTCGTATTCGGCCTCGTTATTGGTACACTTGAATGTCAGTCGAGCAGTGAAAGGAATGTGGGTACCCTAAGGGGTAACAATGATTGCCCCAATTCCGTTTCCATAATGATTAACTGCTCCGTCAAAGATAAGTCCCCACTGGGAACCTGGTTCTGGCCCTTCACTGGGTAGCGGTTCATCGCAGTCTTTCATCTTTAGATACATGACATCTTCGTCTGGGAAGTCAAACCCGATTGATTCTTGATCGTCAATCGGTTGATGAGCCAAATGATCGGCTAAAATACTTCCCTTAACGGTTTTCTGAGCGTGGTACTCTATGTCATATTCTGATAACAACATCTGCCAACGGGCGATTCTTCCCGTGAGAGCAGGTTTTTCAAAAACGTACTTGATTGGATCCATTTCGGAGACCAACCAAGTAGCATGACGAATCATGTACTGGCGAAGACGTTTGGCTGCCCAAGCCAAAGCACAGCAAGTTTTCTCGAGCATCGTGTACCGAGTTTCGCAGTCGGTGAATTTCTTGCTCAAATAGTAAATGGCAGACTCTTTCCATTTGGTTTCGTCCTGTTGGCCAAGTACACACCCCATCGAGTCTTCTAGAACTGTGAGGTAAATGATCAGTGGTCTTCCTTCCACTGGAGGTGATAGAATCGGTGGGTTCAACAGGTATTCCTTGATACTGTTGAAGGCGGTTTGTCAGTCCTCTGTCCAAATGCAGTCCTGATTCTTTTTGAGTAATTTGAAGATTGGCGCGCATGTCGCGGTCATGAGGAATATGAATCTGGAAATGTAATTCAGAGGTCCCAGGAATCCTCTGACTTGTTTTTCAGTTTTCGGAGAAGGCATCTCTTGAATGGCCTTGACCTTGTCAGGATCAACCTCAATTCCTTTCTGGCTGACGATGAACCCTAGTAGTTTCCTTGAACGGACACCGAAGGTGCACTTGTTAGGATTCAAGGGGAGCTTGAATTTTCTTAGACGTTCGAACAATTTTGACAGATGTTCAATGTGCTCACTCTTTATTTTTGATTTTACAATCATATCATCGACATATACCTCAATTTCTTTGTGTATCATGTCATGAAACAGAGTAGTCATGGCCTTTTGATAGGTTGCCCCGGCGTTCTTCAAACCGAACGACATTACCTTGTAACAAAAGGTACCCCATGGGGTAATGAACGAAGTTTTCTCCATGTCTTTCGGCGCCATTTTGATCTGGTTATAGCCTGAGAATCCATCCATGAAGGAGAAAACTTTGAACTTTGTTGTACTGTCAACCAACATGTCAATGTGTGGTAAAGGAAAGTCATCCTTTGGACTAGCCTTGTTCAGGTCTCTGTAGTCGACACACATTCTGACTTTTCCGTCCTTTTTTGGAACGGGTACGGTATTGGCTAACCATTGAGGATATTCTGATGTAGCGAGGAATCCCGCGTCAATCTGTTTCTGTACCTCCTCTTTGATTTTGATAGCCATGTCCGGGTGAGTCCGTCTCAACCTTTGTTTTACTAGCGGACATTCTGACCTTAACGGTAAACGATGTTCCACGATGCTGGTATCCAACCCTGGCATATCCTGATAGGACCAAGCGAATACATCGGGGAATTCTTTGAGAAGCTTTATCAAACTCTCTTTGGCAGTTGGACTGAGCAGTGCCCCAATCCTGATTTCTTTTCTCTCTTTTTCTGAACCCAAGTTTACCGTTTCCAACGGCTCTTTATGAGGTTCAATGGACCTTTCCTCTTGTCTGAGTAGTCGGGAGATCTCTTCTGGAGTTTTGTCGTCATTTTCTTCTTCAGCCTCGAATACCGGGAACTCAAAGTTGGGATAAGGCATCGGATCGTATGTTTCAACGGGGTTTAAAACAAGCAATCTGCATGACGTGATGATTCGTGTTTAGAAGAGATAGAGAAAATGCAAGAGTGTGCAGTGTTTTTTTTTTACTGCTTGTTTTTATTATTGATTTGTTTTTTAGGATTACCATTTTCCAAGAAAAGCAAAAAGAGAAAACAACAATTAATGCAGAAATTACAGAACGACGTTATTTTATTAATGAACAAGTCGATTCTTGAAACTACAGCCCTATAAAACAAAACTCTATCGCTTTGGGCGAAGCGAAGAGGAAAAATTTACAGAAAGCGAGCCCTATCAAAACATTCATTCCACCTGGGCAGGGTGAAAGGTTAAAATACGGCAATTAATTTGACTGGTGAACGACCTGTGGAACCTCGACGGCAACCCATTGGCGGCGAACTCCTCGGTGAATCACAAAGTCTGGCACTTTCCTTGATTTGTCTTTAGAAATAACGCTGATTTCTGGTGGAGCAGGATCATTGGAATCTGTCTCCCAGGCAGAATTTTCGTAGGAGAATTCCTCTGTTACATTTTGCATAGCAGTTATGCTTTCAGCTGTATCTCCCCCATCCAGTTGGCTGGATATCTTTAAGCCTGATACGAGAGCTTTCGGGAGCAGTGTACTTGACCATAAAGTCGTATTTTCCACTTGGTTGTCCTAAGGTGTCCCACACCTCTTTGGAACTGGAGGAGTCATCCCTTTCGATGACGTTGACCTCAAGAAAAGCATAGTTGATGAACTCAAGTCCCGCAAACATTGCGAATTCATCTTCACGTTGAGTAGCTTCAGGATGACCCGAGTGTTGATCCCATGAGATGGTGGGGACACAGGTATTCTGTTCAATGATGCTCAGCTAATTTTTATCATTCGGCTGACTTTCTTGCCCCAAGTCTCCTGGATAAGGTTGCCACATTGGCAGACCATCCATTGGGCCATAGTAGTTGTAGTCAAATTGGTCTTTCATCAGAGTGTCCTTCTCTAATGAATTTGGCGGAGCACGGCATCCTTCCGGATCACAACCTCCGTACATCATTTCGACATCTGACCGTGGTATAAATCTCGGACTCTGTGCGGGATAGCAAAATGGCGTAGGTACCACTTCCTGAGACATATAACCGTCCTCGTTGAGATAGACTTCCATTCTTCCTCTGTGTAAGAGGAATCTTCCTCATTGATAGCATGAACTACCTGAGGCATCGGGTGAAGGAAACCTCCACTGTGGAAGAAGTCCTGAATGGGATGAAGACTTTCATCGTTGGCAGCTGTCTGGGTACAAGTTGCAGAAAAACCAAGACCCTTCTTTGTTGTATTGCCAGTAGGAATGACAAGCTGTCCCCATCCCTTTGTATTGGTACTCTCGACCGCTTTGATAGCATCGTTGTATGAAGAAATGGAAGTTCCTTCTTTGAACTGATTGTTCTTGTTTACCGACAGTGCTTGGAACTGAGTTCCAATAACCTCCTCGGGTTCTATACTAGCAGATGATGACAAGTTACTCACAAGCAAGGCCTGTTCTCCACAGACTATGACAAGTTGATCGTTCTTGACAAACTTTAACTTTTGGTGAAGGGTTGAAGTAACCGCCCCAGCCTGATGTATCCAAGGTCTTCCTAATAAACAACTGTACGTTGCTCGGATGTCCATGACCTGGAAAGTGACTTGGAAAGTATGAGGACCGATAGTTATGGGAAGATCAACTTCGTCGATAACTGTTTTTCTGGATCCGTCAAATGCTTTGACGACAACCTCGCTGATTCTCATCGGAGGGCCTTTGAATGATAGTTGCATCAAAGTGGATTTTGGCATAACATTCAGGGCTGACCCTGTGTCTACCAGTACGCTGGTTAAAGCATTGCCCTGGTAGCTGACCGTGATATTGAGCGCCATGTTATGACGGCGACCCTCTTCAGGTAATTCCTCATCACTAAATCCCAAATTGTTGCAGGAAGTGATGTTAGAGACAATGTTATCGAACTGTCTGATTGTTACATCCTGTTCCACAAAGGCTTGCTCCAAAACTTTTTGTAGAGCCTCCCTGTGCGCTTCTGAACTGAGTAACCCTGATAATACCGAGATCTTTGAAGGAGTCTGTAATAGCTGATCAACAATGTTGTATTCACTCCTTTGGATGAGCTTCAGCATCTCATCATCGTTTTTTGAAAGGTCGGGATTACTGGATTGACCGACTGATGGATCAGGAGCTTCTGTCTGAAGTTCCTTTTCTTTGTTGGATTCCCCAACCCCTCGGTTGAAGATTCTACCACTCCGTGTTACTCGACTGATGTCTGCAATGTTCACGACGAAGGGTAATGGAATTTCCTTTCCATTTTCAATTATCGTTGCACCGTATTTGTAAGGGATTGCCTTAGCTGATTCATACAGTAGTGGTCCCGGCAGATAGATGACTACGAGAGCCTTCTGATTTTTCCGACCATCGTAAGTAATCTCGATCCGTTCCCGGTTGGGAACTTTAGATTCGTCAAGTAGAGGGATGATGGCAAAAACATCCCTGGTCTTATGATGACCAGAGATTGTGACAACATCCTCAACTTGATCGGCAAGGTAGTTCGGCGACCAATTGATGGGTCCGAAACCTGGATATGGACGAATCTCTCCACAATCCACCTGTCCCTGAAGAGCTGCTCTCACAAGGTAACACCCTTGGTTACTTTCTGAACAGACGCTACAACGGTCATAATTATGTGGTGGCACTTGGCCACGCCCACTTTGAATACAATGTAACCTCACTAGGTTAGCTTCCACTGAGCGGACATCCTGACTCTGACGCCGAGTAGGATTCCTGTTATTGATACTAATTTTCTGAGTATCTTCATCCATATAAATTGGCATCCACCAGTGATTTAACAAGTGCTGAAGTGCCTCCTGGACAAGGGTACAACCTCGATCGTTTTCGCAACCTTGATAGTCATGTGCTATCAGGAATCCGAGTCGGACCTGTTCAGCATGTAACTCTACTAAGTTGGTATTCATCATGCGAATATCAAAGATCTGAACCATGTTGATCTGATAAGAATTCCTATCATGGTAGTCTTGGATCCATCTAAGATCCATCTGACGCTGGAGGGCCTCTTGTATGAAAGAGCATCCCTGTTTGTTTACCGAGCAAGTCAGACAAGAATTGTAATTATGCCGCGGCAGATTATGATACTGGCTTTGCCTTGAGTGCATCGCCACCAGGTTGACATTCATTGCACGGATATCGTGGTTCTGAATGATGTTAGAATTCGTGTAGACCATGTTAACTCCACGAACTCGGTGCTCTTGGATCCATCCGAGATCCATTTGTTCCTGTAGAGCTGTTTGCACCACAGAACATCCCTGGTTGTCTTTAGAGCAGATATCACACTGATGATAGTTATGAGGTGGCACATGGCCATATCCACTCTATCTACAATGCATCTTGACCAGATTGGTTTTCAACAAGAGTACATCATGAATTTGATAGACGTTGTTAGTCTCTCCTTCTATCAAATTGACTGCAGCCTTCTCATGTTGAGGCAGCGGGTTCGTGAGAACATTAGGATTTGTATCCTTGAAGGATAAGACCCCGCTCCTAACAAGCTTTTGCACGTCGGACTTGAAATTGAGACAAGTCTCAATGTTATACCCTGGTCCTCCTTGGTGGTAAGGGCAAGTTTGATCCACCTTAAACCAGAAAGATGGTTTTTCCGGTACTGTAAGAGGGGACTTAGTCTGGATGTGCCCCTTGGCTAGCAGTAATGGAAACAGCTATGCGTACGATACGGGTATAGGATCAAATCCTGGTGGCCGTGTTGTACGGTTGTTGTTGTATTGGGGACGAGCTTGCTGAAGAGGCTGTTGCATCCTTTGCTGATCAGGTTGGCTCTGCGCAACCTGAGGTTGATACGTAGGAACAGGCGCAGGGCTGATAGCAGGAGTTACAGCTGCTACTGGTTGATAACGTCGCCTTTGCTTTCCGAGAGAGATATTCCCAATATCTTGATTTTTTTTCTTAGGGAGAGCACTACCGTATTTTTTAGTACCGCTCGTCGATCCAGTGTCTTTTACCAAACGTCGTTCTCGGACGGCTTCCTCAAGACATACGCCCATGCCGACCATTTCGGTGAAGTCACTGGGCGCACTGGCAACCATTCGGTCATAGTAAAATGAGCTTAAGGTCTTTAAGAAGATCTTTGTCATCTCTTTTTCCTCAAGAGGTGAACAAATTTGAGCGGCAATTTCACGCCACCTTTGAGCATACTCCTTAAAGGTTTCCTTGTCCTTTTGCGACATTGATCTGAGTTGATCTCTGTCGGGTGCCATGTCCAAATTGTATTTGTATTGTTGGACGAAGGCAGTACCAAGATCTCTGAATGTACTGATCGTAGTACGGTTTAAACCCATGTACCATTTGAGTGTGGCACCGGTTAAACTATCCTGAAAGTAGTGAATCAGTAGGTCCTGATTCTCCGTCTGAACTGACATTCGCCGAGCGTACATCACCAGATGGCTTTGAGGGCAAGAGTTACCCTTGTACTTTTCAAAGTCGGGCGCTTGGAACTTGTGCGGAACTTTCACATTGGGGACCAAGCAGAGATCTACGGCGTCCTTTCCAAATAAATCCTGACCGCGAATGGCTTGCATCTCCTTCTGCATTTCCAGAAACTGCTCCTGGAATTCATCCATTCTGTCAAACAAAGTTTCCTTTTTACCAGCAGGTATTGGCGGAAGCTGTCCTTCCGGGACAGTGTGCACCACAGGGGGTGGTACCGTGACTACGGCAGCGAATCTTGGCGTTTCCCGAAGTTTGTAACCTTCAGGAGTCCTCAGTATACCCCTGGCATCTTCGCTTTCCCGAAGTTTGTAACCTTCAGGCCCAGTGGCTTCAGTTGTGATTCCCTGATCTTCAACGATCGGCGGAACATATCCTTCTGGGATATAGTTAACAGGCATGCCCCAAGGATGATCTTTCGGCATTTGATACCTAGGATCAGACTTTTCCACTATGGGCGTTGAGGTGATCTCTGAGATCACAGTTCATTGTAGCTGAGCTTCTGCCATGGCTTGCATGTCGTTACGAAGCTTTCTCATATCCTCTATCAGAGCGTCGATCTCTTCTTTCAACTCTCTGTTTTCTTCCTCAAGACCATCCATTCTTTTCTAACGATTGGCCCGAGTATTGTACGAATGAGACAGTTTGACTCTAGAATCGAGACACAAACGTGAGATTCGTAGGGAAGAAGAATACGCGATGTGAGAATGATGAATGCAATGATTATATTAATTGTTTTTTGGTTTAATCAAAATAAACTTCGACAATTAGATTGCAAATATCAAACAGTGGAGAAACCCCTTTTATTGAATTTCAAAGGATTGCGGAAATGAAATACAGTAGATTACAAGGTGCAGAAACAGAAACCTAAGCTAATGGATCCCGAGTCCTCTCTGAAGAGAAATCGGGTGTTGATTCTGGTACTTTCCTTTTCTTTGACCGGGGCTCTTGGGCCGTTGTCGGGTTGTCATCCCTTTGCCAAGTGAAAGGAGCGAGCAAATTCCTTTGGTCATCTTGATTTTCCACAGCATGTTGCTCCAAAATCTCAATCAGAGCATCTTATCTTTTAGTAATTGCTGTATTTTGATGCACTCTACGTTGAGGGTGCGGTACTTGTTCTTCCAAGACCTCCTCCCCTTTTGAACTTTGTTGAGAGTAACCTAAAGCTTTTCCGTTTCTGTCATGAAATACATGGCAGATTCCTTTGGCGGAAGAATTTCGTGACACGGATAAGGCATTTTTAGCTTGAGACCTCTAGTTTGTACCCAATGGAGATAAGGCTCCACCGAGACACAGTCTGGTTTTCCCAGAGACTCTCGTCCTTTCTTATGAACATGCTTCCAGGCTTGCACTATTTCCATCTTTAGTGCTCTGTCGTTTTCTCCTTCCTTGAAGAAAAGACCTTCCAGATGAACACCCCATGGGACGTGTCTCATCGGGTATCCAAACTGATGACGAACCAATACCGGATGGTAGTTGATTCCTCCTTTAGTTCCTATGAGGGGTACGTTGGGGAAGTTTCCACAACAATCAATGATTCTGATTCCATCATAGATCCTATTACACCAATCTATATCAGAGTTGGTAAGAGACATGATCTTCTACGACCAACGTAAGGAACTCTTACAATCCCAAAAAGCAGCAGACTTAGGCAAATGGGAAGTAAACCATTTATATAGCAGGGGTACACAACATGTGATCATTCCTCCGCTGTACAAATTTCCTAAGTGTACAGAATGATACGCATCTGCGAGCAAAGTTGGCACGGGATTTCCAATGAGAAAAACCTTAATGGCGTTGATATCTACAAAGTTATTGATGTTGGGAAACAAAAATAACCCGTAGGTGAGCAAGACAAAGATGCTTTCAAAAGCAGTCACGTTCCCAATACTGGCAAAATACAGGGCTTTCTTTGTCAAGAACTGGGCTGGCAAACCTTGGATGTCACCCTTAGTGGTTAGGTGAGTCTTGACCTCAGACTCGTCCAAATAAATTGCTCTTGTAATGGTCTGATCCTTTGGAATTTCTTCCAATCCCAAAAAAGGAGCTCGATCAGTAATGTGTAGATCAATCAGATGAGAATACTCCTCCAGCGTTGGTGCGATCTGGTAATTCGGGAATGTGAAACAGTGATAAACTGGATCGTAAAATTGGACGAGTGCATCCATGATTCCCTCAATCACATGGACTCTTAACAGTGGTAGCAGACCTCCGTGCTTGGCTCTGAAAGCCTCAGGGTTAGTGATCATCCTCGCTAACCTTCTCAAATCCTCTAGCTTTGGAACCTTGAAGGTGTACTTATGGGTTCTCCTTCTACAGAAATCCATGAGCGCAATCCTTTTCTCTGACATTTGCAATCATTGTCTTAGTTTAATTTGAAAAAGAGAGACTAGAAAAGAAGATTTTTTTTGTTTTAATGTTTTTTAGATGAATGCATGAATGCAGCACACAAAAACATAGGAAAAACATGGGGTCAAAGGGTCGTTGTCATGAAGTCAAAGCTCTACCCATCCCCAAAGGTTTTCTACGGATGATTTTTTGTACTTGTCACTCAAAATCATTGATTTCTGAGAACACCAGCGGGCCGGGAACTGTGCTAGGTGGTGTCCTTTCAAAGAAATCTCAGAAGAGGGTAGTTTATCGCGTAACAGCCATTCCCGATAGCCACCGCACTACAAAAAAAGGTGATTTTTCCTAGGTGTATACTCAATCTTTCCATATGCGGCATCACACGCATTCCCATTAGCAGAAAAATAAACAAATATAACAATTAGGAAAAGCAATATATATATTTGTCCTAAAGTCCTAGACTTTAAAGAGCTATGAATCCTATGTTCTTGACAAAAATGGCTCCCCGGCGGAGTCACCATTCTGTGGTTCCTTTCCTATTTAAAGGTCTTTGACCTAAGATCCTAGTGAAGTCAACAAAGAGTTCTAAGAACGAAATTTTAAGGTTTCTACCTAGGAGATGTGAAGAGAACAAGATCTCGACTCCCCAGCAGAGTCGCCATTTTTCTGTAGCGAGTGATTTTTGGATGTGGTTGCAAAGCACAATCGCTCTGGTACTACAGCTCGATTCATTTTTTATCCTATTGAAGCTGATGAAGGAAGGGAAATAGATGTCTCCAACTAACCCTGCTTGCATACTGAGGTTAAATAGTCAAAACTGTTGGTTTACAGATGCTACAAAGATTCGGGGTCTCTCCTAGGTTATTTTGTTAAAATAGCATTCGGTCGATTGGTGGGAGGTATAGGATTTTGGGTTTTGTTTAGTGTGCTCGCTAAGATTTTTCTTTCAATCTTATGCCAACGTATTCCCGTTTACCGAAACAGGGAAATCAGAGCGTTCGTAGTTCCTCCTATTCTATGGGAGGAAATGGGTGTTTTTGGTGTCTTGTTCAAAGCCCAAGACGTGAAGCGAAAAGTGGTTTGTATCTTGTTCAAAGCCCAAGATATGAAGCTGAAGAGTTTATTTGTATCTTGTTCGAAGCCCAAGATATGAAGCTAAAAGGATTTGACTTTAGAGAGAATTTGTCATCTCTAAAGAGGGGTCTGTTTGTCACAGCTGTTGGGTGACTGACTGTATAGGAGGATTACTTTAACCGGGATACGCGGACCCTAGCAATGCCATAATTTCCTTTATAGGGGTTTTAACCTGAAGGAGAAGACTTTAACTCAGTGTAGAGCAATGCCATCTTTCCTTAGGAATTTCTCATGCTAAAAGAGGGACAGTGGCATGGATGTAGATGATCCAGAGGCTTGCCGCTTACAGCGATTAGATGGAAGGGGTTGTTGATGTTTGTGTACTGTGAACGAGGCACAACTTTGATGCTAAAAGGTTGATTGGATCAACCAGTGGTTTTCTTATATAAAGCCTAAGAGGAGGCTAATATGTGTCTCGTACAAAGCCCGGGAGAGAGGCTAAAAGGTTTTGACTCGACGATGGAGTCTTTTAGTATCTCGTATAAAGCCCGAGATGGAGGCTGTTTGACTCAACAAGAGAGTTTTTTTTGTATCTCGTACAAAGCCCAAGATAGAGGCTAAAATTGTTAGCTCCGCTGGGGAGAATCATTGTGCAAAGCCCAAGAGGAGGCTATGGTGACTGTTTCAGTTGAGTGATAGGTCCAGTATGCTGATTTAAAGAGAAAATCAGTTCTTATGTGAGTA
The DNA here is from genome assembly GCA_022829125.1 of Lathyrus tuberosus. Taxonomy (NCBI): domain Eukaryota; kingdom Viridiplantae; phylum Streptophyta; class Magnoliopsida; order Fabales; family Fabaceae; genus Lathyrus; species Lathyrus tuberosus. The sequence goes on from JALAZF010000080.1 coordinate 17,070,716, forward strand.
ATGCTGCACTCAGGGATTTTGATTCGAGGATCAGGGATATTTCCTGTTCTTTAAGGAAATGGGAAATCCAAAGGGTATTGAGACTGTCTGAGTCCACGGGGTTCCTTCCTATTCTTGAAGGGTGCTTGAGAATGTCTTGGAGACTCAAGGAAATTAGACTGTCCAAGTCTAGAGTGTCATCTTTTGTACTATGCTTTGAGAAACAGTAGTAGACTCTTAGAAAGACTGTTCTATTAAGATGACTGGTTTCTGTTCCTATACCTTTAGGAGGTCGTCGGGACAATTTGTACAAAACCCAAGAGGAGGCAGGAAACTTTTAAGAAGCCGATCGGTCCTTGTACGAAGCCCAAGAGGAGGCTATCATTCCCGGAGTAAGAAATCATTATATGAAGCCTAAGAGGAGGCTGTGAAGACTTCTAAGAAGCCGACGGGTCCTTGTACTAAGCCCAAGAGGAGGCGAGGGTGCTTTTAGGAAGCCTGTGGGTCCTTGTACAATGCCCAAGAGGAGGCCGATGCTTTTAAGAAGCCGATGGGTCCCCAAACCCCGAGAAATTCAAGACATACCATTCACCGAGAATAGATCAAGCCAGGAAAGTCCGAGAATTTGGAAGAAACTCAAGAGATGCCATTCACGGAGAAAAGATCATCTCTGGGGAGTAGAGTTTCTTTGATAACTTCTACGAGTGACAGTCTATGAAAGGGTTCACTGAGAATGATGCCTTTCATGTCTCCATATTGTTTAACCCCAAGAGGAGGGAAGACTGTGTCTGGTAATCCTATGGGGATCTAATTTTGACTATTTAAGAGTGATCAGCGGGCTTAATGCTAGACATAGTTGCCGGGGAAACTCTAAATATCTATACTATTATTACACAGTTGATATGAGTTTATGAAAGAAGACTTACAGCGAAACAGCCCCATAATACAGTTATATGTATATGAAAGCGGTAAATGAAAGCGTGTAAACACTTACTCGGTTGTAGAGCTTCCATGTTGTTTGGTTAGTTGTTCAACAAAGAAAGATTGAAAACAACAGTATATTTCAAAATCAAAGGAGAAAGTGCTTTGAAAAGAAAGATTTGGGGCTTACAGCTCAAGGAGAGGCCCTGGGTTTTATCAGTGAGCGCACTGTTTGAATTTGTACAGAGGGACTTATACAAGTGACTGAGGCCCAAAAATTATTTTTATGTACAAAGGGATGGGTCTTACACTCTCTCAAGGGGCCCAAAAAGTTTTAAAGAAAAGAAATGGGTCTTACTACTCGAGGGTAGGCCCAAGATTTATTTTTCAACGGATGATGATCGCGTCGAACTTTTTTGAAATACAACGGGACTTATACCATAAGTGAGGCCCAAAATAGGTTGTATTTACAAAGGGTTAGGTCTTACACTCTATTAGAGGCCCAAAAGAAAAAGAGTGGGGCTTATAACACGAGGGTAGGCCCAGTTGACTTTTCGTTTGAAATGGCGATCGCGCCGAGGTTTCCTTTTAACGCAGAGGGACTTATACAATAAGTGAGGCCCAAAAGGTTTTGGTTAAAAGGGGATTGAGTCTTACACTCTATTAGAGGCCCAAAAGTTTTGAATGGGTCTTATAGCTCAAGGATAGGGCCAAATGGTTAATTTTAAACTGGCGACGATCGCGTCGTTTTATTTGAAAATGTACAGAGGGACTTATACAACAAATGAGGCCCAAAAAGTTTTCTATACAAAGGGGGTTGGGTCTTACACTCTAATAGAGGCCCAAAAGTGTTTTGAAAATGATTTATGAGGGTTGAATTAATCCAAAAACCCTAATTTGTTTTCAAAAATGTATTTAATTGAATAAAAATTCAATTAAAATGATCAAAATTGTTTAACATATGGAAAACAAATTGTGATCTTGGATTAATGCTTCAAAAATTAAGTATTGACCTACAAAATAATTAGAAGGCATTAAAAGTTGCAAAATCAAGGTGGAAAAAATATTTAAAATGTCAAAAATAATTAAAACATTAATTCTTTGCAAAAATATCAATTATATGAAATAACTAGTATTTTTGGGATTTTTTTGTTAAAATAAAATATTTTAACATTTTTGTGAATTATTAAAAAAAGAATCAACTCAAAATCATTAAAACTCAGAGAGAAATTAACTTTTGAATCAATTAAATAAAACCACAAAATTCAAATATTCAAATTTGGAAAAATGGCGCCAAGAACACGCGCGTGTTCTGAGATTCTCAGATTTGCATTTTCTCTCCAATCTCACTGAATACTTAATCATATCATGCAATCCACATATCAATCAACTCGTTTCAACCTCACGATCATGTCTATGGCATTTAATTTCATTTAAATTAAACATATAACAAGAAATCACGAAAAATCCTCAAGAACCCTAGATTCTGCATGAAGGCTGGGATTTTTGATACACGATTCAAACAATGCAATCAATTGAGGGGAAACATTCCATGCATGATTATGAACATTTGGCAAAATTATTGTGCGAGGAAATATGCATAGATTGAGAGATGACCAAGTTTATGCTTACCTCTAGGCCGTGACAGCAAGTGCAATGTGATTTTTGATTTGGAGGTGTTACAGATGAGTGGTGATGATCTGAACAGCTTTCCTACACCCTATGGAGTGTGTTTGAATGCTTGGACTTGATTGAAATTGGTTGGATCACTTCATGGCATCCCAACTGCATTTTGGTTAAAACCTTGAGCAATTGACTGGTGATTATGAGAAATCAGTGTTCCAGTTGTTGTTTAAGTGTTTGATCAGCTCATATGTGATGTATATGAGGTGTGTGTGTGATTGGTTTGAGTGGAATTGCCCTCTAGGTCAAAACCCGATAGCTACCTTGCTAAGAAAGGTATTTTTGCCAAGAGAAAGAGATTTTGAGAAAGGCAAGTGTTGTAGGCCTTTGGTGTACTTAAACTGATCACAATTGAGCTCTATGTATAGTAGAGCAAGTTTATTTTGTAAGGAATAGTGAATGGCAACTGCTGAGTAGGTTTGGCCAATGTTGGTAAATGAAAATCCAAGTCTCCTCTAGCCATTGACTAGAGGTTAGGGCACAGGCTGCTGGTCCCCTTAGTCTTGGATAAGTCTTGACTGAATTCAGTTGTAAATGGCTCAGTCCATGCCACCTTGATGCTTCCATTAAATGCTCCAATCCAAAATTGGAGTCTTGTCCCCATTTTGGCAATTCTAGGTTCAACATGCTATTTCTTGTTCCAAAGACTTTGGAGGCTTGGCACAGTGATTGTCCCCTATAGATTCAATCCTCAGATGTGTCCAAGTGGATAGGAGTGTTTGGATTTGCACAATTTTTGCAAATCGAGCAAAAATGCAAATTCTTCCTTGCCTTGACAGATTTCAACAAGGCAACTTGCCAATGTCATATCTCATGACTCAAATTGAATTTTGTAATGTTCTTGGCCATTTTGGAAAGCCCTTACATGATACAACAACTGTTTGAACATGTTTGGTTTTGATCTCTTTTGAATCTAAGTGAAAAATCCCCCTACATTTGGAAAAAAGTAAGGCAAATTCTGACTTAGTGAAATTTTCACTAAGTGTTGGAACAAAGTGACTTTTCTTGATTTTGATCACCCCATAACTCAAAATCCATGAGGAATTTGGACATAGGTCAGTATGAAGCTTTTGTAGAGGGCAATGTGATCTACAAATCAAGCTTTGAATGGGGAACAATGGCCTTGTAGTTTAGGAGTTATGATCCTCCAAAGTTGGCACATTAGTGTCACTTTTTCCATAACTTAGAAAATTTTCTAAGTTTTTATGGTTACCCCTTTTATAAGTTATCCCACTTTCCTTGATTTTTCTTGATGAATGATGATTCAAATCATACATTAACATAAATTTTGAGTTAAAAATCCATTTTGGTGAAAAATCTCAAAAAGTCAAAGTTGACTTTTGTGCACAGTTGACTTTTTATCAAATGAATTCCAAACTATGCAATTCTTCAGGAAATCATGTCCTTGACCTAAATCAAACTTGATGGACATGTTCCATGGGTGTTATAGGGTATATTTATTCATGTCCTAGGGCTTGGGAGCATGTCCTGGCCAAAAGTCAAAGTTACAGTTGACTTTTCCCGCGAAACGCTAATTGTGGTGCAGATGAAATTGAGACTTGTTGCTCAAACTTCTTAGATTAATCCATTGTTCCAAATGGATCAATATAGTTCACTAGAGACCCTCAAACCCTATCTTGAGGTCTTGGCTCCTGATTTGCCCTAAAAGTCAACTTAGGGGTGAATTAGGTCAAGAAACCCTAATTCCTGATTTTTGATGAATGCATCCCCTGAGGCAAAATTGACTTGATGGTTGGGTCCATGAGGTTCCATGGAGTATATTAGGTTGTGTTTTGGATACTTGGCTCATGCCTAGAGGAAAATTTCCCTTTGGAGGCCCTGATCGACCAAAACCCTAATTTGGTGATACTGGCGATCTTGAGGCTTGATCCACCTAGAAGGGGGCAGCTTTGTGCTTAATCCTTGGAGTGGGAGTCCTTTTGATCCTTTGTAGCTACTTGAGATGTTATACAAGTTGAATATCATGTCATTCCTTGATTGATCATTTGTCTAAAGCTCTGAGAGTGCTATAAACCCTAAATTTGATTGCAGTGGATGCTCACCCATCTTTGGGGAGACTAATGAGGCAAGATGGTTCCCCCATATTGTGAGGATGATTTTCACAATGATGGGGAATATTAGTGGTCAAAATTTGGGGTATGACACCAGGAATATTGACATCCATTGAGTGAGAAACTTGTCGTTTTCCTTTAGGATAAGCAGGTGCTACGTTCAAGGGAGCAATATCAAGCACAAGATCTGAGAGGTTGATCATTCGAAGTGGTTCATCATCTCCAGCATTGGTCTGAGGAGATCCTGAGTTATCAGAAGAGCCATGCATGGATTCTGATGCATGATGTTGAGACATTTTCGATTGATCACAAGGCACAATATTGAGGATGTTAAGAGAAAACCCTAAAGCCAGTGAACTTTGGAGAGAAAGGGCAGGAGGAATTTTTTTAAAATATGTTTGATGTAGGTAGAATGTGTTTGCCCGCCTATTTATATTTTTGAGAAGTGGGCCCAGAGAAGCGCGGCAGTCACAAACTTTGAACACCCGATTCGCCTCAAATGTGCATCCATCAAACTTTCCTTTTAACTTTTCCGCGCTGACATACTTACTAAGTTTAATCTTATTATCACAGTTCACCATGCTAACATTTTGAGTTGCTTTAAAATTGATCAACACCCGTTTTAACTCAGTATTCTTTCCAATAGCTTTCTTAGTTTCTAAGCATATTTCAGTGCTCTCAGACCTCCACAAATAACAATTATCTGATGCTCTCTCGCCTCTCATGACAACCTTACCTTTCTCATTTGTTATCAGACATTCAGAATTGGTAAAGTTGACCCTGAGACCCTGATCATATAGTTGACTTATGCTTATCAAGTTTGCATTTAAGCCTTCAACAAGTAATACCTCCTCCAGGTTGGGTTGTCCTGTACAGTCCAATTTTCCAACACCCATTACTCTCCCTTTTGATCCATTCCCAAAGGTCACATAGTTAATAGAATGAGACTTAACATCTGACAAACATCCCTTGACACCAGTCATGTGCCTAGAACATCCACTATCAAAGTACCATTTTTCCCTTGTAGAGACTCTGAAAGACTTATGAGCTATGTGTTCTTCCATAGTATTCTTGGGAGTCCACGCCTTCTTTGCTCCAACCCAATCTTGTTCCCTACTAGACTGTAACCCAGTTTTGGGGTAGCCATATAATCTGTAGCATAAGGGTTTTATATGGCCAAACCTTCCACTATAGTGACATCTTCATCTTTGATTCTTTCTTCTTGTGAAATTCTTCTGATGTCTGTGAGGATGTTGCAACATGTTATTTGGCTTCTTCAATTCTTTCTTAGATTGAGCAGGTGTCACTTCAGGCCATTTTCCCTTGTCTATCTCACTTGAACTTTCAAACCCAAGACCACTAACATTTCCAACATCTCTCCCTGACTTCAGAATCTCATCAAGCACATCAGAGCTACTATTGAGCATTCTGACAGTCTTGATCACATTGTCCAGTTTTGAATTCAGAACAACCACTTCACTTTTTAGATTAGAGATAATAGACAAATGCTCTACCTTTTCAGCTTTTAGATGAGCAATAGCTCTCTTTTGTTCTTCTCTCTGCTGACATACTTCTTCACTTTTAATGCATAAATTCTTATAGGAAGCAGCCAGCTCTTCAAAGGTAAGTTCTTCACTGACTGACTCTTCATCAGACTCACACACACCTGTTAATGCTGTAACTAGCTTTCCAGACTTCTCATCAGTTTCAGTTTCAGAGTCATCTTCTGACCATGAAACTGATAACCCTTTCTTTTGCCTCTTGAGATAAGTGGGACACTCAGATTTTATGTGCCCAAAACCTTCACACTCATGACACTGAGCTCCTTTCCCTTGGTTGAAATTTTCTTCAGTTCTGGCATTTCTCCCAGCATTCTGGTTTTTGCTGATGTCGAATGCCTTGTCCCTAACATTTGATCTTGACTTCCAATCCATCCTTCTGAACACTTTGTTGAATTATTTGCCAAGTAACACCAGGTCTTCTGAAAGGCCTTCATCTCTGTCCAGATTACTTTCATCTTCTGAGTCACCTGCCTTTGACACAAAAGCTATACTCTTCTTCTTTTCAGACTTTTCACTGATCCCCAATTCAAATGTTTGAAGTGATCCCACAAGTTCGTCCACTTTCATCTTATCTATGTCCTGAGCTTCCTCTATAGCAGTCACTTTCATGTCAAATCTCTTAGGTAGAGATCTGAGGATTTTTCTGACCAGTTTGCTATCAAACATCTTTTCACCTAGGGCACTTGAAGCATTAGCTATCTCAATAATGTTCATGCAAAAGTCATGAATGCCCTCATCTTCCTTCATCTTCAAATTCTCAAACTTGGTAGTGAGAATCTGAAGTTTTGACATCTTCACCTTTGAAGTCCCTTCATGAGTAACCTTCAAGACCTGCCAAGCCTCTTTTACAATGGTGTTGTGTTTAATCAACCTGAAGATATTTTTGTTAACACCATTAAACAATGCATTCATGGCTTTGAAATTTCCCAAGGACCCTTTGTAGTCTGCATCATCCCAGTCTTCCTCTCCTTCACCACATCAGTTGGATTACCTTCTCCATCTCTAACCTTTGGGGGTTACCATCCTTGGTTTCCAGTAGTCATAGTTGGAACCATCAAGCAGAGGTGGTTTGTTCAAAAATCCTCCATCCTTGTCCATTGCACCAGAAAGTACCTTCCCTGAATCTCACTCAGAACCAAACAAGGGTGCAAGCTCTTGATGCCAATTGAAATTCTGGCACAGATATCATATGTCCTACATAGATGTTGAGACACCGATATCCAACACAATGAACAAGTTAACAATAATAATAACTGTTTCGAAAGTAAAGAAAACAGTGATATGTTTACCCAGTTCTGATCAACAATCCTACTCTGGGGGCTACCAAGCCAGGGACGAAATCAATATACGATAGTATCAATTCACAGATCATACAGCAACCACACCCGGTTACAATCCGCTCACTTAATCACTACCCTTCCTATGACTTCTACCTAAGACTCGCCTAGGTATGAGGCCCTCCTCAAATCCCTCTTCAATCACAAACCGTGATAGGTTCCTTTCAACACAAGTAATAAAACGAAAGCCACACTTTCAAAACACACAATTCTCAATACTTCAAAGCTTATGAGAACTGACACACAAGAAACTCAATGCTTAAAAGCTTATGAGTAACTGACAGAACTTACAACACAAAACCAGTCCTTGTACTATTATCAGAATGATACTAGTTAGGCTCACAAATAACACTCAAAAACCCTAACAAAACACATGTAAGTTCCACACCTAAACTAGGTTTACACCAGTCAATATATAGCATTAAATCTGGACTGGATTGGGCTTTAAAACGCAGCAAAGAGACTGTACACAATTCTGCAAAATAAACTCCAATAAAATAGGTCTTCAATCTAAAGTTTCCTAATATGTCTCCATATTTAGAAAATGTTGAAAATCCGAAAACCAACACACAAAAACTCAACCCAAAATACTTTGGATGCCACATAGGATAACTAAATATTCACAGAATATTCAGTAACAAATACCAACAACAGAATCTTCCTTTTAAACCAAAATCAGACGCGATGTCCTATGATCCAGGATGAGACATCTTTATCTGACATGTTTAATGCAGAATATTAGAACATCTTGTTTCAACATCTTGCTTCTAGAATAGTTTTAGCAAAATAAATGCCAACCACAAAATCAAAGAAATAACAATCTCCCCCTTTGGCTTATTTTGGCTAAAACTACACACCAAACAATCTTGCAAAGATAACACAAGCAAAACAACAATATCAGAGACAGCAGCGAAAAACACATCATAACACCAACACAAAACACAGCATAGCAGAAAAAATTCACACAAAAAAAAAACTCCCCCTCAACTGCAGCAACACAACAACATTCTCCCCCTCAACTGCAGCACCAGCACAAGCACACCACAAGCACACTACTCCCCCTTTTTAGCCATAAATATGACAAAGGCAAGTAGAACAGTTCAAAACAAAAACATAATATAGCAAAAGATAATGTTCAGAAGGAGAGACAGAGATATAGTTATCCTAGGTGTTCAATCAAAACAGCACCAATAACAACAAAACAAGCAAAAAAAACATCATCTTCTGCAGTTATTCTGCAGCACCATCATCATCTTCATCTAACCCCGATTCCGCAATTTCTTCACCCTCTCCATCAGTCTCAGCATTAATATCACCACTCCCAGATGCAGCGTCATCTGAACCCTGTGCACTCTCTCTATCAGATCCACCAGAGGCATCACCTTCAGCAGTTTCCTTGTTATCTTGGTCTTTACCAACTGTTCCGGCAGAAACATTCTTTTTCTCCATGAAAGTTTTAATTAACTGTTCAAGTTTGGACTTCCTAGAAGTGTCTTTTCTGATGGAATCTTGCAGTTCCTTGCACGTCTCTTACAGCTGTGCAATGACTTCATCATCAAAGGTAGCATGACTGGAAGTTTGAGAAGATGTCTCAACAATGTCTGAAACATGTGCCCCACCAAGTAACTTGTAGTGTAGGTACATATGAGGTTTTCTTTTGAGAGCACTGTCAGTCCCTAACAAAAGGTTAGGAAATTGATCTAAAATAACACCACAGACCAGGGATGGAAAGCAAATAGGCATCTTGACAGCAGTTGAACTTGTTTGTTTCAGGATTTGTTCAAAGATGTATGTCCCAAAATCAAAAGAGACCTTTTTCCCAAAAGCATAAATGAACCTACCAAGTATGGAGGAAATAGTAGATGTATGATTGGTGGGTACCCAATTCACAACAGCAATCCTGTGGAGAATAGCATATTTAACACTCAGTTTTCCAGAGGACAACTTTTCTTCATTTGGCCAGTGTTTAATACAACCACCTGTAATCTCCTTACACACTTCATTGTCTGTGACCTCTAACTCAGGCTGAGGTTCTTCACACCTGCACAGAAAGTTATTGATTACTTCAGGAGAAAAAGTGACGACTTTTCCTCTCACAGACACTTTTCTGAAGTTGTTACTCCTGTTATCATCACAATCTTCAGGAATATTCACAACAAATTCCTTGACTAATTTCTCATAGCAGGGTCCTATCTTGGACATAGTTCTCATCAACCCAGCAGCTGCAATAAGATCCATGATTTCTTTGTATTTATTGAAATCTTTACCCAGCTCTCTCTCCGAGGCAATCCTCCTTTGATCCACAACTCTCCACCTATCTGCATTACTCATAGAACCATCAGCATAGGTCTTTTTGCATGTAGAGTTTTTCACACCAATGATGTCTTGAACATCTGTTGCAGCTGTCGCTCCCGGGATTTTCATCCTAGTACAAACGCGAAAGTGGCACCGAACAGAGTCGCCAGCAATGTGTATTTATCCCAAGAGAGGGAAAGGAAACACCGCGTAAACCTGAAGAGAAGGAAAGAGCATGGTCTCGCGACCAAGAGAAATGGGTTCGGGAGTCGGTTACGCGAGAGGAAGGTATTAGCACCCCCACGCGTCCATCGTACCCGATGGGATCCACGCTTGCTGTTTCGATCAAAGGGTGTAAAGAAAGGATACTGGAAAAGGAACTGAAAGAAAGAAAGGAGAAAGAAAAGAAAAGGAACGGGAAAAAAATGTAGGGAAAATAAAAGAAGTGCTCGCATGGGCCCTACCCCACTGCCTACGTATCTCATCGGGAGCATGAGAATCAGAGCGACGTAGTTCCCCTCACTAGGGATGGATTGTTTGTGTTTTTTAAGGAACGGCTTACGTTCTGGCTCAGGTGTTGCAGGCTCGCTGGTCCGAGTGCGTTACCATCTTGCAAGAGAACGAGTAGAAGCGCGTTCGTGCGTTGAGAATGAATGAGATGAGAAAAGAATTCCCGAAGGAAAGACGTTATTGTTTGTTTTTGTCTTTTAAGAGTCTTTTCATTTGTTTGCATATGACAGTGTATCTGGATCTTAGCCATTGGAATGTGTACGTTCTCACATTCCAAGATGGAATGGGTAAGAATGCACACTAAGAGTGAAGAAGACCCCCACACTTAGTTCCAATTGTCAAGGTTCAAACACACTAGCATACTTGTGTTTATTAAGTGTTTTTTGTTGGTTAAGAGATGAAGAAGTGTTTTTTATTATTTGCACCTTCAACAAGTATTGCATTTAAGTCCCTCATACAAGATCAAATATGCAACACATTGACCTAAGATGGGCCATATGCTACACATTCTAAGATTACAAGAGAAGACCCCTTATAATCTTTTCTTTATATGAAAGGCCTAAATGCAATAAATGCCTACCTTTATTATATATTTTGAATTTTCTTTGAGATGAGAAAAGAGACTCAAGGGAGGATAAAGGTAAAAATCTATATGGACTAAGACTCAATCCTAATTGATTAGTTCAGGGAGTGATCCTAAGGTTTGTGAGGTTTCAACCTAAAGTCTAAAGAAAGAAAGAATTAAACAATTCACTTCCAAAGTAGAAGATGAATTGTAATTCAAAAAGGGAAAGTAATGAGTTATTAAAAGAAAGCACATAAGTGCTTAGCAAAACACAAAATGGAATTGTAAAAGAGAAAGGATAGAAGTTGAATGTGGATTCCTTATCCACACTCAAATGAAACTTACCAAAGCCCCTACATGGTTAGTAAACATGTATAAGAAGTATAAGAAGTAAAAGAACATGTAATGCATCATAAAACTCAAAAGAATTAAATGAGAAAACAAATCCTAGAACCACAACCAGAATGGGCATCATATGGACAACAAGTGAATATCATCATACAAGTGCAAGTGAATAAGCAACAATCATCACCCATTAGCATTTAAACATGTTACAAGAAGAAGGGATAGATGAAAGATGGAAAGAAATGAAGAGGACATGCATAAATGGAACATGTAAATCAACAACCAGAATTGAAACTAAATGGAAAATGGTTTATAAACATCTCAAAAATATTTATGAATCAACTTCAAGACATTCAAGAAGTAATATAAGAAGAATTGAAATGAAAGTTCAAAAAGAAAGGGCAAACAATACATGTTAATGATGCACAAAGTTCAAATTGAAATGAACATGTAAAGATGACCTATAATGTGTATCAAAGACCTATAATATCATATGAATGGCTCATAACATATGCAAATGCTCATACAAACGTGCACAAAAGAATTCATGTAAACATGCACTAAAGATTACAATGATATAACATGTCATAATGCTTTAAATGAAATGCATCAAGCAAAAATCAAATGTCCTCATGAAAATTATGAAAACATGGTATTGGAGTTCACTAATCAGAGATGAATCACATATTAAAATAGCATATCAAAATTCAAAGCAAAATGACTTCAAACAAAGCAATTAGGTCAAATTGAAACATCATGCAAAGTGGTACAAATATAGGCATCAAGACATGTAATAAAGTGACCTAAAAAATCAAACAAAAATCATCTAACATGCTTCAATGTATTAGTGAATCAATGCAAAAAGAATCATGTCAAAACAGTTGGTAATGAGCAAGAACAAAATTAAACAAATTCAAGTATCATGCTTAGAATGCATCTAAATGGAAATTCAAAGAAAATTATGGACCAGGGGTAAAAAGGTCATAAAATCAGAAAATAAAATCATGAAAAATTTCCTAAATGTTTTAAGAATACACATGAATTTTTGTAGAATTTTCCAATCTGTTTTGGTATTTTTAAAAATTAAAACGAAAACGTGTAGAAAAAATGAAAAAAATAAAATGCAATGAAATGAGGGAAGGGGTGTATGCCTAGTAACTATTCAGTTCAAATTACATTGGGCCTTAAACAAGGGGGTGTGGATATCAATCTGGCTTAGGTCCAATTACGCGCATAACATATTAACAACAATGCACCTTCAGTCAACATCAGTCAACACAATCCAAGCCATCAGATTAAGTCATAGTCAAGCGAAAGTCAAAGTAAAACGAATCAACGCGCACATGTGAATGACCACACAACATACAATGCACCACACCACAAAATGCTTAAGTGAAATCAGAAAAACGCACGTGAGGAGCACATGGATTTTAATGTGCTGTCAACTTTTGGACCACACGATCATGGAAAATGAATGGACAAGATTAAAACGTGCATAAACCCTAGTCAATAACAGTCACCGGCCGGAGGGGACCTCCGGTCACCTTCTCCGGCCAACAGCCACCACCTGCAACCTTCGAACCTCACCAAAATGCACAAAACGTATATCAAAATGATGCTGAGCTCACGTACATCATGAATATGCCCACGAAAGCCACAAAACACATACGCACAGCAAGAACAGAGTCAATCAAATTAAGCCCTAGGTTTGAAACTATGCCTCTAAGAAGCCTATCAACTAGCCAGGACGCACACGACCTCTACTAGGCCACAAACACCACAAAAACAAGCTAGATTCAATAAAACAAAGTTGAAGAAGGGAACCTGAAATGTGATGAACTTTGGATCTACCAGAATACCAGAGATCCTATCTTCTTCTTCTTCCTTGGAGCTTCACAAACTAAGCAAAATAAATGTTGTTTGAGCTTGATATCTTGAGAGCAGAGAGAAAATTGCAAAATGTTGATGAAGCTTCACTTGGAGAATGATGAAGATTCAGTGTGCTCCTGATCCAACAATGCCAAACAATGATAATGCAGATGAAAAGTGGAAGAAGAGTGTTGAAATCGTGTGGAATCAGAGAGAGATAATGGAGAGAATGTGAGAGCGTTTGAGAGAAAGAGTGAGAATGAAGTCTTTTTCCCAAATTGTGGAGAGTGTTGGAACTTATATGTTGAGTTTAATCTGCTAACTCATGGTTAAATGAGTGAGTTAGAGTGAGTTGAGTGGGTTAAGCTGAGTCCATCCTAACTAACTGAGTCAAGTTAGTTAGGGGACGATTTATCAATGGCTGTGCTATGGTGAGGTGGAGGTTTAGAGTGTTATGGTAAGGAGCGAGTGGAAGGAATGGTGAGGATGAGCTGTTCTGGTGTAGCAGCAAGAGAAACTTGCTTCGCAAGTTTTGTTCTTCCTCTTTAGTGTATAATGATCATGAGCAGCACGTGCAAGTAAGAATTTGTTGGTTCAAATGAGGAAAAGTGGCAACAACACTTGCTTTTTTCTGATTTTATGACAGTTGGAACCAATGAAAACAAGCAAGTTTGAGAAGGAAATTCTCCATGTATTGTGAATAATTTGATGAGGCTTTGTGATCATTAGAAAGAGGGATCATAGTAGAACATGTTTGGTATGAAAAATGACTTGAAAGGAGGCTTGCAATAAGTTGCAAAATGACTTATAACATCCACATTGGGAAATGGTATAAGGGTGTGGCATGTGGTCGGTCGACCTGGCACCTTGGCACCTGGGTTTTCAGCACAATCACCATGACTTGAGGCCACTATTTCTTCATCATAACTTGATCAGACAAAATTTTGCCCAACATGAACATTGGAGAGGGCACTACAAGGAACATTTTTGATGTTGACAAGTTTTGAGAATGAAGCCTCTAACCATGCGAAAAATAGGTGTACATTTGGCCCACCAACTGTTTGTTAACATGACTGCGCGCGTGCCCTGAAAATCTTGGTCATGACATGGTTTTGGGCCTACTTTCCTCCAACTTTGATCAATCATATCTCACTCAATTTTTATCCAATGGAGATGTTCCACACATGGATTTGAAGCTTAAAACAAGATCTTTTGTTGTGGCCGAGTGGAATTTTCATTTGGTGCTTCAATTTTAAATGGCCTTGGTTCAAACTCTGATGCAAAATGGCCAAAACTTGCTATTTTTAGTAACCCTTTCCCTTCCAAAAATGGCAACTTTCCACATCTTGATTTTTTTCATGATTCCTTTGGAGTTTCTTGACCAAATTTTGTACATTGGACATATGTAACATGAATTTCATGATTTTGGCCTCAAAAAGTCAAGAGTTGACTTTTTCCTCTGATTATTTGACTTTGCCCCAATTTCTCTGATTCTTGATCTTTCTTCCAATTGAACCACTTCTAAAACCAATTGAGATGCAATTTTCCACATACATACACTTAAGAACATATGGAATACCATGACATCAAGTTTTGTTCAAAAAAACAGAGATACCCTGATTTAATTGGAAACCCTAATCTTGACCCCCTCTGGTTAGGAGGAAATTGCACATCTTCCAAATCCAAATTCCTCAGAGTATGTTGTGTATCCTCTTAAAGGATGATGAGAAATGCCACTTGAGAATGATTTTGAATCAATGAGCTATCTCTTTTGAGGGTTTTCCTTCAATTTTTGAACCTCTTGCATAGTGAAAGATGTAGTGCTTCCATCTCCCATTGAATCTCACTTCCTTGAGGTTTTGGATGATCAATTGAGATAGTATGATACATGAGAGACCTCTTGGCTTGCCTAGAGCCAACTTGATTGACCTTTTTGTGCTTTGAATGATTCCTTGATTGTCCACCTCCCACCTGACCACATGCCCTGATGGTAAGAAGGATGCCATGCTTCATTTTTCTATGTTAAATGCAATGCAATGCTAATGAGATGGATATGATATGATAAATGATAATGCCATGCTATGATGACAAAGGGGAGAGCAAATTTTGGGGTATTACAGCTGCCCCTATTCAAGCGCTGTAGACCTGAATGCCTGAAAGCAATTGCTTTCGGACTTTCAAGGTATATAGTGATTGAATACCAAATATAACCAAAAATTTGCTCTGGATGGTGAAGAAGAAAAGGGATATAAACCCAACAAGACTGCTGGATTGAATCTTCGATGAAACGTCGGAGAGATCTGTCTTTTGAACGACGCCAGACGACTACTGGCTTGCCACGCTGCTGGTGGACTTTAATAACGTCTTTTGAACGACGCCATACGACTACTGGCCTGCCACACTACTGGTGGACTTTAATAATGTCTTTTATGCAACTCCAGACGACTACTGGCCTGCCACACTACTGGTGGACTTTAATAACGTCTTTTGAACGACGCCAGACGACTACTGGCTTGCCACACTACTGGTGGACTTTAATAATGCCTTTTATGCAATTCCAGACGACTACTGGCCTGCCACACTACTGGTGGACTTTGCAGCTTCGTGCCACCCGAAGATGGACTTTTGCCAATCCACTGTTGGACTTTTGCCACCCGAAGACGGACTTTTGCCAATCCACTGTTGGACTTTTGCCACCCGAAGACGGACTTTTGCCAATCCACTGTTGGACTTTTGCCACCCGAAGACGGACTTTTGCCAATCCACTGTTGGACTTTTGCCACCCGAAGACGGACTTTTTCCAATCCACTGTTGGACTTTTGCCACCCGAAGACGGACTTTTGCCAATCCACTGTTGGACTTTTGCCACCCGAAGACGGACTTTTGCCAATCCACTGTTGGACTTTTGCCACCCGAAGACGGACTTTTGCCAATCCACTGTTGGACTTTTGCCACCCGAAGACGGACTTTTGCCAATCCACTGTTGGACTTTTGCCACCCGAAGACGGACTTTTGCCAATCCACTGTTGGACTTTTGCCACCCGAAGACGGACTTTTGCCAATCCACTGTTGGACTTTTAGCTGCTTTGCCACCCGAAGATGGACTTTTGCCAATCCACTGTTGGACTTTTGCCACCCGAAGACGGACTTTTGCCAATCCACTGTTGGACTTTTGCCACCCGAAGACGGACTTTTGCCAATCCACTGTTGGACTTTTGCCACCCGAAGACGGACTTTTGCCAATCCACTGTTGGACTTTTAGAATATGCAAAATTGCATTACTCTCTGCATCTGTGTCAGTCATCTCTGCTGACTCTGCTGAGGAACAATGATCAATGACTTGACTTTAGAGGTTCCTGAGAGGATAATATCTCTACTGGCGAATGGATGAACAATCCGTCTGCTTCGAATTGTCAAGCTTGCCAACAATAAATTGGACTTTAAGATATGAGGGAATGATGACTCTGCCAGGAATTATTCCATCTGTTTGGGGCTGGATTCTGGTCACAGCAACTCCGCTGGGGATGAGAATTTTTAAATGACGTCCTGCTGGGGAAATGAGCCATTAAAACTCTGCTTGGGGATTTATTCAACCCAAGATCCTTTATAGGGATTATCAACCTTATAACTCGGCTGGGGAGTATTGCTGACAAGATTCGATGCTGACCTCTGTGGGGGATCATTACCAGAGACACAATCTTGTTGGGGATCATGGCTACTCTGCCAGGGATATGCAAATCCTGGTTAGAACATTCCACTGCAACTTGCTAGAAAGAGTCCTTAGAGATCTGTTGGGGAAACCCAAAGCAAATCCACAGTAGTCTGCTGAAGAATGTGACTGTCGAGCTTAGGATAAGTACTACAATGCCCCATGTTAGGCGAGCTTTCCTTTAGACAATTCCGTTGGGGATGACGAGTTTATAACAAACTCTGCTGGAGAAAACTGCTTTAAAGCATCTCGTGTTGGGGAATGCCTTTTGAGAGGATTTTACAGAAGACCAACTGTCCTCAAACTCTACTGGGGATGATCAACACTTCATGCTGGGGAAACAAACATGCCCCATGCTTGGACAACACAACAATTCGTCCCCGAAGAGGATGTCATAAGAGGATTTTACAGAAGATCTAGCCTCTTCAAACTCTTGTGACTTCACTGGGGATAATGACCATCAGTTTCGGTGTCGACGAGACCCTTCTTTTGGGGAACCTGTGACCGTTATCGACACAGAAAAGCTTGTAGCTGTTGGAAGGACTGACTAAGAGAATCGACTTAATAAGATACCACGATACCCAGTTGAGCTCAATTCGTTGATATCGAATCATCGTGACCGACCGTCGACCGAATGATGGACTTAATCAGTGAACATTGTGACAAAAGGGTGACCACGTTTCTCGAACATGATTACCCCAGTCTTCTGCATGGAAGTAAGTGATTACTCGTCTAGAAGACATGATCCCGTGATCTCGCAAAGGCTTCAATTTTGCCTTTAAGCCTAGTATGAGGCTGCTACCTGCAAGCAAAGGATATGCACGTATACCCCGTGCGAGATATGACTTCTGCAACTGAGAAAATCTAACTCTGAACCACCACTTGTTGGGGAGAAAGGTTTGCATGCAATCTCTTGCTGGAGAACATTATTAATGAACCCTACTGAAGACGGGGACCAAAAATGCCTTGGGTTGGAATGCCCCTTAGTTTCACTCCTTTTGGCTGATTGACTGCATATGCGTGACCAACTATTTTTCTTCACTTGTCCCAAACCAACATGGTCCACCGGAAGAAATTGTCCCAAGAGGATTTTACAGAAGACTTGACATCCAAAACGCTTCAATGTCTTCAAACTCTCGTAGAGATTCGTTGGATCTCGCCGTAACTGCCCCAGACCGCATGGATTACTTAGAAGAAGTCATCGCATGAGGATTTTACAGAAGACTTGGCAAGCTCAATGCTTCAGTGTCTTCAAACTCTTGTAGAGATTCGTTGGATCTCGACGTAACTTCCCCAGACCGTATGGACTACAGAGGAATTCACCTTGAAAAGATCCATGAAGAATCTCATACCACCGTGGGATATTCTGCCTCGGTATTCTGAAACCTGGATGGGCTGATTAGTTGTCTGGATGGACTAACTTCTCGTGCTTTTGGGATGGCCTGCCTCAGTATGACCCTTGAAGTGGTTTTGCCCCAGTTTGGCTGAACTCTAAAAAGATTTCTCGACGTAATTGGCTCAGACCGGCTACACCTTAAAGAGATGATTCGACGTGACTGCCCCGGATCGACTACGTCTTAACACAACTTGTTGGGAAAGCTCCTGCTCAACAAAGTTTCCTGAGGAGGTACCACTGGACGTGACTGCCCTTCGGGAGTTTTAGGATTCTCAACTCGGCAAGATTAAACTTCTGGACTGGATTTCCATATGTAAACTTCTTTTGATGTCAAACAAATGTATGCAAGCAGAAAATGTTTTATTCTGAGAATGAAAATTCTAATGCAACACAACATGTTAATCTCGAAGTTTTACTAAAAAGATGTAGCAAACCCTTTTGTGAGCGAATCACGGGTTAGGATACGACATTAATTTTTGAAAGAAATAATGCAATGCACATGCAACACCAACAAAGATCTTTTAGCACAACTGATAGGAGTCAGGAACGCTATCTCTTGGTAGTATGCCTTTGAAATAACCCTGTTTCAATTAGGACTTTTGAGGGTTGTAATGGGGCCTGGTTCACGGTTTTGAGAAAAAAGGATTTATGGCTCAAAGTTTATTGGTGCCCACCCACTCTTCGTGATATTCTCCAGTCCTATGTTCAGCTAATTTGCACAAGCGTTCGCATCTCAAAAGATTTCGTGATCTTTAAGGAACCCATGCATCTGATGGTTTGACACCTAATGAGGCTTTGGATTGACAGTCACCCCTTTGTCTTTTGTCCATAGTCACACGACTTTGTTCTTGCTCGAGGATTTTCTTTTGTAATCCTTTTGTTTTTCGCTTTCACATTCTTTTGCTTTTTGATCCCTAATTTTTGCCTGGACTGATTCTTTTGAATCTTTAATTTCAGAGTCCAGCGGGATGCCCTAACTTTTGCCTAAGTTGCTTGTTTTCAAGTTTCAACTTAGCGGGCTTTTTTCATTTTTTCATTTTTTTTTATTCTTTTTCCTTTTTTCTTGAACAAATCGTGTGACACTGGCTTGTCTTGACTTGATTGGAAAGGTCGTGACTACCTCACTCTTTGATTGTTGATGGATAACCATTGTGGTTTCACATCTCTTGCCCTCTTGACGGTGGAATAGAAGGTAATGGATCCTCAGATGCACACTCCTTTTGAAATTTGAATGCTTGGTCAAATTAACTGACGCCTACCCTGCCCCTGGGTTAAATGTGAGGGTTTTTTCGTACGAAAAGAAACTCCTACTTCAAGGCTCAAAGGGGTTAACGAGGGTCTATCTCCCTTATATCTCCAGTGTTTGAGGAGTTGAAACAATGTCTGTACATCCTCAACAGGGTTCTTATTCCAAAGCACACCGTTAGAGATTTTTGCGTTTTCAGATCATCATTCTCCCTCATAGAGTTTGAGCAAGAAAAATGGTATTGCAGTACACATTAGCATTAAATGAGTAAACACAAATGAAATTCTTCAAGAAAACATATTCATTGCATTAAAATCCTCATACCAAATACAAACAAATTTTAACATGCGAACAATGTCTGAACGAACAAATAAAGACTACATATGAAAATGCAGCAAGGAAAATAAAGATTGTCGTTGTTGAGGAGGCTTGGCTCCGTCTAGACTGACCACTTCTGGTGATGTTCTTGTAACTTTGAGCACTCACCATGGTACAGAAGCTTCACCTTGTGGGGTACCGTCTGGGGTGATAACCTTTGAGTCAATCAAATCCTGCACCTTGTGCTGGAACACATTACAGTTATCAAGTGTGTGCCCAAATGTTCCTGAATGGAACTCACAGCTAACACTCATGTCATAGTCCGGAGGAATGGGGTATGGCACGGGCATGGCCCTTCTCAGCTGGATTTGCGAACTTTTGAGCAAACGAGCCAACAACTGACTGTACGGAATAGGAATAGGATCAAATGTCCTCTTGGGCTTCCTTGGTCTGAGTAGCCTCCGCTGCTGATAATCTTGCTGCTGCTGGTTCGGGCGACCAACCTGGCCCTGCACTTTCCTTTCTGCATTCGGCTGAGGCACAAATAAGGGTTGCTGACATAGGTCTTCTGCAACACAGGGTTGTGGAAGAGATCCCTGACGCGAGGTAGACCCTTTGGAAAAGGAGAGAGTCCTCAGTTCCCTTGCAACAATGGGAGTGACATCACTTGGTTTACCAGCACCAACTGATGCAAACTTGATTGCCCCTGAATCAATTAGCTCCTGGACTTTATGCTTGAACCTGGTACAATTCTCAACATTGTGACCAGGTGCCCCAGAATGGAACTCACATCTAGCCTTAACATTAGGTCCCAGAGGAATCTTCGTGGGCAACGGTCCCAAACTTACACACTCAACCAGCTTGAGCTCGAGCAAGTAAGAAAGCAATTGCGCGTACGAAATCGGAATGGGATCGAACTTCCTCTTAGGCCCCTCTGACTTAGGATCCTCTTGGAAATCAGGAAGTGACTGCTGATGCGAGAGCTCTGAACCTTTAGCTTTCAGAGGAGATTCACGAAGCAATCCATGATCTAAAGCATATCCCAAAGAGATGGGAGGAGTAGAGACCTCTGTTGTGGAAGCTGGCACATGATCATTTTCCTTTTTTAACACCTTATTCAAGATTTCCATGACCAGGCCCATTTGAATCTTCATCTGGTTGACTTCCTCCCTCAGTAGTTCCTGACCTCGGAACAGTGCCTGAATGTCCCCCATAAAATGCCCCAATTGGGCCCTCACCTCAGCCAAATCCTTCTGCATTTGATCCATGATTCTTACTTGATTCCTTCGCGTCGAATATCGGTGAATATGACTCTCCGCTATACTTCCTGAAACCAAATAAAGGTTAGAGTCCCTGCAACGAGTACCTGAAAAGCAAGTAACAAAAAAATGCAAAATGATATGCAATGCCATGCAATGCTATGTTTGTCATTTCCGAGGTGCTTTATACCCTGATTCCAATCCAACCACAGAAATCTGAAGACCAGAAATTGTGATATAAAAAGACGTGTCGTGGTCATGTGCTTGTGTGCAGCTATCTGATAAGGAATAATTCTGAATAAAACTGCTCATGCTCATTCAACAAAGTATTCAAGTACATTTAAGAAAGGCTCATCCGCCAATGCAATACAAGGAAAAATGGATCCATCAACAAGCCTGATGGTAACCATTAATAACAAAATATAAGGAAAAGAACATCAGTCTGACAATTCCACACCCTTCAGCTTATCACTTGAGTATTTGATCTCCTCAAAAAGTATACGGGTACGCTGGTGATTCGGCTTTTCAATCATCTCTTTGATCAAGACATCCCTTCTCTCAAGAGCTTCATTTAAAGAACCCATATGCAGCATCAGAGCCTCGTCATCACACACTCCTTTGTGTCTCTTTATGCCGGCTTGCGTCTTGAGTATCTCCCTTTCTATCATGACTTCTTCAAGCTCTTTCTTGGTATTCCTCAGCTCACCTCTAGCTTCTTCTAGCTGTTCTTGACTCTTACCGAGGCTTTCCCGATACTTTCTCCTCTGCTCATGCGCCTTTTCAAGCTCTTCGTTCTTAATCTGCAACTGTTCCTGTAATTCAGCATTCTCTATCCTAACTTCGTCCCAAGCGTGCTGAAACTTTGTTAACTTTTCTTTGGTCTGTGCTAACGCCTGTTTGGTTTGCTTGTGGGCTTGAGTAGCATCATCAGCACCTTTACTAATCTTCCGGAAATGTTGGGCTCTTCCAGCAAAGTCTTTTTCTTTTGCAGTTAGGATTTGTTCAGCATCTTGGGCTTTCCGCTCCAGCTCTTTGTTGGCATGTAGAGCATTCTGAAGACGGCTACTAAACTCGGAATTCTCTCCTTGGAGCTTTTTCACCAAGGCTTGCAACTTGTCAACTTCTTCCACCGTAGCAGTGCTTCTTGCTTTCTCATTCTCCGGATACAAAAGGGGTGCCTTACCAAAAGGCAAGAGAAAATCTTCAACTCTTTTCTTCACCCACTCTTCATATGCTGGATAAACCCGGTTGTTAGGCTTTCCTAGAGTAACTTTCCCCTTTTTCAGTACGCTACCCCAGCTTTCAGAAGCTTTCTGTGCTGCTTCCCAACCATCTGATGTATGAAAATAGAGGGACTCCTCCACATCTCTCTTAATAGGCGGACCTGTCAGGGCATACCCAAATTGTCGAATGGCCAAAGAAGGATTGTAGTTAATCCCACCCAGTCTTCCTATCAGTGGAACGTTAGGGAACTTACCACAGCTGTGGATAATATTCTTGCCAATCAGCCCATGATCTACCCATACGATGTCCTTGGCCACCAATCCCATTAAGCGCTGTTTCCACTCTAGAGAATCTTTGGAATCCACAAAAGCCCCTGATTGTGGTAAACGGCCTGCGAACCACTTATAGAACAAAGGTGCACAACAACGAATTATCCCTCCTCTTTTCTTTTCGTTTCGGTTGTACAATGAGTAGTGAAGATCTCCCAGTAGCGTTGGCACCGGGTTCTTCATCATGAATATTCGTATAGCGTCTGTATCAATAAAATCCGGCTCATTGGGAAACAACACTATGCCGTATATACAAAGGGCTAGCAAAGCATTAAAAACAAGCCAATTCTTGCCTTTAGCTGCTTCCTGGGCCTTCTTAATCAGATATTCCAGCTTGTAACCACGAATCTTTCCTTTGTTGGAGACATTGTCACTTAACTCTGATTTGCTCAAATAAAGAGCACCAGCCAACTTCCCAAAGTCAAGATCCCCCACCGATCCAAAGAAAGGGGGCTCCTCCTTGATAGCAATCCCCAACATGTTGGAATACTCCTCCAAGGTAGGAACCAACACATAGTCTGGAAATACAAAACACCTCAGAGGCGGATCATAGAACTGCATCAACGTATGGAGACCTCTGGCTTCATAATCACTGACATTACGGACCATAGATAAAATCCACCCATATTTCTCTTCAAAAGCTTCTCGTGCTGCAGGGCTCGCCATTCCCTTCAGCACAACAATAGGGCCCAAAGTAGGCGTAAGGAACTTATAGCTGATGATATTCTTCCTCTCTTTAGTGTTCATCTTTGCAGGGACCTGATGACTGGAATCAAGGGTAATATATGCACCTGGAAATGAATAAACATGTATGTTAGGATATGATAATGCAATGCAAAGGGCAATGTGATCAGGTAATCAGGTGTCTGTGCTGAACTGTGAACGGTGTCAGTATAGCTCTGAGACTAATATAGAACCATAGATAAGAACCATCTGAATACAATAGGATGAAACTTCCTTTTTGTGCAATGATGATAGAAAACCGGGTATGTAGGAGGTCATGGTTACCTGCAAACCTGTAAACAACCCGCCCTTCTCACATGTGGGTACTAGGATGTTCAGTATCCCGGGCTCTCAGGTCGAGAAATGATGATACGTTCACCATTTCTGGTTTGGCATCATCATCAATCGAGGAGGCCTCAACTGATTCTCCAAAACAAAAAGGTCCTCAGCTTCTGGCACTGAGGTCGAGAAGCAATAGTACATTCATCCCTCAGGGTACAGTACTATCGCCAATCGAGGAGTGCCTCTGCTGATTCTCTTTCAAAAAGGGATGTCCTATAGCAAGTTCCCAGCATTGGGTCCTCGGATCGAGAATGTGCAATGGGTTTGCCACGGAATGTGGTCTGCCACTGTCACACCTCGGGAGGAGTGCCGCAACTGAGTCCTCGGGAATGGTCACCAGAGTCGACAGTTCCTCAAGAGAATAACCACTGGCCTGCATAACATGCAGTAGCAGAAAGCTCCTGATAGAACCTCGTCTGGTTGTGGGTCTCATGAACAACAATACGTGGTCACCACCACGGAAGCGTCATGACTATCCACTCTAATACCTATGTATGTACTCAAGCCTTGGTAGTGAGCTTATCTCTCAGAACACCCATCCCGCCAAACAGACAAAACAGTGCAACACAATATAATATATGATATGTAATGCTAAAATGCGGTAAATACAGTAAAATAAATAAACAACAACATATAGCACAACAGTAAACACCCAATGAAAGAAAAGCAGACAAGCGCTAGGATTGACTCGCTAAGGAAACCAGAGATTCTGGGTTCGGTCCCCAGCAGAGTCGCCAGCTGTCGCTCCCGGGATTTTCATCCTAGTACAAACGCGAAAGTGGCACCGAACAGAGTCGCCAGCAATGTGTATTTATCCCAAGAGAGGGAAAGGAAACACCGCGTAAACCTGAAGAGAAGGAAAGAGCATGGTCTCGCGACCAAGAGAAATGGGTTCGGGAGTCGGTTACGCGAGAGGAAGGTATTAGCACCCCCACGCGTCCATCGTACCCGATGGGATCCACGCTTGCTGTTTCGATCAAAGGGTGTAAAGAAAGGATACTGGAAAAGGAACTGAAAGAAAGAAAGGAGAAAGAAAAGAAAAGGAACGGGAAAAAAATGTAGGGAAAATAAAAGAAGTGCTCGCATGGGCCCTACCCCACTGCCTACGTATCTCATCGGGAGCATGAGAATCAGAGCGACGTAGTTCCCCTCACTAGGGATGGATTGTTTGTGTTTTTTAAGGAACGGCTTACGTTCTGGCTCAGGTGTTGCAGGCTCGCTGGTCCGAGTGCGTTACCATCTTGCAAGAGAACGAGTAGAAGCGCGTTCGTGCGTTGAGAATGAATGAGATGAGAAAAGAATTCCCGAAGGAAAGACGTTATTGTTTGTTTTTGTCTTTTAAGAGTCTTTTCATTTGTTTGCATATGACAGTGTATCTGGATCTTAGCCATTGGAATGTGTACGTTCTCACATTCCAAGATGGAATGGGTAAGAATGCACACTAAGAGTGAAGAAGACCCCCACACTTAGTTCCAATTGTCAAGGTTCAAACACACTAGCATACTTGTGTTTATTAAGTGTTTTTTGTTGGTTAAGAGATGAAGAAGTGTTTTTTATTATTTGCACCTTCAACAAGTATTGCATTTAAGTCCCTCATACAAGATCAAATATGCAACACATTGACCTAAGATGGGCCATATGCTACACATTCTAAGATTACAAGAGAAGACCCCTTATAATCTTTTCTTTATATGAAAGGCCTAAATGCAATAAATGCCTACCTTTATTATATATTTTGAATTTTCTTTGAGATGAGAAAAGAGACTCAAGGGAGGATAAAGGTAAAAATCTATATGGACTAAGACTCAATCCTAATTGATTAGTTCAGGGAGTGATCCTAAGGTTTGTGAGGTTTCAACCTAAAGTCTAAAGAAAGAAAGAATTAAACAATTCACTTCCAAAGTAGAAGATGAATTGTAATTCAAAAAGGGAAAGTAATGAGTTATTAAAAGAAAGCACATAAGTGCTTAGCAAAACACAAAATGGAATTGTAAAAGAGAAAGGATAGAAGTTGAATGTGGATTCCTTATCCACACTCAAATGAAACTTACCAAAGCCCCTACATGGTTAGTAAACATGTATAAGAAGTATAAGAAGTAAAAGAACATGTAATGCATCATAAAACTCAAAAGAATTAAATGAGAAAACAAATCCTAGAACCACAACCAGAATGGGCATCATATGGACAACAAGTGAATATCATCATACAAGTGCAAGTGAATAAGCAACAATCATCACCCATTAGCATTTAAACATGTTACAAGAAGAAGGGATAGATGAAAGATGGAAAGAAATGAAGAGGACATGCATAAATGGAACATGTAAATCAACAACCAGAATTGAAACTAAATGGAAAATGGTTTATAAACATCTCAAAAATATTTATGAATCAACTTCAAGACATTCAAGAAGTAATATAAGAAGAATTGAAATGAAAGTTCAAAAAGAAAGGGCAAACAATACATGTTAATGATGCACAAAGTTCAAATTGAAATGAACATGTAAAGATGACCTATAATGTGTATCAAAGACCTATAATATCATATGAATGGCTCATAACATATGCAAATGCTCATACAAACGTGCACAAAAGAATTCATGTAAACATGCACTAAAGATTACAATGATATAACATGTCATAATGCTTTAAATGAAATGCATCAAGCAAAAATCAAATGTCCTCATGAAAATTATGAAAACATGGTATTGGAGTTCACTAATCAGAGATGAATCACATATTAAAATAGCATATCAAAATTCAAAGCAAAATGACTTCAAACAAAGCAATTAGGTCAAATTGAAACATCATGCAAAGTGGTACAAATATAGGCATCAAGACATGTAATAAAGTGACCTAAAAAATCAAACAAAAATCATCTAACATGCTTCAATGTATTAGTGAATCAATGCAAAAAGAATCATGTCAAAACAGTTGGTAATGAGCAAGAACAAAATTAAACAAATTCAAGTATCATGCTTAGAATGCATCTAAATGGAAATTCAAAGAAAATTATGGACCAGGGGTAAAAAGGTCATAAAATCAGAAAATAAAATCATGAAAAATTTCCTAAATGTTTTAAGAATACACATGAATTTTTGTAGAATTTTCCAATCTGTTTTGGTATTTTTAAAAATTAAAACGAAAACGTGTAGAAAAAATGAAAAAAATAAAATGCAATGAAATGAGGGAAGGGGTGTATGCCTAGTAACTATTCAGTTCAAATTACATTGGGCCTTAAACAAGGGGGTGTGGATATCAATCTGGCTTAGGTCCAATTACGCGCATAACATATTAACAACAATGCACCTTCAGTCAACATCAGTCAACACAATCCAAGCCATCAGATTAAGTCATAGTCAAGCGAAAGTCAAAGTAAAACGAATCAACGCGCACATGTGAATGACCACACAACATACAATGCACCACACCACAAAATGCTTAAGTGAAATCAGAAAAACGCACGTGAGGAGCACATGGATTTTAATGTGCTGTCAACTTTTGGACCACACGATCATGGAAAATGAATGGACAAGATTAAAACGTGCATAAACCCTAGTCAATAACAGTCACCGGCCGGAGGGGACCTCCGGTCACCTTCTCCGGCCAACAGCCACCACCTGCAACCTTCGAACCTCACCAAAATGCACAAAACGTATATCAAAATGATGCTGAGCTCACGTACATCATGAATATGCCCACGAAAGCCACAAAACACATACGCACAGCAAGAACAGAGTCAATCAAATTAAGCCCTAGGTTTGAAACTATGCCTCTAAGAAGCCTATCAACTAGCCAGGACGCACACGACCTCTACTAGGCCACAAACACCACAAAAACAAGCTAGATTCAATAAAACAAAGTTGAAGAAGGGAACCTGAAATGTGATGAACTTTGGATCTACCAGAATACCAGAGATCCTATCTTCTTCTTCTTCCTTGGAGCTTCACAAACTAAGCAAAATAAATGCTGTTTGAGCTTGATATCTTGAGAGCAGAGAGAAAATTGCAAAATGTTGATGAAGCTTCACTTGGAGAATGATGAAGATTCAGTGTGCTCCTGATCCAACAATGCCAAACAATGATAATGCAGATGAAAAGTGGAAGAAGAGTGTTGAAATCGTGTGGAATCAGAGAGAGATAATGGAGAGAATGTGAGAGCGTTTGAGAGAAAGAGTGAGAATGAAGTCTTTTTCCCAAATTGTGGAGAGTGTTGGAACTTATATGTTGAGTTTAATCTGCTAACTCATGGTTAAATGAGTGAGTTAGAGTGAGTTGAGTGGGTTAAGCTGAGTCCATCCTAACTAACTGAGTCAAGTTAGTTAGGGGACGATTTATCAATGGCTGTGCTATGGTGAGGTGGAGGTTTAGAGTGTTATGGTAAGGAGCAAGTGGAAGGAATGGTGAGGATGAGCTGTTCTGGTGTAGCAGCAAGAGAAACTTGCTTCGCAAGTTTTGTTCTTCCTCTTTAGTGTATAATGATCATGAGCAGCACGTGCAAGTAAGAATTTGTTGGTTCAAATGAGGAAAAGTGGCAACAACACTTGCTTTTTTCTGATTTTATGACAGTTGGAACCAATGAAAACAAGCAAGTTTGAGAAGGAAATTCTCCATGTATTGTGAATAATTTGATGAGGCTTTGTGATCATTAGAAAGAGGGATCATAGTAGAACATGTTTGGTATGAAAAATGACTTGAAAGGAGGCTTGCAATAAGTTGCAAAATGACTTATAACATCCACATTGGGAAATGGTATAAGGGTGTGGCATGTGGTCGGTCGACCTGGCACCTTGGCACCTGGGTTTTCAGCACAATCACCATGACTTGAGGCCACTATTTCTTCATCATAACTTGATCAGACAAAATTTTGCCCAACATGAACATTGGAGAGGGCACTACAAGGAACATTTTTGATGTTGACAAGTTTTGAGAATGAAGCCTCTAACCATGCGAAAAATAGGTGTACATTTGGCCCACCAACTGTTTGTTAACATGACTGCGCGCGTGCCCTGAAAATCTTGGTCATGACATGGTTTTGGGCCTACTTTCCTCCAACTTTGATCAATCATATCTCACTCAATTTTTATCCAATGGAGATGTTCCACACATGGATTTGAAGCTTAAAACAAGATCTTTTGTTGTGGCCGAGTGGAATTTTCATTTGGTGCTTCAATTTTAAATGGCCTTGGTTCAAACTCTGATGCAAAATGGCCAAAACTTGCTATTTTTAGTAACCCTTTCCCTTCCAAAAATGGCAACTTTCCACATCTTGATTTTTTTCATGATTCCTTTGGAGTTTCTTGACCAAATTTTGTACATTGGACATATGTAACATGAATTTCATGATTTTGGCCTCAAAAAGTCAAGAGTTGACTTTTTCCTCTGATTATTTGACTTTGCCCCAATTTCTCTGATTCTTGATCTTTCTTCCAATTGAACCACTTCTAAAACCAATTGAGATGCAATTTTCCACATACATACACTTAAGAACATATGGAATACCATGACATCAAGTTTTGTTCAAAAAAACAGAGATACCCTGATTTAATTGGAAACCCTAATCTTGACCCCCTCTGGTTAGGAGGAAATTGCACATCTTCCAAATCCAAATTCCTCAGAGTATGTTGTGTATCCTCTTAAAGGATGATGAGAAATGCCACTTGAGAATGATTTTGAATCAATGAGCTATCTCTTTTGAGGGTTTTCCTTCAATTTTTGAACCTCTTGCATAGTGAAAGATGTAGTGCTTCCATCTCCCATTGAATCTCACTTCCTTGAGGTTTTGGATGATCAATTGAGATAGTATGATACATGAGAGACCTCTTGGCTTGCCTAGAGCCAACTTGATTGACCTTTTTGTGCTTTGAATGATTCCTTGATTGTCCACCTCCCACCTGACCACATGCCCTGATGGTAAGAAGGATGCCATGCTTCATTTTTCTATGTTAAATGCAATGCAATGCTAATGAGATGGATATGATATGATAAATGATAATGCCATGCTATGATGACAAAGGGGAGAGCAAATTTTGGGGTATTACAGCAGCCTCATATTCAGACTCACTATGAGCAGTGACTTTTCTCTTCTTAGTTGGAACAACAACCTTACTCCATTGTTTAGGAGGCCTAGCTCCAACTTTTCCCTTAGTACTATCCACACCTCCAGACTTTCTATGCAATTTTGCAGACTTTGAACCTTCAATCATAACAGTTTTCTCTCTTCTTCTCATAATTCTCCTTAACATCCCGGCAATGGGTTCCTCATCAGAAGTGAGATCATCAACATTAATAACTACATCGGCTTTCTTTTTACTCCTTCTTTCGTGACCCACATGAATGGGGACACCATCATCAGTCCTATCTGTAGGGCTGCCATTGGCATTTCCTGTCAAGGATGTTGGAACATCAGACCCAACATCTGTATCAACTCCACTGAAAACCATGGCAACAAACTTCCTAAGTTCCTTATCTTTTCTGACTATATCAACATCAGTAGGATTCTTGTTTCTACCACATGATTCAGTAGCATTCTTCTTTTCAATCAAACAAGACTTAGACCCTTTTTCAGACAAGTTTTTTCTAGGGCTTATTTGGTCTACATATAAACTAGTCATCAAGTGAACTTTCTTCCTAGATGAAAAAGGTTTAGACTTGTTACCAGGAATATTGACATCCATTGAGTGAGAAACTTGTCATTTTCCTTTAGGATCAGCAGGTGCTACGTTCAAGGGAGCAATATCAAGCAAAAGATCAGAAAGGTTGATCATTCGAAGTGGTTCATGATCTCCAGCATTGGTCCGAGGAGATCCTGAGTTATCAGAAGAGCCATGCATGGATTCTGATGCATGATGTTGAGACATTTTTGATTGATCACAAGGCACAATATTGAGGATGTTAAGAGAAAACCCTAAAGCCCGTGAACTTTAGAGAGAAAGGGCAGGAGGAATTTTTGTAAAATATGTTTGATGTAGGTAGAATGTGTTTGTCGGCCTATTTATATTTTTGAGAAGTGGGCCCAGAGAAGCGCGGCAGTCACAAACTTTGAACACCTGATTCTCCTCAAATGTGCATCCATCAAACTTTCCTTTTAACTTTTCCGCGCTGACATACTTACTAAGTTTAATCTTATTATCACAGTTTACCATGCTAACATTTTGAGTTGCTTTAAAATTGATCAACGCATGTTTTAACTCAGTATTCTTTCCAAAAGCTTTCTTAGTTTCCAAGCATATTTCAGTGCTCTCAGACCTCCACAAATAACAATTATCTGATGCTCTCTTGCCTCTCATGACAACCTTACCCTTCTCATTTGTTATCAGACATTCAGAATTGGTAAAGTTGACCCTGAGACCCTGATCACATAGTTGACTTATGCTTATCAAGTTTGCATCTAAGCCTTCAACAAGTAATACCTCCTCCAGGTTGGGTTGTCCTGTATAGTCCAATTTTCCAACACCCATTACTCTCCCTTTTGATCCATTCCCAAAGGTCACATAGTTAATAGAATGAGACTTAACATCTGACAAACATCCCTTGACACCAGTCATGTGCCTAGAACATCCACTATCAAAGTACCACTTTTCCCTTGTAGAGACTCTGAAAGACTTATGAGCTATGTGTTCTTCCACAGTATTCTTGGGAGTCCACACCTTCTTTGCTCCAACCCAATCCTGTTCCCTACTAGACTGTAACCCAGTTTTGGGGTAGCCATATAATCTGTAGCAGAAGTGTTTTATATGGCCAAACCTTCCACAATAGTGACATCTCCATCTTTGATTATTTCTTCTTGTGAAATTCTTCTGATGTCTGTGAGGATGTTGCAACATGTTATTTGGCTTCTTCAATTCTTTCTTAGATTGAGCAGGTGTCACTTCATGCCATTTTCCCTTGTCTATCTCACTTGAACTTTCAAACCCAAGACCACTAACATTTCCAACATCTCTCCCTGACTTCAGAATCTCATCAAGCACATTAGAGCTACTATTGAGCATTCTGACAGTCTTGATCACATTGTCCAGTTTTGAATTCAGAATAACCACTTCACTTTTCAGATCAGAGATAATAGACGAATGCTCTACCTTTTCAGCTTTTAGATGAGCAATAACTCTCTTTTGTTCTTCTCTCTGCTGACATACTTCTTCATTTTTAATGCATAAATTCTTATAGGAAGCAGCCAGCTCTTCAAAGGTAAGTTCTTCACTGACTGACTCTTCATCAGACTCACACAGACCTGTTAATGCTGTAACCAGCTTTCCAGACTTCTCATCAGTTTCAGTTTCAGAGTCATCTTCTGACCATGAAACTGATAACCCCTTCTTTTGCCTCTTGAGATAAGTGGGACACTCAGATTTTATGTGCCCAAAACCTTCACACTCATGACACTGAGCTCCTTTCCCTTGGTTGAAATTTTCTTCAGTTCTGGCATTTCTCCCAGCATTCTGGTTTTTGCTGATGTCGAATGGCTTGTCCCTAACATTTGATCTTGACTTCCAATCCATCCTTCTGAACACTTTGCTGAATTATTTGCTAAGTAACACCAGGTCTTCTAAAAGGCCTTCATCTCTGTCCAGATTACTTTCATCTTCTGAGTCACCTGCCTTTGACACAAAAGCTATACTTTTCTTCTTTTCAGACTTTTCACTGATCCCCAATTCAAATGTTTGAAGTGATCCCACAAGTTCATCCACTTTCATCTTATCTATGTCCTGAGCTTCCTCTATAGCAGTCACTTTCATGTAAAATCTCTTAGGTAGAGATCTGAGGATTTTTCTGACCAGTTTGCTATCAGACATCTTTTCACCTAGGGCACTTGAAGCATTATCTATCTCAATAATGTTCATGTGAAAGTCATGAATGCTCTCATCTTCCTTCATCTTCAAATTCTCAAACTTGGTAGTGAGAATCTGAAGTTTTGACATCTTCACCTTTGAAGTCCCTTCATGAGTAACCTTCAAGACCTGCCAAGCCTCTTTTGCAATGGTGCAGTGTTCAATCAACCTGAAGATATTTTTGTTAACACCATTAAACAATGCATTCATGGCTTTGGAATTTACCAAGGACCCTTTATAGTCTGCATCATCCCAGTCTTCCTCTTCCTTCACCATATCAGTAGGATTACCTTCTCCATCTCTAACCTTTGGGGGTTCCCATCCTTTGATAACAGCTTTCCATGCTTGATCATCCATGGATTTGATGAATGCTACCATCCTTAGTTTCCAGTAGTCATAGTTGGCACCATCAAGCAGAGGTGGTTTGTTCAAAAATCCTCCATCCTTGTCCATTGTACCAGAAAGTAACTTCCCTGAATCTCACCCCGAACCAAACAAGGGTGCAAGCTCTTGATGCCAATTGAAATTCTGGCACAGATATAAGATGTCCTACACAGATGTTGAGACACCGATATCCAACATAATGAACAAGTTAACAATAATAATAACATTGCAGAAAGTAAAGAACACAGTGATATGCGTACCCAGTTCGAATCAACAATCCTACTCTGGGGGCTACCAAGCCAGGGACGAAATTAATATACGATAGTATCAATTCACAGATCATATAGCAACCACACCCGGTTACAATCCGCTCACTTAATCACTACCCTTCCTATGACTTATACCTAAGACTCACCTAGGTATGAGGCCCTCCTCAAATCCCTCTTCAATCACAAACCGTGACTGGTTCCTTTCAACACAAGTAACAAAACGAAAGCCACACTTTCGAAACACACAATTCTCAATACTTCAAAGCTTATGAGAACTGACACACAAGAAACTCAATGCTTAAAAGCTTATGAGTAACTGACAGAACTTACAACACAAAACCAGTCCTTGTACTGTTATCAGAATGATACCAGTTAGGCTCACAAATAACACTCAAAAACCCTAACAAAACACACGTAAGTTCCACACCTAAACTAGGTTTACACCAGTCAATATATAGCATTAAATCTGGACTGGATTGGGCTTCAAAATGCAGCAAAGAGACTGCACACAATTCTGCAAAATAAACTCCAATAAAATAGGTCTTCAATCTAAAGTTTCCTAATATGTCTCCATATTTAGAAAATGTTGAAAATCCGAAAACCAACACACAAAACTTCAGGTGACTCTCACCAAAGTTCAACAGGAGAAGAGGTCTTAGAGGAACAAGTACCGTATTCTCAATGTGAAGTGCTAGAAAATACAGCAGCTATTAAAAGAAAAAGATGCTCTGATTGAAATTTTAGAGCAACATACTGTAGAAAATCAGAATGACCAAAGGAATTTGCTCGTTCCTTTCGCTTGGCAAAGGAATGATAACCCGACAACGGCTGAAGAGCCTCGGTCAAAGAAAATAAAAGCACCAGAACTAGCACCTGAGCTCTCTTCAGAGAGGACTCAGGATCCATTAGTTTAGATTTCCTTTTACAGCACTTTGTAATCTATTGTATTTCCGTTTCCGCGATCTTTGAATTCAATAAAATGGGATCTTCCCCACTGTTTGATATTTGCAATCTAATTGTCGAAGTTTACTTTGAATAAACAAAAGCATATAATATAATCATTGCATATCATTCATCACTCTCGCGTAACACATTCTTCTTACCTACGAATCTCACGTTTGTGTCTCGGTTCTAGAGTTAAACTGTCTCATTCGTACAATACTCGGGCCAATCGACAAAAGAAGATGGATGATCTCGAGGAATAGAATAGAGAGTTGAGAGAAGAGATTGACACTCTGAAAGAAGATCTGAGAAAGCTTCATAGCAGCATGCAAGCTCTAGCAGAAGCTCAGATGCAACAACAAAGGACTGTGATCTCAGAGATCACATCAACGGCCATAGTGGAGAAGTAAGATCCTAGGTACAAAATGCCGAAAGATCGTCCCTGGAGCATGCCTATTAACTATATCCCGGAAGGATATATTCCGTCGATCGCTGAGGATCAGGGAACCGCAGCAGGAACCAGTGGGCCTGAAGGTTACAAACTTCGGGAAAGCGAAGATGCCAGGGGCATGATAGTAACTCCTAAAGGTTACAAACTTCGGGAGGCACCGAGAGTCTCGGCCATAATGACTATACCACCGCCCGTGGTACACACTGTCCCGGAAGGACAGATTCCACAGATACCTTCTGGTGGAAACGAAAGTATGTTCGACATAATGAATGAGTTCCAGGAACAATTCCTGGAAATGCAGAAGGAACTGCAAGCCATTCGCGGTCAGAATTTAGTTGGAAAGGACGCCGCAGACCTTTGTTTGGTCCCCAATGTGAAAGTTCCGCTCAAATTCAAGGTGCCCAAATTTGAAAAGTACAAGAGTAACTCTTGCCCTCAAAGCCACTTGGTGATGTACGCTCGGTGAATGTCAGCTCAAATAAAGAACCAAGAGCTACTAATTCACTACTTTCAGGATAGTTTAACCGATGCTGCTTTAAAATGGTACATGGGTTTAAACCGCGCTACGATCGGCACGTTCAGAGATCTTGGCGCTGCTTTCGTCCAACAATATAAATACAATTTGGACATGGCACCAGACAGAGATCAGCTCATATCAATGTCACAGAAGGACAAGGAAACCTTTAAGGAGTATGCTCAGAGATGACATGAAATTGCCGCTCAGATTTGTCCACCTCTTGAGGAAAAAGAGATGACAGAGATCTTCTTGAAAACCTTAAGCTCATTTTACTACGACAGAATGGTTGCCAGTGTGCCCAATGACTTCACCGAAATGGTAGGCATGGGAGTTCGTCTTGAGGAATCGGTCCGGGAAGGACGTGTAGTTAAAGACGCTGGATCATCAAGTAGTACAAAACGATACGGTAGTGCTCTCCCTAAGAAAAAAGAGCAGGATATTGGAAATATCTCTCTCGGAAAGCAAAGGCGACGTTACCAACCAGTAGCAGTTGTAACTCCTGCTATTAACCTTGCGCCTGTTCCTACGTATCAACCTCAGGTTGCGCAGAGCCAACCTAATCAACAGCAATATCAGCAAAGGACACAACAACCTCTTCAGCAGGCTCGTCCTCCGTACAACAACAACCGTACAACGCGGCCACCAGGGTTCAATCCTATACCCATGTTGTACGCAGAACTCCTTCAGTTACTACTTGTCAAGGGGCATGTCCAAACTAAGTCTCTTCTTACAGTACCAAAAAATCCGTCTTTTTGGTTTAAAACGGATCAGACTTGTCTTACCATCAAGGAGGACCAGGGCATAACATAGAAAACTGTCTCAGTTTCAAATCTGATGTGCAAAAGCTTGTCAGGAGCGGGGTCTTATCTTTGAAAGATACGAATCTGAATGTTCTCACGAACCCGCTGCCTCAACACGAGAAAGCTGCGGTAAATCTGATAGAGGGAGAGTCCAATGACAGCTATCAAATTCACGATGTACTTTTATTGAGGGCCAACTTGGTCAAGATGCATTGTAGACAGAGTGGATATGGCCATGTGCCACCTCATAACTATCACCAGTGTGATATCAGCTCTAAAGACAATCAAGGATGTTCTGTGGTGCAGTCATCTCTACAAGAACAATTGGATCTCGGGTGGATCCAAGAACATCGAGTTCATAGAGTCAACATGACTTATACAAATTCTAACGTCATTCAGAATCATGACATCCGTACGATGGATGCCAACTTGGTGGCAATGCACTCAAGGCAAAGCCAATATCATAATCTGTCACGACACGATTACATTTCCTGTCAGACTTGCTCGGTAAATAAACAGGGATGCTCTTTTGTACAAGAGGCTCTCCAGCGTCAGATGGATCTTGGGTGGATCCAGGACTACCATGATAAAAATATTTATCAAATCAACATGATCCAAATCTTTGATATTCGTGTGATGAATATCAGCTTGGTGGAGTTACACGCCAGACAAGTCCAACTCGGTTTTCTCACTTCTCACGATTATCTGAGCTGTAAAGGATGTTGTGAGAGTAACCAAGGGTGCGCTCTCGTTTAAAGAACTTTACAACACTTGCTAAACCACTGGTGGCTTCCGATCTATATGGATGAAGACACACAACAAATCAGTGTGGTTGATGGGAACCCTACTAGGCATCAAAGTCAGGATGTTCGATCAATGGAAACAGACCTAGTAAGGTTACACTGTATTCAAAGTGGATGTGGCCAGGTGCCACGACATAATTACGAACGCTGTAGAGTCTACTCGGAAAAAAACCAAGGATGTTACCTCGTGCGAGCAACCCTTCAAGGTCAGTTGGACCACAAAGAGATTCAACAATATTCAGTTTCGGGGTCCATCAACTGGACGCCAGACTACTTCGCTGATCAAATCAAAGATGTGGTTGTAATCTCTGATCCTGAGAGGACCAAGGATGTTTGTGCCATCATCCCTCTACTGGACGAATCGAAGGTTCTTAGCCAAGAACTGATTGAAGTTACTTACGACAGTCAGAGAAATCAGAAGGCTCCTGTAGTTATTTATCTACCGGGACTAGTGTCGTACAAATCTGATAAGGCGATCCCTTACAAATACGGTGCAACAATAATTGAGAATGGAAAGGAAATTCCATTACCCTCCGTCGTGAATATTGCAGACATCAGTCGAGTAACACGGAGTGGTCGAATCTTCAACCGAGGAGTTGGAGAACCTAACAAAGAAAAGGAAGTTCAGACAAAAGCTCCTAATCCACCAGTCGGTCAATCCAATGATCCTGACCTTTCAAAGAACAATGATGAGATGCTGAAGCTCATCCAAAGGAGTGAATACAACATTGTGGATCAACTGTTACAAACTCCTTCAAAGATCTCGATGTTATCTCTTTTGCTCAGTTCCGAAGCCCACAAAGAGGCTTTACAGAAAGTCTTAGAGCACGCCTTTGTGGAACAGGATGTGTCAATACGACAGTTCGATAGCATCATCTCTAACATCACTTCCTGCAACAACTTAGGATTCAGTGATGAGGATTTTCCAGAGGAGGGCAAAAGCCACAACATGGCACTCAACATCACAGTCAACTTCCAGGACGATGCTTTAGCCAGCGTACTGGTAGACACAGGATCGGCCATCAATGTTATGCCGAAGTCCACTTTAATGCGACTATCATTCAAAGGATCCCCGATGAGTGATAAGTGCAAAATGTATCTATTTTTGTATATAAGTTTTGTTGCACTTATCATTACTTGTGTTAAAATTGGTTGAATAAACCCCACTTTATGTGTAAATACGTTTACTTTATGTTTTCGTGTGTATATTGCATTTTCTTGTAAATATCATTGAGTTTAATTAATTTCCAATTATTTTTACAGGTATTCAATCAAGGATATCTTGCCATTGTTGTATAGATCATTGAATAAGCTTTCCAACGCTTCGAACCGGACGAAAAACGGAGTTACGGTTCTCAAGTTATGGCCGAAACATTTTTCACTACAGCAGGTAGCGGGCTTTTAAGGCGGTTTAAACATTAATAAGGGCGCGCTTAGCGTCCAGAGCGCGGTCTGCGATGATGACAGCAATAAATAGGGGTAAAAAACACATTTTTTATGGATGGTTTTGGGGATTCTTGCTCCAACTCTATCAAACTTCATTTTTTCAGTAGATTAGCTTAGAAAACAACATGGAAGCTTGCATACGGATGATTTGGGGTGGATTGATCGTCGACCGACTCTGACAAACCGTGAGATATTTGGTTCATTTCTCTTCTTCTTTGTGTTTTTCTTCTATGTTGGGTTGTTGTATATGTATTTGTTCTGAACTCATGTATATTTGTCGCCCATGGCGTTGTATAAAACTTGCTTTACAAATCTCTATTGGTGATTATCTCTGATTTTTGCTTTATGC
Source organism: Lathyrus tuberosus (assembly GCA_022829125.1). Lineage (NCBI taxonomy): Eukaryota > Viridiplantae > Streptophyta > Magnoliopsida > Fabales > Fabaceae > Lathyrus > Lathyrus tuberosus. Next base: position 17,109,186 of record JALAZF010000080.1, read on the forward strand.
GCAGGGTTTGAGTTGCGTTAGAGATAATCCTCGCAAACTTCGATTAGGGATGATTATCTATTAGTTTCTGGATTCTAGAGATAGATTTAAGAGCTAATAATCTTCAATAGGCGTCAAAGCTTAATGCCTCCGTGCCTTGAGTCACGCGCGAGAGTGTCGGCGAGGGTAATACAGTTATTTGCTCAACTTTTCGTTAGACATAACCTTTGTTGTGAGCGATGCTGGGTGATATTGAGGAGTATTGTAGGTTGAGTATAACTGGTCATTAAGTTTAAGTTTGTGAGGAGTCGGTTATGTGCATGCCGGAAAATTTTGTCTTGCTGAAGAATGAATTTGTTTTATGTTTTAATGTTTAATTTTCGGTTTTCTTGTTTTAAACCATTCTAATCCAAAATCATTAACGCGGGAGATTGTCGAACGACATTCTTTCCCTCGAACTGATCTCCGTGGACACGACATAAATCCCGGAGGGAATTCTTTCCGAAAATAAATATTTTTGCTGCTTGCCCTATTCTGCATTCAACAAAATGGCGTCGTTGTCGGGGATTGGTTTTGATATTGAATCGCATTGCAATAGTTTCTTTGTTTTTGAGTTTTGTATATATCGTATATATTGTCTGTTTCCATTATGTTTGTTCAAGTGTTGTATACATTTTGTTCCCGTAACGTTTGTTTAAGTGTTTGGTTAGGACACTTGCTTTTGGTTTGCGCGGTGAGGCATCACTATGGCATGAAGGAAGGAAGTTACTAGCTAAGCATTGTAAAGGCGTCGAGCTTACGATGTAAAAAAAGCATGGTATATTCTTTTCTTTTGTTGTTGTTTAGTTTAGGTAGTGTGGTGAGTATTCATTAAACAAGTTGTACTCGGATTTTTCGTAAATTCTCAAATCTTCACTTTACAACTTGTTTAATCAATTTTCTACCGGTTTTTCAGTTTGTTAATATTAATAGTTTTCGTGTTTGTCAATGAACTTGGTTTGAGTAGCTTGAGGAAATTTGGTGGTGTTCCAAGTTTGACCGTTTCAACTTGCGGATGTATGGTAATGATATTGTTAAGTTTTGTACACGTCATCGCTTTCTTGACTTTAGCATATTCATGATACTTAGGCTTTTTACAAACTTTCATTCCATTCATTCTTTTGTATACTTGTTCTTGTGTGAATCACTTTAGTTCCCAACCTTTTTGTGAGGTGGCTTTCCATTGTTCATATATGCGCGGAGTACCAACTTTCTTGTTTTAACTGGATTTCATTATGTTTAATATTTTATTTGTGTTAATTATATGAAAGCATGAAAAGGATTAAGGCATTTTGTTTAATTTTGAGCACAACTACCTAGCCAAATAATCATTCACCTTGTGAGCGTGTGATCATTTGTAACCCCTTTGAGCTTTTTGATCCATGTTTTATTTGAACTTAATGCTTGTCTATGAGTATTTAGTTCACTTATTTTTTATTGGATTTTGTTTTTTTTTTCTTGAACCCTCAACTTTGTGTTGTTGTATGAATTTTTACCTTGCCTTAGAAAGTAGGGAGTATTCACATGATGATGTGGTTGAATTCAAGTTGGGGAGAGAATGGTTGTTTACTCATTGGTTGTGTAACGCCCCGGTTTTTTCTTATTTATTTAATTGAGTCGATTTAATTATTTTTGTTTTATATTATTTTATTCTTGACTTTTATTTGACAATATATTATTTTTCATCGTTGTTTATATTTTATCGCGTTTTGAGAGCGTTTGCGAGATATTTGAGCTGAGGGGTGTAGCACCCCAAAATTTGCTCACCTTACTTTAGTACTAACTGGTTTATGTTTCATCTCATTTTTGCATTATCATGTGTGCATATCATTGGTTCTTAGCATGGGGTCAAGGTGCCTGAGACAGTTCAAGAGGAGAAGATGTTCTTCAAGCAAGAGTCCTTATATTGTCCAAGAGAGCTCAAGTGGATCACTCTCTCCTAACCAGTGCAGAAATTAGGGTTTTGAGATTCTTGGGTTTATTGCTCTAATGGTCAAGCTTCTTGGGTTTTTATCATCACCAAATGGCATATCTTATCTTTGTTGGAGAGGATACACATCATATTCAGAGGAATTTGGATTTGGAGACTGTGTTATTTCCTCCTAGACTGAGGGTACCAAAACTAGGGTTTGCTATAAAGTCAGTTTATTTCTGATTTTTTGGGTAAGACTTGATTCCATGGTATTCCTTGGGTCCCTGAGTATCTAGGAATGGAAGATTGTCCATCAGTTTGGTTCAGGAGAAGTTCAATTGGCCAATGGATTGGGAATCAGGAGAATTGGATAAAAATCAACAGTGAGAAGGGAAGTCAATTGTGAAATTTTGAGGTTCTCTTCAAGGTTTTCAAGGTCCCACATCCTCGTATGGTCTTCAAGGGTCAAGTTTCATACCATTTATCAAGAATCAAGGGTTGATACAAAAGTTACTAAATATGGAAATGACCTATAATTTGAAATTTTCCTTTTTAGGCAAGTTCTTACACTACATTCAACTTGAATTTTCATCATCAAGGAAGCTTCAAATGAATTTTCCTCAAACATGAAAGTTGAATATCTTTTTCTCCCCTTTCCAAAAAGTACTAGATGATCTCCATATCATTTGTGAAACTCAAGTTATGACCAAAAGAAGGCAAGGTGGTTTTTAGGGTTCCATTTTCACAACTTTTGCATTTTGGGACATAGTGACCTATAATTGATGCCTTTGTTTCAAGCCACATTTTAACATCAAAGAACAATCCATAAGGGTTATTTTTGGCCTTTGAATCAAGAGAATCCATGGCTTATTCATCACTTATTTTCCATAGTGCAAAATTTCCAAATTATTGAAAACTCATGAACCAAGACATCTCAAGGCCCAAATCAAATTCAGGTGTGATTAGCAAGTGTTAAATAACTGATCCATCATGAAATATTTGGGTGTACATGCATGGAAGAGGGTGTATTTCACATAATGCAAATTTTTCAAATGGGCCAAAACTCATTAACCAAGGAATGATTAAGACCCAAGTGATCATCAGTGGATTAACCCTAAGTATTTAAGATTACTCATGCACTGGTTTGGGGGGAAGCACGTGATTTTGGAGAGTTCTCAAGTTGTAACCCTAAAAATTTTCTTCATTGAATCTCTCAATCCACAAGAGCTTTTCCAAAAATTCTTTCTTAGTCTTCCTCCTTGGGATCCATAGAACATAAAGCAACCATCATTCGCAGCTAATAACAAGGACACGTGTTGCACAATCTCAGGTTAGTGATGTTTTTCATGATCCTAAAACTCTATTTTTTGACATGTATGATGATCTGTGGTTGGTGCTGATCATGATGATGTATTTTATATTGAATGTGGACGTGTAATTTGGTTGCTGCGTGAGTTTTAAGTTTTGGATGCAAATGTTATTTCGTTCGATTCTCTTTGTACGTTGCTTGTTTGGGATTTTTGATCTGATATTCGTGATCCTCGTTAAAATCTGGTCAGAATAGTATACTCCCTTGCGTTTTCTGGAAAAATATTTACTGCAGGTGGTCGGAGAAGACGACCAGAACCCTAGTTCCGGCGTCTGGTACAGTCTCCGGCGAAGCTAGGGTTTGGAGGTAAGGGACATAATCTCCACCGTCCATTGTTTGATCCCACGGTCCATATGCTTCCAAGTGTCTTAATTTTTTTTGTTTTTATTTATGGTTTGGGTGTTTGTCATCCCACGATAATTATCATGTGCCACCAAATCATGACCACTCATCCTAATTACTATTTGAAATATTGATTGATTGCCAAGTGTTAAATGCATCTAATGGTTGTCTGAATGCCAGCACATTAATGATTACATGTGCATATCACGTGTGACCCTTTCTCTTTTATTTTAATTTCTGACAATTCAGTGTGTGCTCGCGTACTATAACAATCATGTGCATATGATCCTGGCCATTCATCTTGCATAATACTTGAATTGTTTGACTATTTATGGAGCGTTAGATTGATCTAATGGTGAATAGTGAGTCAAATGGGTTGACTGAAGTCCACGCGTGCTTCATTTTTTATTTTATTTTTTTTTGCTGATGGATTTAAGTTTGGGCCTTGCTTTTCACACCCCTCCCTTTCAGCCCATTATATTTCCCAACGTGTTTTATTGCTATTCATGCCCCCCACGCCCATTCCCATTCCTTTTATTTTATTTAATTTGCATTAATTCATTTTTAATTTTTAAAAATAGATAATTTCATTAAAAAATTCCGAAAAAATTCATGAATCATATTTATAATTTTATAAAATTTTTCCAAATTTTATTTTATTTTTAGCATCTGAAATAATTATTTGTTTATTTTCTTTTTGAATTTATTTCATACATGCATACCATGACTGGTTCATTTTATTTCTCATCATCCATAAAACCTTTTGAACTCATTATTTTTGTATTGTTTCACCAACATTTTGAATTTCATTAAAATATTTTTCTCTCATTTTTAAAATCATTTCATATTGCATTTCAGTCCTCCTTTTTTGCATATTGAGCCATGTTTCTTGTCTGAACTTTGCATAATTGTTTGAATGATTTATCTTGGAAATTTTGGCATGAGTTTTGGACATGTTGTTTGCTTCTGGTTGAGATATGTTGATAATTAATTTGGTGATTTTAGAAGATGTCTTGCTAATTGTTTAACTGCTCTTTGTGTGAGATCTTCTTGTATGTACATCCTTGATCATGCCTGAGTATTTGTTTGAGAAGGCACTTGTGCCATTGTTTTGGGATTGTGTCTTTGACTTCTTGAACCATGTTTGAATTGTTATAGGTCACTTGATCACCATTATATGTCATTCCTTGGGTTTCATCTCTTTTACTTATGTCTGTTTTGTACTAACCTTGTATACAGGGGCTGAGGTAAGTTATTTAAGGGTGTGGATAAGTATCCATGCCCACTCTCACTCTTTCTTTCTCTCATCTTTTCTTTTCTTTAGGTTTAGGTTGTTGTTAAACCTCCCCTTAGGGCCATCTTTGCATGATAACATTAGGATAGATTCTCCCCGTAGTGTTTTTTCTTTTCTTTTGAGTCCCTCTTCTCATCTCAAAACATCTCTAAAATACTTAATAAGGTCAACTTGCCTTGCACACGAGCCTTAAACATAGGAAATGAAGATTGAGGGGTCCCCCTTCTCTCTTCTAGAGTGTTGAGCATACGTCCCATTGGGGGCGACCATGCGACGCATTCGCTCCCGTGTCATAGACTTTGGTTCAAGTTGAGTTACGAACTAACTCAAGTCACTTCTGTCCTAAAAAATACAAACAAACTTCAAACTTTTTTATCCTGCGGGATTGTCAAACTAAAGGCTATTTTCAAAAAGGGCACGTTACTTTCGGTCTGAGTCGCAAACAGGCATCGACCCTAACTGCCGGATGCGAACTTAACGTCGCTCATAAAAAACACAAAAAGAACTTGGTCCGAACTACGTTGACTCTGAATTCCCCATTGCACAAAGAGGGTACGTAGGCCTAGGACGTCAACGTCCTATCGAGTCTGTCTTTGTCTTCCCCTTCCCCGTCTTAGTGTAGCCATAGATGATAGGATAACTCACCCTTAGAATAGACAACAAGCATGGATCCCATCGAGTACGATGGATGCGTGGGGTGCTAGCACCTTCCCCTTGCGTAACCGACTCCCGAACCCAGGCTATGGTTGTGATGACCATTCCTTTCCCTCTTCCTCAGGTTTATGCAGTGTTCCCTTTCCCTCTCTTGGGATAAATTTACACGGCTGGCGACTCTGTTTTTTCGCGCCACTTTCGCGTTTGTACCTGGATGAAAATCCTGGGAGCGACAGCTGGCGACTCTGCTGGGGACAACGGTTGACCTGTGCTGGTCCATCCCTAAGCGAGTCAATCTTAGCGCTTGCTTGTCTTTGTTCTCTTTGGGTGTTTTGTTTTTGTTTTGCTTTATTTGTTGTATTTTATTTTTACCGCATTTTTTGCATTGCATATTATTATCAGCTGCTGCACTGTTTTTCTGTTTGGCGGGTTGGGAGTTCTTAGAGATAAGCTCAATACCCAGGCTTGAGCGTACACGTAGGATTAGCGTGGCAAGTAGTGTGACTCGTGTGGCATTTGGCCAGACATAGTATACATGAAAACTCCACATCCAGACGAGGTTTTCCTTAGTAATGTTCTATCCTGCGCATTGGTACAGATGATTGAATGTAACCTGGAAAGCTGTCGACTCTGGCGGCCATTCCCGAGGACTCAGTAACGGCACTCCTCCCGAGACGTGATAATGGCAGACCAGAAATGGCAAACCCATTACACATGTCGATCCGAGGACCCAATACTGGGAACTTGCTATAGGGTGTCCTTTGGAAAAGAATCGGTGGAAGCACTCCTCGTTTGGTGATAGTACTGTACCCCGGGGGATGAATGTACTATTGCTTCTCGACCTCAGTACCGAAGCTGAGGACTTGCCATAGGATGTTTTGTTTTTTAGGGGAATCAGTTAAGGCCTCCTCGATTGGTGATGATGCCAAACCAGAAATGGTGAACGTATCATCATTTCTCGACCTGAGAGCCCGTGATATTGAGGATCCTCGGCTTTCTAGTACCCACATGTGAGAGGGAAGGGTGTTTACAGGTTTGCAGGTAACCTTGACCTTCAACATACCCGGTTTTCTGATCAGCAGTTTTATCAGTGTGGTACTATGGTTATCTTGGTATTCTGGGTATTTGGGCAGATCCTTGAGATTATACAGTGGTTCAGTGCAGCAGTTGTTCAGTCTGTGTGGCATCCTTGATCCCATATGTGCATTTGCATCATCCTTTTGCATCCTAACATGTTTATTCATTTGCAGGGTTGCATCCTAACTTTGATTCTGGTTTTTGAAGACTATTAAGGATGAGTACTGAGAAGAAAAATAACATCATAATGTACAAGTTTCCATCACTTATTCTGGATCCTGTTCACAAGATTATGTCTATTGCAGAACATGGGGTATTGGCAGACTTTAGAGGAGAGTATGGAAGAATTCTGGATTTTGCTCGCAACATCACTGAATACGAGTATAGGGCTTTGTACACTCTGGTGCAATTCTATGACCCTCATCTGCGTTGTTTCCTATTCACTGATTATCTTTTGGCTCTGACATTGGAGGAATTTTCTCTCATTCTGGATGTTGCCATTAAAGAAGAAGCTTCTTTCTATCCTTCTGAAGAACTTCCTGATTTAGGAAAGGTTTCCGAGGCTTTGCATTTGGATTTGTCTTTGTTGAAAAATAACGTTGCCAGTAAGGGAGGGTGTAAAGGCTTTCATGTGAAATTTTTGATAGAACAGGCTGCTGTGTATGCTTAGGCTAGATGTTGGTCAGTTTTCAACACCATCTTGGCTATGTGTGTCTATGGAACGGTGTTGTTTCCAAGTATGAAGGATTTTGTGGACATGTACGCTGTCCGAATATTTACCATGAAGAATCCGGTACCTACTTTGCTTGGGGGTCTGTATTATTCAGTGCACTATAAGAACGAGAAGAGGAGGGGAGGACCCCTTTATTTTTGTGCGCCAGTCTTCTACAAATGGTTTTCTGATCGTCTTCCCAAATTTGGGGCATTTGTAGATACTCAAGGAACATTGGATTGGTCCAAAAGATTGATGGGCTTGAGGGCAGAAAATCTGATTTGGGTTAACCGTGACTTGTTGGGCCAAGATATCATGATTAGTTGTGGAGGTCTCCCAAATGTGCCTCTAATAGGAAGGAAAGGGGGAATTAACTACAACCCTATCCTTGCTGTTAGGCAATTCGGGTATGCCTTGAAAGAGCCGCCAAGAGACGAGGAGGTCCAAGAATCTTTATATCTGAGTGGGGAAATCAATCCAGAACTGTTAAAAGAAGCTGCAAATACTTGGGGAGATCGTCATAATAAAGGGAAGACTTATTTTGGGAAGAGCAACAACAGAACATTTCCTGCGTATGAAGACTGGATTCAGAAAAGGGTAGAGGAGGAGCTTTTTCCATTCTCCAAAGAACCACCATCTTACCCCTTGCTGATTGAGCCCCCTACCACAGTTGAGATAGAGAAGTTTAACAAGTTGTGGGCTGAAAAGGAAAAGCTGTGAGAAGAAAACAGTGAGCTACTAAGAGAGATTTACCAGTTGAAACATGAGCGGGGTGAAGCTGTTCATATCGCCAAGTTGAAGACAGAGCTTCTTGCTGAGGCAGAAAAGGAGCTAGCTGACAAGGTCGCATCCAGACAAAGGATGAAGCAAGCTCTAGACGGTATCAGTAAGGTTCTCGAGTCTAAGAAGGAGGAATTGGACAAGGCTTTGTTAAAAATTCACAGGTTCAATGCTCACCGAGAAACTGCAATGGCTGAGAATAAGCAAAAGGAAGACAGTTATCTAGCTCAGATTGATCAATTGAAGTTGAGGCTCAAGAAGAAAGACGCTGAGATCCTATCAGGGGTATTCCAGAGACAGGCAGTCGAGGGTCGACTCAATGAAGCCATAGCCTCCATAGAGGAACTAAAGATCCAAGCTGAAGTGAAGAGACCTAGAAGTGAGGGTCCTAGCATGGATGGTGTTTCTGGAGAAGACGCTTGGGAGTTGCATTGCCGATACTTGGAAGGGATCATGCATAGGAGAGACGTTCTCATTCAAGAGCTAATTCAGAGACCGAAGCATCCCGACACCAGAAAGTTGTTCAAGGAAATTCAAGACTGGAGCAAAAAGCATAATGGATGGGGGGGATTGACACTTGTGGACTTTGATGACATGCCGTAGTTTTCTATTTTCTTTCATTATTTGGACCACCGCCAGGCTTGTTGGTTGGGATCTATGATTATTGTGTTCAGACTTTTTATCTTGGATTTGTGATTGTCGACATTTGGTTTTCCTCTGGTTTTCTTAATATATGAGCAGAAGTTTCGTTCTATATTGTTGTTAAACTGAAATCAAGGGGTGGATCGCCCTGCGAATATTTAAATATGTTCATTTGCATTTGCATATTCATGATCATTTTGCATGACAAGTGTTTATCTCTGGTGTTCTTATCTTGTTCCAATCTCAGGATTGCAGATTAGCACATTCACCGGTATTCTACCAGACAAAATCAGAAGAGACTCATGGATCAGCTACAAAATGAGATTACTGAGATGCGGACTCGCATGAACCAATTCATGGAATTAATGCAAGGTGTTGCTTAAGGCCAAGAGCGGTTGAGGACTCTCGTTCAGCCACTGATTGCAAGGATTGATGAGGACGGTGTCCTTCATACTGGTGTTACTGGTAATAATGTTCAGAATGGCCCTCCGGGTGGAGGTATTCCTGTTACTGGTGTTGTGATCCCTCCGGGCGGAGGAGAAAATGTTGTGGTTCCTACTGTAGTGGGGGGAGGTAACAATGTCGGTGCAATTCATGGCCGTCAGTATGATGATCTCCAGGAAGATGCTTTCTCTGTGCCAGGTGGGGATACTGGTCCCCAGATCGACAATGATCAGAGATTCCAGTTGATTGAGGAACAACTGAGGGGTGTTGTAAATCAGGATGCTTTGGGTATGGATCTGGAGGATTTGGGGCTGGTTCCAGGCGTTGTTATCCCGCACAAGTTTCAGACTCCCACTTTCGAGAAGTATAATGGTATGACTTGCCCAAGGACCCACGTGAGGGCATATGCAAGTAAAATGGCTGCGCATGCGAAGAATGAGAAGCTGATGATGCATTGCTTCCAGGATAGCCTATCTGGGGCATCCCTGGAGTGGTATATGCAACTAGAAAGGAAAGATGTGCGTAGTTGGAGAGATTTGGCAGGGGCATTTATCAAACATTATCAGTATAACACTGACATGGCTCCGAACAGAACACAGCTGCAGAATTTGTCGCAGAAGAACAATGAGAGTTTCAAGGAGTACGCCCAGAGGTGGCGTGAACTGGCAGTAAGGGTTCAGCCTCCCATGTTGGAACGTGAAATGATAACTATGTTTATGGCCACCTTGCAGGGTCATTACTATGAAAAGTTGGTACCGTGTATGACTGGAAAGTTTGCTGACTTGATCTTAGTAGGAGAGACGGTGGAAAGCGGAATTAAAGCGGGAAAAAAATCAGGCGGTGATGGGTCCTCATCTGGAGGAAGTAAGAAGCCTTATGCTAGTGGTTACAAGAAGAGGGAGGGAGATACAAACTCTGTGTCATCATATCGTGGTAGAGAAGGACCTCGTCAGAACTTCAATCAGCAGGTGGCTTCTATAACCATCCCAGCAGCACCTCAGCAGCCAACAGTGTCTCAACAACAAAATCAGGCTCCTCGTCGATCGCAGCCTCTGACTAGGCGGGATAGGCATTTTGATACTCCACCTCTTCCCTACTCTCAATTATTTCAGTACTTGTTAAAGCTACAGTTAATTCAGAAGAGAACATTGGCTCCACCTACTGGTAATCCACCTCCCGGCTATGACGCCAACGCCCACTGTGAGTTTCATTCTGGGGCACCCGGACATCATATTGAGAACTGTAAAGCTTTTAAGCATCAGGTTCAAGATTTGGTGGATTCCAAAGCCATCAATTTCTCCAACGATGTTCCAAACGTGAATCAGAACCCGATGCCGAAATCACGGTGGGCCGGGGGTCAATGCTATTATTAAAGACTGTGAAGACTTGAGTTTGATTTCAGATGTGAATGAAGTCCAAACTCCCTTGGGTGTGGTGAAGGAAAGACTGTTGAAGGGAGGGGTATTTCCCGGCTGTGATGAAGGGTGTGTAGGATGTGTGTCGCAGCCAGGCGGTTGTGATTTATTGAAAGCAGGTATTCAGAGAATGATCAGTGAAGGGACATTACAGTTTGACAGGGGTTGTAAGAAGAATAAAGTTATTGACAGAAGGATTGATGTTGCCATAATAACGATTCCATTCAAGACAATAACTATATCAGTGCCGGCAAGACCAGCGCCGGTCACTATCACTGTTCCTGGACCAGTCCCATATGAGAGTACCAAGGCCATCCCATGGAACTATGGGGCCGAGGTGTTTGTTAATGGTAAGAAGCAGGAATTGGAAGAGACATCAGCTGTGAATACAGGGGTTGAAAATCTTGTTGAAGCAGGGGCTATCACTAGGAGTGGTAGAGTCTTTATTCCGTCCGAGGATCAAGCTGGCAGTTCAGGACAAGACAAGGGTAAACAGATGATGGATGAGTCTGTACAGAGGCAGGAAGCAAATAATTCTATGACAAAGCCAGTTGGGGATACTTTCTCAGAAGACGTGGAAGTGTTTATGAGGTTGATTAGGAAAAGTGATTACAAAATTGTTGATCAACTTCACCAAACTCCATCGAAGATTTCCATTATATCCTTACTGTTGTGCTCCGAGGCACACCGGAATGCATTACTGAAGGTTCTGAATATGGCCTATGTACCGCAGGAGATATCTGTCAATCAGTTAGAAGGGGTTGTGGCTCATGTGAATGCTGGTAATGGTTTGGGTTTCACCGATTTAGATCTGACTCCGGCTGGGAGGAATCACAACAACGCTCTGCATATTTCAGTGGAATGCCATGGTTCCTTAATGTCGCATGTGTTAGTTGATACTGGGTCGTCTTTGAATGTGTTACTGAAGAAGGCTTTGATGAAATTGGATACTCGTGGGTTGATTTGTACACCAAGTGACTTGGTGGTACGTGCTTTTGATGGCTCCAAGAGGTCAGTTTTTGGAGAGTTGGTTCTGCCGATCAAGGTGGATCCTGAGATTTTCAACACCACCTTTTACATAATGGATATTCAGCCTGCCTATAGTTGTTTGTCGGGTCGCCCTTGGATCCATGGTGTTGGGGCAGTAACATCTACGCTGCACCAAAAGTTGAAGTATATGGTGGATGGCCATGTTGTGACTGTTTGTGGTGAGGAAGAGATCATGGTGAGTCACCTTTCGACCTTCAAGTATGTAGAGGTAGATGGTGAAATACAGGAAACTTTGTGCCAAGCCTTTGAAGCTGTGAAAATTCCCGAGGAACCCCCAAAGGCAGTTAGTCAGCCTGAGGTGGTTGCCCAACCAGAAGTTCCAATGTCCTCTTTCAAAGAGGCGCGCGCTATAGTTGAAGCTGGTGGTTCTCAGAAGTGGGGCAGTGTCATTGATGTTCAAAGAAAGCAAGATACTCATGGACTGGGTTACAAGCCACCTAGGCGTCCTGAAGAGCCTCCCAAGTTCTATGGTCCAGTCCGTTTCACCAGTGCCGGTGTTTACTTCGACAAAGTCAATGCTATTGAGGATGAAGGAGATAGTGACTGTGACATGGATGAATGGATCTGTCCCTGCACCCCTGGTCAGAGTTTAGGCAACTGGTCCTCCGAGAAAGTCATCCAAGTTATGCGCCCGGAGTAATTTACTTTTGTTTTCTGTTATGTTGAATCCTACGTTCTGCCCAAGACGTAGTGACATTTATTTGTAGGGCTTGGATGTTTATTTGCTATTTTTATCATCAATAAAGGACGTTTTTTCATTCAAATATTTTGATCCCTGTTTTTCTGTTTTTACCTTTTTGCATTAACCCACATCAAAATGGCAATGTGTTTTCTTGTTTGTTGCACTCATAATAAACATAAAACATCCATCATGCAGGTTTCTTTGTTCAGATTCCACCCATCATGATTTAGCTATGGCTCGATATGACTTCGACAATCCTATCTATCAAGCCGAAGAAGAGATTGATGAAGACTGTGACCTGCCAGAAGAATTAGCTAGGCTACTGAAACAGGAGGAAAGGGTTATTCTACCTTATCAGGAGGAAGTTGAGACTGTTAATCTGGGAACCGAGGATGTTAAACGAGAAGTAAGGGTTGGGGCTGCTTTGGAAGACACTGTTAAGGGGAGATTGGTTGAGTTGCTTCAAGAGTATGTGGATATCTTTGCCTGGTCTTACCAAGACATGCCCGGGCTTGACACTGACATTGTTTCACACCGGTTGCCACTTAAAGAGGGTTGTACTCCAGTCAAGCAGAAACTGAGAAGGACGAAACCAGATATGGCTGTCAAGATCAAGGAAGAGGTTCAGAAACAGTTGGATGTCGGATTCCTTGCTGTGACAAATTATCCTCCGTGGGTTGCTAATATCGTACCTGTACCTAAGAAGGATGGGAAGGTCAGGATGTGTGTTGATTACCGAGATTTGAATAGGGCGAGCCCGAAGGATGATTTCCCGCTCCCCCACATTGACGTGTTAGTAGACAATACTGCTCAATACTCTGTATTTTCCTTCATGGATGGCTTCTCTGGGTATAACCAAATCAAGATGGCCCCAGAGGACATGGAGAAGACTACGTTCATAACACCGTGGGGAACATTTTGCTACAAGGTAATGCCCTTTGGATTGAAGAATGCTGGGGCAACCTATCAGCGGGAAATGGTGACTCTCTTTCATGATATAATTCACAAGGAGATTGAAGTTTATGTTGATGACATGATTGCGAAGTCACAGACAGAGGAAGAACACTTGGTAAACCTCCAGAAGCTGTTTGAAAGGTTGAGGAAGTTCAGATTGAGATTGAATCCGAACAAGTACACTTTCGGCGTGAGGTCTGGTAAATTGTTGGGATTCATTGTTAGTGAAAGAGGTATCGAGGTTGATCCCGCAAAAATAAGAGCCATACAGGAGATGCCTGAGCCAAGGACAGAGAAAGAGGTTCGCGGTTTCTTGGGAAGGTTGAATTACATTGCCAGGTTCATCTCTCATCTGACAGCCACGTGTGAACCAATTTTCAAGTTGCTAAGAAAGGATCAAGAGGTCAGGTGGAATGAAAATTGTCGAGAGGCATTTGAAAGGATAAAGACGTATTTGCAGGAACCTCCAGTCCTCATGCCACCGGTGTCTGGGAGACCGTTGATTATGTACCTTACGGTTCTTGAGAATTCGATGGGTTGTGTGCTCGGTCAACACGACGAGACAGGTAGGAAAGAGCACGCCATTTACTACCTGAGTAAGAAGTTCACTGATTATGAATCAAGTTACTCTATGTTGGAAAAGACATGTTGTGCACTCGCTTGGGCAGCCAAGCGCCTGAGGCAGTATATGTTAAACCACACAGCCTTGTTGATTTCGAAGATGGATCCGATTAAGTACGTGTTTGAGAAGCAAGTACTTTCTGGAAGGATAGCCCGTTGGCAGATGGTTCTGACAGAATATGATATTCAGTATGTTTCCCAAAAGGCCATTAAGGGAAGTGTTCTGTCAGAATATCTTGCTGAATAGCCGGTCGAGGATTATCAGCCAATGAAGTTTGATTTTCCAGACGAGCATGTTATGTTTCTGAAAATGAAAGATTGTCAAGAGCCTCTGCCTGATGAAGGACCTGAGATGGGGTCTTAATGGAAGATGATCTTTGATGGGGCTGTCAACTCATATGGTAATGGAATTGGGGCAATCATTACAACCTCAAAGGGTTCTCATATACCTTTCACTGCCCGGTTAGCATTCGTGTGTACCAACAACGAGGCGGAGTATGAAGCATGCATCATGGGGTTAGAGGAAGCAATTGATTTGAGAATCAAGAACCTCGATGTCTATGGTGATTCCGCGTTGGTAGTGAATCAGATTACAGGAGAATGGGAGACTCGTCATGCAAATTTGGTACCTTATAACAACTATGCCAGAAGGTTGCTACCTTTCTTTGACAGGGTGGATTTTCATCATGTGCCCCGAGCTGAGAATCAGATGGTCGATGCGTTAGCGACATTGGCATCCATGTATAAGGTGAATCGGTGGAATGAAACACCTTCGATTAGAATCATGCATCTGGACAGACCAGCTTTTGTGTTTGCAATTGAAGATGTGCCTGATGGCAAACTGTGGTATCATGATATTAAGGTCTTTCTGAAGAGACGGGAGTATCCAGAAGGTGCCTCCACCAAGGATAAGAAGACTCTGAGAAGGTTGGCAGGAAACTTCTTTCTGAACAAGGATGAAGTGTTATATAAGAGGAACTTCGATATGGTCTTGCTACGTTGTATTGATGAACACGAGGCAGGGTTGTTGATGGAGGAAGTTCACGGGGGGTCTTTCGGTACTCATTCCAGTGGACACACCATGGCTAGGAAGTTGTTGAGGGCAGGATATTACTGGATGACTATGGAGTCTGACTGTTTCAAGTACGCCCGAAAGTGTCATAAATGCCATATTTACGCAGACAAGATGCATGTACCGCCTACGCCTCTAAATGTGTTATCATCTCCTTGGCCTTTTCCAATGGGCATTATTTCATTTTGGTTGCCGTTGACTATTTCACAAAGTGGATAGAGGCAGCCTCGTACGCCAACGTCACCAAGCAAGTGGTAGCCCGGTTTATAAAGAAGGATATCATCTGTCGTTATGGGGTCCCAGAGAGAATCATTACCGATAATGGCTCGAATTTGAACAATAAGATGATGAAGGAACTATGTCAGAGTTTCAAGATCGAGCATCACAATTCTTCTCCATATCGTCCGAAGATGAATGGTGCTGTTGAGGCAGCGAATAAGAATATCAAGAAGATTGTGCAGAAGATGGTGGTAACGTATAAAGACTAGCATGAGATGCTACCTTATGCCCTACATGGTTATCGTACTTCGGTGCGTACTGTAACACCCCATTTTCTACCCAACGTTTATTAAAAATCAGAGTGCAAAATGTTCAACATAAAACAAATGAGATGTCACATTTTCAACTTGAACAACAAAACCAATAACATAAACCTGTATTTCATTTTAAAATAGATACATAGCATTCGGCCTTCACAACTTATAAATCATATTCACTTTATTCAACTAGATCAAAACTTCAATTTATAATTATTCAAGAATTATTGTAATAACAACAATTAGGAACAACAACATAAACAAAACATTTCCCCCCGAGTGCTACGTATTAGAGCATGACACCAACTTGAACTAACAGCGACTAAGACTTCAAACCTTCACAGCTATTCTTGAGTACCTGCTCAGTTACCCATAATAGGTAACATCATTACAGAAGGGGTGAGATATCGAAAAATATAATCAAAGGCATGATAATTAATATATTAGATTAGAATCACACCAATTTCACCGCTTCATACAACAGTCATACAACAACTATTAGTAAACAACTTAAGAGCAACCACAACTTATAACAAACAACAACTTATAACAACACCATGTATCAAGCGACAACTTACAGCAATAAAAATTTATAACAACAATAACTCACAACAATAACAACTTATATCAACAACACCAACAATCAACAACAACGTAATAATATTAACAACTTCAACATGCAACTCAAATGCGACTCAACTATGCAAATGCATGTGGTACCATTTGGAGTAAACTCCCAACTTAAACATATGCCAGGTTATCGAGGCATTTTCAACTTAATCGGATGCCATCAAGGCCAACTTAATCAATGCAAATGTATGCATGCAACAATAACCACAACGTCACAACAACAACAACGCAATAACAACAACGAGAACAACAACTTAAACATGCACCACTTGCATCAACTTAATCCAACATTGGTCGTTCGACCTACAACTTAATCAACAACATATTCAACATCACATAACCGACATCACCACATCAACAACGTATTCAACATCAACATAAAACATTGGTCATAAGACCTACAACTTAACAGTGCTCATAAACCGGGACAATTCAACCTATTCAACTGTACCTGCAAATCAACTTAATCGACATAATTACCACAAAACAAACCAACCAAGAATACCTACTAATTTATATTAGTTATCCCGCCAATTTTCATTAAATTCTGGACAACTAATTTTCCGCTTAATTCTACTTATTCGACTAACTCCATACATCAACCAACCAAAAATAACTACAACCACTTACGAATTACTTCTGCAAAATTTCAACTAATTTCGGTTAAACAATTATATCGGTTAAAACTACTAATATCACTATTCGGTACTATTTTCATCAACCTCCATTATTGCTACTAATTTCCACTGTTTCTATTTATTTGATTCCCTGATATCAAATCTCGAATGCTACTAAATCATGTTACTGTCATTAAATTCAACTCTGATACAAAACCTGCTACTGTTATTTCTAAGTCCCCACATTATTGTTATTCCTCTGCATTATTAATCGGTTAACATTGTTGAGGCATATTGCACGATAACACCTCAATCGCACACATTCACGACGGTAAAAATTAACACAACGATACGGTTTCAATTTTCTGCTATAATTGAACTAGATACAGACCTCAAAACCATTTTTTCTAGAAAGAACATCTCGTTAGCTTTCCAACGCTTCGAACGGGGGTCAAAACTGACTTACGGGTCAAAAGATATGAATTTTCCAAACTTTCCGAAACCAGAATTTTTCTGCATAACAGCCCTACGGGATTTTGCATTTTCGTCTGAAAATCTGACCGATTCAATTATTTTCTTCGAAACAAACACCAAATCATTCATACCAAACATATAGTAGTGATTTGGAACCATCAAACGTGAATTCTATGACTTTCGATTTCAATCCGAATCTTAAACCCCCAAATCTCCAAAAATGCAAAAACTTACAAAATCAACCAAATTCGATGAAACAAGCATACTCGATATCGACCTAACATTTCTCGACACAACTACGCAATCTATTCCGACTTTCGTCCGCGAAAACAT
This sequence comes from Lathyrus tuberosus, assembly GCA_022829125.1. Classification (NCBI taxonomy): domain Eukaryota; kingdom Viridiplantae; phylum Streptophyta; class Magnoliopsida; order Fabales; family Fabaceae; genus Lathyrus; species Lathyrus tuberosus. The sequence continues at coordinate 17,126,814 of JALAZF010000080.1, forward strand.
CAGTTTCTATCGATTTAACCAAATTCCATCCTAAGTTTAACACTATAGAACAATAACCAAACAATCTAGCAAACATCAAATTCCACAAAAACAAAACCAATTCATCAATACACTTCAACACATTCAGTAGAAAATTATATAAATCTCAATCTCACGTATCAATTATCATATACCCGGTTATAAAATTCGAACCCCACCCTTACCTTAGATTGATGGCCGCTCGAATTTCCGATCGACTTTTCCGACTTGGCTCCGACGACAATTCTCCCATATCCCCTCTGCAAAACTCTAAGCCTAACCGCTTCTCTCTTTGCTCTGCCTCTTTTCCTCTCCTCTTGCATCCATGGAGATTAGAAATATGAACATGCTGCCATTGAGTTCCTATCTTGACCAAAATTCAGCCTCCATCATCATCAATCCCGTAACTACTATTTGACCCATTTCCAGCATGAACTCCCAAACTTCAAATGCGTTTTTCTCCTTTAATACCGAACTTATTGACACGAAATCATATATCAAATTCAAGGGAATTTCGTAAGCTTTCCAGAAATTCAAGAATCGCTTTAATCGGAATTACAAGTAAAAAGTTATCACCTGTTTAGTGGAGGCTGTACCATAAGTGCGAAAATAGAGATATGATCATGAGTTCTTCTTTCTCCTTCTTTGCTTCCAAGCTATTTTCTCTCCTCTAAAACCCTTATTCTTCTCTAAGACTTTTTCCTCTGTAACTTCCACGATCAATTTCTCCAAAACTTCCTCTTGCAACATTTCACGTACAACGTGTTTTACTCCTTCTCTCAACCCTTATTTTTCTCCACTAATCAAAACCTAATTCCCTTTTTTTTTCAACCAACCCAATTAATAATAATACTAATAATAATAATACTATTATTTTATTATTCTTATTGGGCCTACTATCTTCACCCCCCCCCCCCATCTTACTACACACAACCATAAAATAAGCCCACTTAAATAAAATACGCTTATATTCCATTATATTAATTCTAATATTATTTCTCTCGACTAAATCGACTAATTACCGACTATCAAAGAAATCGTCCAAACCACCAAATCAACATATTTAACCATAGACGGAAAATATCCAATATCATTTCCACAACTTAAATCAATTCAACTCGAACCAACTTAGAAACATCAACATAATATTCCGATATTCCGGAATCAACTTAAATCGACACAAATACTCAAATCAACGCGAATCAACACAACATACTAGAGTTATATTTAATTAAATACTTAATTAAATAAACGGGCGTTACAACTCTCCCCCACTTAGAACATTTTCGTCCTCGAAAATTCATTCGATACAACTACTCCAACTATGTGATTCCATCCGACTAATCAACTCTCATCTCCGAAGGCAACCTACGTATAATACAACAATTCATAACATCGACGGCGAAAACAACCCGAATACTACTCATGCGACACACTTGACAACTTAACATCATAACATAAAGAATAACCAACTTAAGAATTCGCCGGTTTAAGAACTAGAACGCAACAACATATGATCACACAACTTAAACATGACATCAATACAACCAAACTACCAACATCGTTGTTGCTCACGCATGAACAACTGTACAACACCACACGTTCGTTGCGCACTCTGATTACTTGCAAAGTATCAAGTCTACCCATTTTATTCCCAACTTCTCAATCGCCCAAAACCGACATAACAAAAGACTTTCGACTTAACTCTTCGGAAATTCCATCCCAATAGGTATTCTACACTTTTGTAGTTACCAATTACTTCGAACTTAGATCCGTAAGACAACACCTCTGAACGTTCAACATAATTACAACGGCGACTACTTCCCAATTATCATAAAACATAACTACAACTTTACCATCTCCTATTTACACGTTCCTCAAAAATCATCTTAAACACGCAACATCATTACAACAACATAGGGTACCTGTGTACAATTAACTTCAACCAGATAAATCATCTTTTCCTTTCCAACTAATCCAACAAACCAAATTATCGACTTATACTCATACTGACACAATTCCTCATCAATTCTTATCCGAATTAACACAACCAAGTAACTCATCTTTACCAACCAAAAGTTCCACTTTTACAATTCAACTTATAACTTCACTTCTTTTTCTACTTGCAACTCAATTCTCAAATTACCCAGAACTCAACTGCGAATTTCCATACTACTCATCAATTAAATCGCAACCTCATGCCACCATCCTTAAATTCAACTAATATGCTCATATATGAATCTACATCGACAAAATAAACAATCCACAAGCACTTGGCTTGACTTCAACCAATTCAAATACGTACTATACTAGTTGGCACGACACATCTATCCATCAATTATGATTCCGTCTACTATCAACAAGAGATTAAGGGTGATCAGTTCCTCAATTTGTCAATAGACAGCCGGCAACCATAACAGTGGCATAAATCATCATTACCCAACACAATGGCGTACTACAACTTGTGCCCAAAGTCCGTAAGCACAATGCTCCACCAACTCTCTGAGGCTTATCAACGTCTTCTTAGTTTCCTTAATTTCAACTTCGTCAATTATACCAAAACGTCCAAAATCCAATATGTAATCTCTTATACATGCTCGTAGCACAACACAATTATTAAATATCCTCCCAACACCGGAACCGCTACTACTTCAAGTACTATCCAACTCGGCTCGCCCCAATTACAAGTCTTATCCAAGTTAAAATTTTTAACGTTGCAAATCAACCATCCGTCTTTTTCTCAACATTACTATCACATGATATCATCACTTATTTCTCCTTATTCAACATAAATTGCATCTCGATGCATTCTCAGATACCGTCACATCCTTATAATTACCAACATATTATTCTTATCAAAATTTCACACTAGGCTTCATCTTTCCAAATTTTTCAGCAATAGTCGCTCAACTTCAACCCCAGATATCTCTTTCAATACAGACCTCTCAATCACAAAATCATATTCTAAAATGAAGAGAATTTCGTAAAGATTCCAGAACTTCAAGAATCGCTTGAATCCGAGTTACGAGTAAAAAGTTATCATCCTTACAACGGGACTGGTTCGGAATTTCCATGTGCAGAATTTTCCAAAAATCAGCATCAGACCCAAATATTAAAACGCACTTTTCTCCCTCTTCACAAACTTCTTGAAGACCAATCGTATATGCAAACTGTAGGGAATTTCGTAAACTTTCCGAAAAGTCCAGAATCGCTTTCATTGGAGTTACGAGTAGAAAGTTATGCCTCTTATACTGAAGGCTGTTCCATAAATGTGAAAATAAAAACCGAAATTGGTGAACATGAGCTCTACCTCTTTCTCTTGCTTCCAAACTCTTCCAACAATCCTTGTTTTTCACTCAACTCTGAAAATCATCCGACTTTACTCCAGCTATACTCCACTTGCATATCATTATTCGTCACGTTGCCCTCTCTTCTCCGAGAAGTAAACATCGATCATACTGACTTGTCCTCCTTCAATTGTCTCAACTGGACCAACAGATAAAATCATGAGTCTATACTCTCGTCGATTCGCAACAACACAGTTCTGACAACACTTGCACTCCTGCGATCAATATCACCTTGATTCAACTTCACATACTACAAACATCTCTGAGAAGTAAACTTCTCCCCCACTTGTTTTAAACCAACTCCTGCATACCATCGATTAGGAAAACAAACAAGTACCGACAGTGTTCCACACACTTGTCGCGTACTAAGGCATAAACAACATTAGACAACTTGGCCGGACAGACCAACCTGCTCTGATACCACTATTGTAACACCCCATTTTCTACCCAACGTTTATTAAAAATCAGAGTGCAAAATGTTCAACATAAAACAAATGAGATGTCACATTTTCAACTTGAACAACAAAACCAATAACATAAACCTGTATTTCTTTTTAAAATAGATACATAGCATTCGGCCTTCACAACTTATAAATCATATTCACTTTATTCAATTAGATCAAAAATTCAATTTATAATTATTCAAGAATTATTGTAATAACAACAATTAGGAACAACAACATAAACAAAACATTTCCCCCCGAGTGCTACATATTAGAGCATGACACCAACTTGAACTAACAGCGACTAAGACTTCAAACCTTCACAGCTATTCTTGAGTACCTGCTCAGTTACCCATAATAGGTAACATCATTACAGAAGGGGTGAGATATCGAAAAATATAATCAAAGGCATGATAATTAATATATTAGATTAGAATCACACCAATTTCACCGCTTCATACACCAGTCATACAACAACTATTAGTAAACAACTTAAGAGCAACCACAACTTATAACAAACAACAACTTATAACAACAACCTGTATCAAGCGACAACTTACAGCAATAACAATTTATAACAACAATAACTCACAACAATAACAACTTATATCAACAACACCAACAATGAACAACAACGTAATAATATTAACAACTTCAACATGCAACTCAAATGCGACTCAACTATGCAAATGCATGTGGTACCATTTGGAGTAAACTCCCAACTTAAACATATGTCAGGTTATCGAGGCATTTTCAACTTAATCGGATGCCATCAAGGCCAAATTAAACAGGTGCCATCAAGGCCAACTTAATCAATGCAAATGTATGCATGCAACAATAACCACAACGTCACAACAACAACAACAACAACAACGCAATAACAACAACGAGAACAACAACTTAAACATGCACCACTTGCATCACCTTAATCCAACATTGGTCGTTCGACCTACAACTTAATCAACAACATATTCAACATCACATCACCGACATCACCACAGCAACAACGTATTCAACATCAACATAAAACATTGGTCAAAAGACCTACAACTTAACAGTGCCCATAAACCGGGACAATTCAACCTATTCAACTGTACCTGCAAATCAACTTAATCGACATAATTACCACAAAACAAACCAACCAAGAATACCTACTAATTTATATTAGTTATCCCGCCAATTTTCATTAAATTCCGGACAACTAATTTTCCGCTTAATTCTACTTATTCGACTAACTCCATACATCAACCAACAAAAAATAACTACAACCACTTACGAATTACTTCTGCAAAATTTCAACTAATTTTGGTTAAACAATTATATCAGTTAAAACTACTAATATCACTATTCGGTACTATTTTCATCAACCTCCATTATTGCTACTAATTTCCACTGTTTCTATTTATTTGATTCCTTGATATCAAATCTCGAATGCTACTAAATCATGTTACTGTCATTAAATTCAACTCTGATACAAAACCTGCTACTGTTATTTCTAAGTCCCCACATTATTGATATTCCTCTGCATTATTAATCGGTTAACATTGTTGAGGCATATTCCACGATAACACCTCAATCGCACACATTCACGACGGTAAAAATAAACACAACGATACAGTTTCAATTTTCTGCTATAATTGAACTAGATACAGACCTCAAAACCATTTTTTCTAGAAAGAACATCTCGTTAGCTTTCCAACGCTTCGAACGGGGGTCAAAACTGACTTACGGGTCAAAAGATATGAATTTTCCAAACTTTCCGAAACCAGAATTTTTCTGCATAACAGCCCTACGGGATTTTGCATTTTCGTCCGAAAATCTGACCGATTCAATTATTTTCTTCGAAACAAACACCTACTCATTCATACCAAACATATAGTGATTTGGAACCATCAAACGTGAATTCTACGACTTTCGATTTCAATCCGAATCTTAAACCCCCAAATCTCCAAAAATGCAAAAACTTACAAAATCAACCAAATTCGATGAAACAAGCATACTCGATCACGGCCTACCATTTCTCGACACAACTACGCAATCTATTCCGACTTTCGTCTGTGAAAACATCGGTTTCTATCGATTTAACCAAATTCCATCCTAAGTTTAACACTATAGAATAATAACCAAACAATCTAGCAAACATCAAATTCCACAAAAACAAAACCAATTCATCAATACACTTCAACACATTCAGTAGAAAATTATATAAATCCCAATCCCACGTATCAATTATCATATACTCGGTTATAAAATTCGAACCCCACCCTTACCTTAGATTGATGGCCGCTCGAATTTCCGATCGACTTTTCCGACTTGGCTCCGACGGCAATTCTCCCTTATCCCCTCTGCAAAACTCCAAGCCTAACTGCTTCTCTCTTCGCTCTGCCTCTTTTCCTCTCCTCTTGCATCCATGGAGATTAGAAATATGAACATGCTGCCATTGAGTTCCTATCTTGACCAACATTCAGCCTCCATCATCATCAATCCCGTAACTACTATTTGACCCATTTCCAGCATGAACTCCCAAACTTCAAATGCGTTTTTCTCTTTTAATACCGAACTTATTGACATGAAATCATACATCAAATTGAAGGGAATTTCGTAAGCTTTCCAGAAATTCAAGAACGGCTTTAATCGGAATTACAAGTAAAAAGTTATCACCTGTTTAGTGGAGGCTATACCATAAGTGCGAAAATAGAGATATGATCATGAGTTCTTCTTTCTCCTTCTTTGCTTCCAAGCTATTTTCTCTCCTCTAAAACCCTTATTCTTCTCTAAGACTTTTTCCTCTGTAACTTCCACGATCAATTTCTCCAAAACTTCCTCTTGCAACTTTTCACATACAACATGTTTTACTCCTTCTCTCAACCCTTATTTTTCTCCACTAATCGAAACTTAATTCCCTTTTTTTTTCAACCAACCCAATTAATAATAATACTAATAATAATAATACTATTATTTTATTATTCTTATTGGGCCTACTATCTTCAACTCCCCCATCTTACTACACACAACCATAAAATAAGCCCACTTAAATAAAATACGCTTATATTCCATAATATTAATTCTAATATTATTTCTCTCGACTAAATCGACTAATTACCGACTATCAAATAAATCGTCCAAACCACCAAATCAACATATTTAACCATAGACGGAAAATATCCAATATCATTTCCACAACTTAAATCAATTCAACTTGAACCAACTTAGAAACATCAACATAATATTCCGATATTCCAGAATCAACTTAAATCGACACAAATACTCAAATCAACGCGAATCAACACAACATACTATAGTTATATTTAATTAAATACTTAATTAAATAAACGGGCGTTACACGTACGTCAACTGGGGCAACCCCTTTCTCATTGGTATATGGTATGGAAGCAGTTTTACCCTTAGAGGTCGAGATTCCGTCTTTGAGAGTTCTGGCAGATGTGAAGCTAGATGAAGCTGAATGGGTGCGTGCCAGGTTGGATCAGTTGAACCTTATTGAAGAAAAGAGATTGGCAGCCATCGCACATGGTCGGTTGTATCAGAGCAGGATGAAGCACGCCTTTGACCAGAAAGTGCGTCCTCGGAGTTTTCAGACAGGCGAATTGGTTTTGAAAATGATCCTTCCTCCTCAGACAGATCACAGGGGCAAATGGACTCCAAACTACGAGGGGCCGTATGTAGTCAGAAAGGTTTTCTCTGGTGGAGCCTTACTACTTTCAATTATGGATGGAGAAGATTTTACATCCCCTGTGAACGCAGACGTAGTCAAAAAATACCTCGCATAAAAGAGACCCGCTGGACATAAAAAGAAAGTCCAGGCAAGAAAGGGACATCCCGGCGAACCATAAAAAGGAAAAGGTTCGGGAAAAAATTAGGGATAAAATGTAAAAAAGAAACGTGTAAACCCGCAAAGTTGAAAACCAGTAAAGGCAACTTTGGCAAAAATGGGTATCCCGATGGATTGAAAACCTGAAAAGGGAGATCCAGGTAAAAGTTAGGGATTTATAAGCGAAAGGTTATGGTCTGCGTTCGATCTGTGAGCGTTTTTTATACTTGGAAATTCTGAAAGAAAGGAATCAGTACAGTTGGTCTCTTCAAAGGTCAAGATATTTGTGGATAAGCAAGACATATGGGTCATAGCTGAGTCGAATCATGGTGGATATCTGCTCCCACATTGCTGACATGTGTATTTTCTTTTTGCTTTTGCGCAATTACCTTTTTTTAGGAATTGCTTCCAATTGTAAATGCCTATTTACAGGCCACTTTTCTCAATAAAATATTCATTTCACTCAAAGAGCTTTCCATTGTTTGTTTTACTTTTACTGTTTTGTTTGCAAAAAACGTCCGATAATTTTGATAAATATTGCATATAAAACTTCAAGCTTTGCGGAGCATAACGAAAAGCAGTAGAAATTACTTAGGCGTTAACGGTGATAGTCATGTTGTGGCATTTTCTTTTTGTTGTTATTTGACTTGCAGGGCAACAGGATTGTATTTCCCCAGCAGCTTGCTCTCCCCAGCATTGAGATTGCACTTTCCTCAGCAGAGCAGACCTTCCCCAGCAGGAGACCTGGAAAGTATTTTCTCTGAATCAAGACGTTATTTCCCCACAGAATCAGGGTGTTCACTTCCCTCATCCAGTCAGGAAGCGGGCTTTCACCGACAATGTCGTATTCTAGTCCCCAGCAAGAAGGGAGTAAAGTCATTCTCCCCATCAGCAGACTAAGTTCAGCAGTATCCCCAAGCAGGATGGTATCATGGGCTGGCATCCCCCAGCAGGTCCTAAGCCCATCTGTTATTGGCAATCCTCAGTAACAGACTTTCGGTTCCGTTATTGGCATTCATTCTCAACTCCCTCAGCAGAGGAGAAATCTCGGGTTTTGGATGTTACCTTCAGTGAAGGACAGGTGTAGCCCCCGGTAGTTCTTTCAGGATTTCATCCCCAGCAGAAGTTATTGATCCAAAGAGTTGATCGGTATGATCCTTCTCAGCAGAGTTCTTGGATTCAGAGGACAATTTATTTTTGTCATCCCCAGCTGAATTGGTCTTTTCTCTCCAGCATTTATTTTGCTGGAGGGACCCCTTTTGCATATCATAAGCATTTGCATTGCATCCTCAAACGCGTAGCATTTCCACTTCGTGTGGAGCATTACGGCAAAATTCAAACATTTGAATTCGAAGCATAAGCTAGGTTTGATACCTTCCTTGCCAGTCCTCTTTCTCAGCAGAGATGGCATAACTCAGGAGATTTTGGGGGGACGCGTTCCCCATACTTGTGCTCCCCGGCAGAGTCTTTTATTTAGACTTCTTCTTTCCCCAGCGGAGTCATCTTATCTGTGGATCGTGAGTCAGTTAGAAGTTTGCCTTAGTTTGGCCTTTTCTTTTGTGAAATCCAGTTCTCGCCTGGTAGTCAGTTCTAGCTTGACATATTTTGTTTGCTAGTTTCCCTTTCTCAATAGGGGTGGTATAAACCAAAAGTTTTGTTTCACGTTATCCCCGACAAAGTCCACTTTGTGTTGGTTATCCTTTGCGGGTGTGATTGAGGTTGTATTCGTTTTGTGGGTGCGGTTGAGGTCTTATTCATGTTTTCTTTGTGGGTAGGGTGATTGAGGTCAGTCTTCCTTTGCGGGTGCAATTGAGGTTGTATTCATTTTGTGGGTGCGATTGAGGTCGTATTCATATTTTCTTTGTGGGTAGAGTGATTGAGGTCAGTCTTCCTTTGAGGGTACAATTGAGGTTGTATTCGTTTTGTGGGTTCGATTGAGGTCGTATTCATGTTTTCTTTGTGGGTAGAGTGATTGAGGTCAGTCTTCCTTTGTGGGTACAATTGAGGTTATATTCGTTTTGTGGGTGCGATCGAGGTCGTATTCATTTTTTCTTGGTGGGTAGAGTGATTGAGGTCAGTCTTCCTTTGAGGGTACAATTGAGGTTGTATTCGTTTTGTGGGTGCGATTGAGGTCGTATTCATGTTTTCTTTGTGGGTAGAGGGATTGATGTTAGTCTTCCTTTGTGGGTACAATTGAGGTTGTATTCGTTTTGTGGGTGCGATTGAGGTCGTATTCATTTTTTTCTTTGTGGGTAGAGTGATTGAGGCCAGTCTTCCTTTGAGGGTACAATTGAGGTTGTATTCGTTTTGTGGGTTCGATTGAGGTCGTATTCATGTTTTCTTTGTGGGTAGAGTGATTGAGGCCAGTCTTCCTTTGCGGGTACGATTGAGGTCGTATTCGTCTTATTTTTGTGGGTATGGTTGAGGTCATACTCCTTATTTTTCAGCACGCTCCATTTCGTTATTCTCACCATTAGCAAATTTCCGGGTTCTTTGGTATTCAATCTCCGTGTATCCCGATTGTCTGAAAGTCGTCGCTATCATACCTTCAGGACCAAGTTGATTGAATAGGGGCAGCTGTAGCACCCCAAAATTTGCTCACCTTACTTTAGTACTAACTGGTTTATGTTTCATCTCATTTTTGCATTATCATGTGTGCATATCATTGGTTCTTAGCATGGGGTCAAGGTGCCTGAGGCAGTTCAAGAGGAGAAGATGTTCTTCAAGCAAGAGTCCTTATATTGTCCAAGAGAGCTCAAGTGGATCACTCTCTCCTAACCAGTGCAGAAATTAGGGTTTTGAGATTCTTGGGTTTATTGCTCCAATGGTCAAGCTTCTTGGGTTTTTATCATCACCAAATGGCATATCTTATCTTTGTTGGAGAGGATACACATCATATTCAGAGGAATTTGGATTTGGAGACTGTGTTATTTCCTCCTAGACCGAGGGTACCAAAACTAGGGTTTGCTATAAAGTCAGTTTATTTCTGATTTTTTGGGCAAGACTTGATTCCATGGTATTCCTTGGGTCCCTGAGTATCTAGGAATGGAAGATTGTCCATCAGTTTGGTTCAGGAGAAGTTCAATTGGCCAATGGATTGGGAATCAGGAGAATTGGATAAAAATCAACAGTGAGAGGGGAAGTCAACTGTGAAGTTTTGAGGTTCTCTTCAAGGTTTTCAAGGTCCCACATCTTCGTATGGTATTCAATGGTCAAGTTTTATACCATTTATCAAGAATCAAGGGTTGATACAAAAGTTACTAAATATGGAAATGACCTATAATTTGAAAATTTCCTTTTTGGGAAAGTTCTTACACTACATTCAACTTGACTTTTCATCATCAAGGAAGCTTCAAATGAATTTTCCTCAAACATGAAAGTTGAAGATCTTTTTCTCCCTTTTCCAAAAAGTACTAGATGGTCTCCATATCATTTGTGAAACTCAAGTTATGACCAAAAGAAGGCAAGGTGGTTTTTAGGGTTCCATTTTCACAACTTTTGCATTTTGGGACATAGTGACCTATAATTAATGCCTTTGTTTCAAGCCACATTTTAACATCAAAGAACAATCCATAAGGGTTATTTTTGGCCTTTGAATTAATAGAATCTATGGCTTATTCATCACTTATTTTCCATAGTGCAAAATTGCCAAATTATTGAAAACTCATGAACTAAGACATCTCAAGGCCCAAATCAAATTCAGGTGTGATTAGCAATTGTTAAATAACTGATCCATCATGAAATATTTGGGTTACATGCATGGAAGAGGGTGTATTTCACATAATGCAAATTTGTCAAATGGGCCAAAACTCATTAACCAAGGAATGATTAAGACCCAAGTGATCATCAGTGGATTAACCCTAAGTATTTAAGATTACTCATGCACTGGTTTGGGGGGAAGACACGTGATTTTGGAGAGTTCTCAAGTTGTAACCCTAAAACTTTTCTTCATTGAATCTCTCAATCCACAAGAGCTTTTCCAAAAATTCTTTCTCAGTCTTCCTCCTTGGGATCCATAGAACACAAAGCAACCATCATTCGCAGCTAATAACAAGGACACGTGTTGCACAATCTCAGGTTAGTGATGTTTTTCATGATCCTAAAACTCTATTTTTTGACATGTATGATGATCTGTGGTTGGTGCTGATCATGATGATATATTTTATATTGAATGTGGACGTGTAATTTGGTTGCTGCGTGAGTTTTAAGTTTTGGATGCAAATGTTATTTCGTTCGATTCTCTTTATACGTTGCTTGTTTAGGATTTTTTATCTGATATTCGTGTTCCTCGTTAAAATCTGGTCAGAATAGTATACTCCCTTGCGTTTTCTGGAAAAATATTTGTTGCAGGTGGTCGGAGAAGACGACCGGAACCCTAGTTCCGGCGTCTGGTACAGTCTCCGGCGAAGCTAGGGTTTGGAGGTAAGGGACATAATCTCCACTGTCTATAGTTTGATCCCACGGTCCATATGCTTCCATGTGTCTTAATTTTATTTATTTTTATTTATGGTTTGCGTGTTTGTCATCCCACGATAATTATCATGTGCCACCAAATCATAACCACTCATCCTAATTACTATTTGAAATATTGATTGATTGCCAAGCGTTAGATGCATCTAATGGTTGTCTGAATGCCAGCACATTAATGATTACATGTGCATATCACGTGTGACCCTTTCTCTTTTATTTTAATTTCTGACAATTCAGTGTGCGCTCGCGTACCATAACAATCATGTGCATATGATCCTGGCCATTCATCTTGCATAATACTTGAATTGTTTGACTATTTATGGAGCGTTAGATTGATCTAATGGTGAATAGTGAGTCAAATGGGTTGACTGAAGTCCACGCGTGCTTCATTTTTTATTTTATTTTTTTTTGCTGATGGATTTAAGTTTGGGCCTTGCTTTTCACACCCCTCCCTTTCAGCCCATTATATTTCCCAACGTGTTTTATTGCTATTCATGCCCCCCACGCCCATTCCCATTCCTTTTATTTTATTTAATTTGCATTAATTCATTTTTAATTTTTAAAAATAGATAATTGCATTAAAAAATTCCCAAAAAATTCAAGAATCATATTTATAATTTTATAAAATTTTCCCAAATTTTATTTTATTATTTTATTTTATTTTTAGCATCTAAAATAATTATTTGTTTATTTTCTTTTTAAATTTATTTCATACATGCATACCATGACTGGTTCATTTTATTTCTCATCATCCATAAAACCTTTTGAACTCATTCTTTTTGCATTGTTTCACCAACATTTTGAATTGCATTAAAATATTTTTCTCTCATTTTTAAAATAATTTCATATTGCATTTTAGTCCTCCTTTTTTGCATATTGAGCCATGTTTCTTGTCTGAACTTTGTATAATTGTTTGAATGATTTATCTGGGGAATTTTGGCATGAGTTTTGGACATGTTGTTTGCTTCTGGTTGAGATATGTTGATAATTAATTTGGTGATTTTAGAAGATGTCTTGCTAATTGTTTAACTGCTCTTTGTGTGAGATCTTCTTGTATGTACATCCTTGATCATGCCTGAGTATTTGTTTGAGAAGGCACTTGTCCCATTGTTTTGGGATTGTGTCTTTGACTTCTTGAACCATGTTTGAATTGTTATAGGTCACTTGATCACCATTATATGTCATTGCTTGGGTTTCATCTCTTTTACTTATGTCTATTTTGTACTAACCTTGTATACAGGGGCTGAGGTAAGTTATTTAAGGGTGTGGATAAGTATCCATGTCCACTCTCACTCTTTCTTTCTCTCATATTTTCTTTTCTTTAGGTTTAGGTTGTTGTTAAACCTCCCCTTAGGGCCATCTTTGCATGATAACATTAGGATAGATTCTCCCCGTAGTGTTTTTTCTTTTCTTTTGAGTCCCTCTTCTCATCTCAAAACATCTCTAAAATACTTAATAAGGTCAACTTGCCTTGCACACGAACCTTAAACATAGGAAATGAAGATTGAGGGGTCCCCCTTCTCTCTTCTAGAGTGTTGAGCATACGTCCCATTGGGGGCGACCATGCGACGCACTCACTCCCGTGTCATAGACTTTGGTTCAAGTTGAGTTACGAACTAACTCAAGTCACTTCTGTCCTAAAAAATACAAACAAACTTCAAACCTTTTTATCTTGCGGGATTGTCAAACTAAAGGCTATTTTCAAAAAGGGCACGTTACTTTCCGTCTGAGTCGCAAACAGGCATCGACCCTAACTGCCGGACGCGAACTTAACGTCGCTCATAAACAACACAAAAAGAACTTGGTCCGAACTACGTTGACTCTGAATTCCCCATTGCACAAAGGGGGTACGTAGGCCTAGGACGTCGACGTCCTACCGAGTCTGTCTTTGTCTTCCCCTTCCCCGTCTTAGTGTAGCCATAGATGATAGGATAACTCACCCTTAGAATAGACAACAAGCATGGATCCCATCGAGTATGATGGACGCGTGGGGTGCTAGCACCTTCCCCTCGCGTAACCGACTCCCGAACCCAGGCTATGGTTGCGATGACCATTCCTTTCCCTCTTCCTCAAGTTTATGCGATGTTCCCTTTCCCTCTCTTGGGATAAATTTACACGGCTGGCGACTTTGTTTTTCCGCGCCACTTTCGCGTTTGTACCTGGATGAAAATCCTGGGAGCGACAAGGGGTAAAATAGTCTTTTAGGGGTTTAGATATTTTATATAAATAGAGATTAGAGAGAAATAGTGAGAAAGGAAAGAAAAAGGAAAGAAAGAGAAGGGAAGGAAAGGAAGAAGAGAGAAAAGAGGAGAAGAGGAAAATCGACATAACTCCGGTTCGAGCGCGATTAATCGGGTAAGGGTGAGAAGTTTCAATTATATCTTGCTTGTGTATGTATATGTGTTGTTTGTTGTAATTGTTTTGGTTGTTTCGCGACTTTTCTTATCAATTGGAATTAGGAGCAATTGATAGAAATCGATGTTTTCACGGATGAAATTCGATATAAACTGCGTAGAATATTTGATGTTAGGTTTGGATCATGTTTTGGTTGTTATAGCATGAATTGGAAGTGTTTGGGGTGGGAGAATGATGAATTTGGACCCAACATGACCTATATCAGCGCTGCTGCGAATCCCAGAATTCGCAGGTTCGCACTGCGAACGGCAGCGAATAGGAAAGCGAAGGCTCGCCAGAGCTTCGCACTGCGAATGAGGAGGCGAATGTTCGCCAGCAGTTCGCACAACGAACTTTGTATCCTTTTCCTTCTGCCATGGTTCGCTGGGGCTTCGTACGGCGAATGAGGAAAGTGAATGCTCGCTAGGAGCTTCGCATTGCGAACATGGCAGATTGTTCTATTTTGTTTCCCTCATAACTTTGATCCCTAACTCGGTTTGAAGCGAGGTCGGATGCGTTGGAAAGCTTATGAGCTGTTCTTTCTTATTAACTGGTTTTGATATTGGTTGACCGATTTAATTATGTCGGGAATTGGAATAGTATCATTTTGTCGGCTTTTACCGTCGTAATTGTATGTGATTGACGTGTTATCATGTGACATGCTTTTAATATGTATTGTATAGCTTGTGTGTTGTTATATGATGTGAATATATATGATGAGTGTTGGTGATGATGGTTTGTGGTCTTATGGAGAAATAAATGTGTTGTTTTCGGTTTGATTTCAATGTATGATAATGATGTTGTTGTGTGGTGAAATATATTGTATGATTGTTGTGGTTGATGGTGAGTAATTCTTGATGTGGATTGATATGAATGTATATGATAAAATGCTAATTGTTGTGGTTTGTGGTTAATGATGAAATGCATTGTGTGTGTGAAATTCAATGTGTGTTATTTGGTGGCTTTATGGCAAGTAAATGCATTGTTTGAATTGATTTCCAATGCATGAATAATGATGATGAGATAATTCATATTGTTGAATTATGAATGTATGGAATTGATGAGTTGAAATATATGCATGATTATGGTTGCATTATGTGTGCATTTGAATGTCATGAGTCATTGTATGCCAAGCATCATGATATGCATTCTTGTGATGTCGTGTGCCCTAGTGGGTGTTAGCGACGAATCGATTCCCGAGGGAATCCGCTATAACATCGTGCGCCTTATACAAAGAGCACTGAAAGCGATGATTATAGACGATCGTGAGCCTTATACCAAGAGGACCAAAAGCGATCAGATTGTGCGCCTTATACAAAGAGGACTGAAAGCGATCCATAAACGTTGTGCGCCTTATACCAAGAGGACCGAAAGCGACGGGGAACATCGTTTGCCCGACGGGGAGTTACACTAAGTAACAAGTGATGGTTCCAATAGTTCTTGAGTGAACTAGTGATGAGATGATGGATGGATGGTACCGCATATGCATTGCATAGAGTCGTTGTGTCGGTCTCTGTGCATTTGCATAAATCATGAATGGATTGATTATGTGTGAGAATCATGAATGGATTGATTATGTGTGAGAATTGTGAATAGATGCATTATGTGTGGGAAATTGTGAATTGATTGAGTATGTGTTGAGAATTATGATTGGATTGGTGAATTGATGTGCATACGTGATAAATGCATTGTTTATGGATGATATGCTATGAATGAATATGTGTGATGTGACGGTGTGTTTCCATATGTCATAACTTTGGTGTGCATTATGTGTGAATAGGTCATTATGTCGGTATAATTGATACGTGTTATATGTGTTAGTATGTGATTGTGTGGGTGAGTTTATTTATACATGTGATTGAATATGTTTATGCATATTATTATGCAATCTTGATTTAGTTGTTATTTCTCACCCTTCTGCTGTGGTTTATTGCTCTATGAGGCAATTGCAGATTTGTAGTCTTGGAGGCTTTTGTGAAGATTAGCCCTCCGTTCTTTTGTCGGTCTTGGTGTCTGCTCTGATACGTAGCACGGGAGTCGGGGAACGATTATTTTATATATATATATATATATATATATATATATATATATATATATATATATATCTTTGTTAGATTTATTTTGTATTATCTTTGTATGTATATTTTGATGTTATAAAACAATTTATTTTGTAAAACAAGTCAGTAATGGATCTTTCCGCTTTATTCCATAATTGAACTTTCCTTTTATATGGAAAAAGTTTCTCTTTGATGTTATCCCAGTTTGTGTTATGTATCAAATAATTGAGCAGGAGATGTGGTTTCTTTCTGTAAATGTGGCATCCTTGATTCTGTCGGAAAAATAAATTTTTAGTTACTCTGATTTATTTATGTATTATTTATTAGCGATGGGAAAAGGGGTGTTACATTAGTGGTATCAGAGCAGGTCGGTTCGTCCGGCCAAGTTGTTGAGTCAGTTGGTGTGACAGTTGAATACTGTCGATGTTGTTTGTTCCTTAGTACGTGATAGGTGTGTGAAACACTGTCAGTGCTTTCTAGTTTTCTAATCCTTCAGGTGTGGGAATGAGATAAGTGGGGGAGAAGCTGGTACTTCTCCAAGTTGCTTCAGGTGTGGAGCGTTGGCTCAGTGTGTTGTGAATTGCAAGAATGTAAGTGCTCTTTGGACAATGCTATTCCCGGTTCCGGAGGGAATGCGGAGGTAAGGTTTGTGTCAACTAAGGAATTATACCTTAGGTAGTGGTGTGCACGAGATGCAAGAAATGATATTATAGTTTGGTAAAGACGGTTTATGCCCCATCATGATTGTCGGTTGTCTATTGACAAATTGAGGAACTGATCACCCTTAATCTCTTGTTGATAGTAGACGGGAATTATGTTGGATGGAATAGACGTGTCTTTCCGGCTGTGATAGTGCGGGCAATGAATTGTTTGGATTTAAGAAAAGGATTACGGATTGTTTTGATTGGGTCAATGAAGCTTCTTATACTGGAAGATGAAATGGATTAGAGGTTTTGGTATGTTGGTCCAGTTGGGAAGTCATTGAGAGAGAATGATTGGGTATTATTAATGGTTGCTTCTTAGAGAGTAGAGAGTGAACTCAAAATTGGACGAAGGTGAATATTTGAGGTTTATATCTGCTAAGTAAGTAGAAGAACTTTTAGGATGTGAAACTCAGATGTTTATCATGTTTGTGATGATAGTGTTCTGGAAATTGGCAGAAAGGCCACAGTGATGGGCTGTCAGTTGTGTGTGATTTCCAGATGTTTTTTCGGATGGAATATTGGATGTTAGCGTTAGAATTACTCAGATTGAAAGAGCGGTTGGAAGATTTACTGGAAAAAGGGATTTGTGAGGCAAAGTGTGTCGTCTTAGAGAGCTCCAGTATTGTTAGTAACAAAAAGGAAGGATGATTGAACGGAATAACAAGCATGATGTGTATAATGGTATTGAGACTATGGGAAGCAAGACTTAGAGTTCTGGTGAGGTTTGAATTCTTTGGAGTTTTAAGGCATTAATGAAAATTGTGAGGAAACCCTTGTGGGTGGATGTAGCATTGCGTTTGAGAGTTCTTTTTGGTTGATTGTTGATACATGTTGGAATTTGTGGATTTGGACGGTCGAGAGAAGAAATTGTGTATGGATTACTAACAGTTGGATAAGGTAACGATTGAGAATAAGTGTCCACTTTCAGGAATAGATGACTGGAATGGTTTGGTTGAGTTTGATTGAAATTACAATTGTTTGGAACGTTTGATAAGGATAGTGAATTGTGTGAGTTGAGGCTTTGATAGATTTAATGTGACTGGTTAGGTTTGTTATCCTCAGAATAGGCTATTATTTACTCGATTAAGCTTGTATGTGAGTAACCAGTTACCCAGTGGGAAATTTTGCAAAAGCTTTAAGAATTGATATCTTTTGGAATTTGGTTGGGCATTACAATGCACAGTGATGTTGTACGGTGTTAGTAATGCGTCTGTAATGTTTGTGGAGTAGAGGAATCGTATCTTCCATATTTAATTGGATAAGTTCATAGAGGTTTTGATTGAGGATATTCGGATTTGTGATGAACTCAGAGGGAGAACAAGTGAAGTGTTTGGGAATCGAATTGCAAGTGTGGAAAAGAAAGGAATTTTTATGCTAAGTTATTCAAGTGAGAACTTGGGTTGAAAAAGGTTGGTTTTCTTGGATATATTATTTCTAATGATGGTATTGTTATGGGTCCATCGGCAGTAGATGCAGTTCTACAATGAGAGGCTCCGAAGTTGGTTGAGGAGATTAGAATCTTTTTGGACTTTAGTTGGTTATTACCGGAGGTTAGGGAAGGCTTTTCCAAGTTAGTGTTTTCGTTACTTCGGGTGACTTGTAAAAGGTAAGTCGTTTGCTTTGGATGTTCATTGTGAGGAAAGTTTGAGAGGGTCAAAGTAGAAGTTGTCTACGGATCCAGTTTTGATACTGCGTGATCCTGATAAACCATTTGTGAGGTATTGGGATGCGTCTTTGATGAGTTTGGTCAGTGTGTTAATGCAAGAGGGTAAAGTCGTGGCTTGTGCTTTACGACAATTAAGGATTCACAAAAGGATCTATATTATTCAGGATTTGGAATTGGTCGCGGTTGTAGTGTGTTGGAAAATTTGGAGGTATTATCTTTCTGGTTCTAGGTTCGAAGTGTTTAGTAATCGCAAGAGTTTAGAGTACTTGTTTGGTCTGAAGGAATAGAGTATGAGACAACGAGGATGGTTAGAATTCGCGGCGAGTTAGGGATTTAGCTTGGAGTATCCTTCGGGAAGAGTTAAGGTTGTGCGTGATGAGTTAAGTCGAGAGTTTTTATACATGTCTGTTGTGATGGTCAGAGAATTAGAGTTGATTGAGCAGTTCAGAGACTTGTGTCTGGTGTGTGAGATAACACGGTATAGTGTGAGGTTGGGTATATTGAAAGTGAACAGTGATTTTTGGTGAATATGAGAAAGAGTTAGACTTTGGACGTTTCAGAATGGAAGTGTTAGGTGAAAG
The DNA here is from genome assembly GCA_022829125.1 of Lathyrus tuberosus. Taxonomy (NCBI): domain Eukaryota; kingdom Viridiplantae; phylum Streptophyta; class Magnoliopsida; order Fabales; family Fabaceae; genus Lathyrus; species Lathyrus tuberosus. The sequence goes on from JALAZF010000080.1 coordinate 17,146,323, forward strand.
GTTTAACTATTATTCATGGGCTATTATGTAGATGGATGTTTTGGTTGTATGTTCGATTGGAGAATCGTATCATTGTTGCAATATTGTTGTGTGACAAGGATGTTGGTAAGGTGGTCACGTAGAGGTTGTTGAAACGATGTTGGGTCGTGGAACTTTATGTTCTTGTTGTGTTTCGGTTCAAGAGTGAACCTATGTGTGTTCGTAACTGGGGTATTCTTTGAGTTATGAGTTGGTCGTGGAGTGCATTGTATGGGCTTTACATCTTGTCGTTGTAGTTGTCGTCGTGTCGTTTCGTTGTAGTAATTGCTGTTAGTGAGGTGGTTTTTCAGTTTGTGTTATTCGTGGTGTGCTTTTGTTGGCATGTTAATTTGTTAGTCGGATGCGCGAGTCGTGTCCGGAGTTGTTCGTCTCAGTATATTTTCGAGGACGAAAATGTCTACGTGGGGGAGAATTGTAACGCCCCGATTTTGTCTTATTTATTTAATTGAGTCGATTTAATTATTTTTGTTTTATATTATTTTATTCTTGACTTTTATTTGACAATATATTATTTTTCATCGTTGTTTATATTTTATCGCGTTTTGAGAGCGTTTGCGAGATATTTGAGCTGAGGGGTAAAATAGTCTTTTAGGGGTTTAGATATTTTATATAAATAGAGATTAGAGAGAAATAGAGAGAAAGGAAAGAAAAAGGAAAGAAAGAGAAGGGAAGGAAAGGAAGAGGAGAGAAAAGAGGAGAAGAGGAAAATCGACATAACTCCGTTTCGAGCGCGATTAATCGGGTAAGGGTGAGAAGTTTCAATTATATCTTGCTTGTGTATGTATATGTGTTGTTTGTAGTAATTGTTTTGGTTGTTTCGCGACTTTTCTTATTGATTGGAATTAGGAGCGATTGATAGAAATCGATGTTTTCACGGATGAAATTCGATATAAACTGCGTAGAATACTTGCTGTTAGGTTTGGATCATGTTTTGGTTATTATAGCATGAATTGGAAGTGTTTGGGGTGGGAGAATGATGAATTTGGACCCAACATGACCTATATCAGCGCTGCTGCGAATCCCAGAATTCGCAGGTTCGCACTGCGAACGGCAGCGAATAGGAAAGCGAAGGCTCGCCAGAGCTTCGCACTACAAATGAGGAGGCGAATGCTTGCCAGCAATTCGCACAGCGAACTTTATATCCTTTTCCTTCTGCCATTGTTCTCTGGGGCTTCGCACGGCGAACGAGGAAAGTGAATGCTCGCTAGGAGCTTCGCATTGCGAACATGGCAGATTGTTCCATTTTGTTTCCCTCAAAATTTTTGATCCGTAACTCGGTTTGAAGCGAGGTCGGATGCATTGGAAAACTTATGAGTTATTCTTTATTATTAAATGTTTTTGATATTGGTTAACCGTTTAATTATGTCAGGAATTGGAATAGTGTCGTTTTGTCGGCTTTTACCGTCGTAATTGTACGTGATTGACGTGTTATCATGTGACATGCTTTTAATATGTATCGTATAGCTTGTGTGTTGTTATATGATGTAAATATATATGATGAGTGTTGGTGATGATGGTTTGTGGTCTTATGGAGAAATAAATGTGTTGTTTTGGTTTTGATTTCAATGTATGATAATGATGTTGTTGTGTGGTGAAATATATTGTATGATTGTTGTGGTTGATGGTGAGTAATTCTTGATGTGGATTGATATGAATGTATATGATAAAATGCTAATTGTTGTGGTTTGTTGTTTATGATGAAATGCATTGTGTATGTGAAATTCAATGTGTGTTATTTGGTGGCTTTATGGCAAGTAAATGCATTGTTTGAATTGATTTCCAATGCATGAATAATGATGATGAGATAATTCATATTGTTGAATTGTGAATGTATGGAATTGATGAGTTGAAATATATGCATGATTATGGTTGCATTATGTGTGCATTTGAATGTCATGAGTCATTGTATGCCAAGCATCATGATATGCATTATTGTGATGTCGTGTGCCCTAGTGGGTGTGAGCGACGAATCGATTCCAGAGGGAATCTGCTATAACATCGTGCGCCTTATACAAAGAGGATTGAAAGCGATGATTATAGACGATCGTGAACCTTATACAAAGAGGGCCAAAAGCGATCGGATCGTGCGCCTTATACCAATAGGACTGAAAGCGATTCATAAACGTCGTGCGCCTTATACCAAGAGGACCGAAAGCGACGGGGAACATCGTTTACCCGACGGGGAGTTACACTAAGTAACAAGTGATGGTTCCAATAGTTCCTGAGTGAACTAGTGATGAGATAATGGATGGATGGTACCGCATATGCATTGCATAGAGTCGTTGTGGGGGTCTTTGTGCATTTGCATAAATCATGAATGGATTGATTATGTGTGAGAATCATGAATGGATTGATTATGTGTGAGAATCATGAATGGATTGATTATGTGTGAGAATTGTGAATGGATGCATTATGTGTGGGAAATTGTGAATTGATTGAGTATGTGTTGAGAATTATGATTGGATTGGTGAATTGATGTGCATACGTGATAAATGCATTGTTTATGGATGATATGCTATGAATGAATATGTGTGATGTGACGGTGTGTTTCCATATGTCATAACTTTGGTGTGCATTATGTGTGAATAGGTCATTATGTCGGTATAATTGATACGTGTTATATGTGTTAGTATGTGATTGTATCGGTGAGTTTATTTATACATGTGATTGAATATGTTTTTGCATATTATTATGCAATCTTGATTTAGTTGTTATTTCTCACCCTTCTGTTGTGGTTTATTGCTCTATGAGGCAATTGCAAATTTGTAGTCTTGGAGGCTTTTGTGAAGATTAGCCCTCCGTTCTTTTGTCGGTCTTGGTGTCTGCTCTGATATGTAGCACGGGAGTCGGGGAACGATTATGTTATATATGTATACCTTTGTTAGATTTATTTTGTATTACCTTTGTATGTATATTTTGATGTTATAAAACAATTTATTTTGTAAAACAAGTCAGTTATGGATCTTTCCGCTTTATTCCATAATTGAACTTTCCTTTTATATGGAAAAAGTTTCTCTTTGATGTTATCCCAGTTTGTGTTATGTATCAAATAATTAAGCAGGAGATGTGGTTTCTTTCTGTAAATGTGGCATCCTTGATTCTGTCGAAAAAATAAATTTTTAGTTACTCTGATTTATTTATGTATTATTTATTCGCGATGGGAAAAGGGGTGTTACAGGTTGGATTCTATGAGGATTGAAAAAGAAAAGAAAAAAAGAGAAAAATATGACAAAGAAAAGAAAAAGAAAAAGAAAATCCTTGAGAAAAGAAACAAAAAGAGTTTAAATAACTGTGCTAAATAAGTATTGTGTTTTGTGTAACACTTGGGATGAAAGAAGAAGTTTGATTGAAATTTTGTGTTTGAACTTTTGTGAGTTGATCACTCCCTTAGGTTTAGGCAAGTTTTTGTTTCGATTAGCTTTAGGAATTTCCCCTTGTTTGTTTACCCGACCACGCTACAACCTTGAAAGTCCTTGTGATTCTTGCCTTTGTATGTTCAATGTGAATTTTTGGATGAATGCATAATTTAGTCTTTTGTTTGCAAGATTGTTGTGTGAGTGAAAAGAACCTCATTTTGTGTTTTTCATCTACCGATGATTATTTTTTCTAGGTGTGATTCACATTTGAACTTGTGTTGTTTTAGAATTTTTGGCATGACTTTTGTACTTTGCTTTTGTTTCGTGACTATGTTATCGTTGTAGTTTAGTGGTAAGTATTTACTTTGTGTGTACCGTTTTTCATTTGAACCATACATTTGGTTATCACTCGGTTTCGTTGAGTTGTTTGATTCTTGTTTGAGGACAAACAATTATGTAAGTTGGGGAGAGTTGATAAGTGCAAAATGTACCTATTTTTGAATATAAGTTTTGTTGCACTTATCATTACTTGTGTTATAATTGGTTGAATAAACCCCACTTTATGTGTAAATATGTTTACTTTATGTTTTCGTGTGTATATTGCGTTTTCTTGTAAATATCATTGATTTTAATTGATTTCCATTTATTTTTGCAGGTATTCAATCAATGATATCTTGTCATTGTTGTATAGAGCATTGAATAAGCTTTCCAGCGCTTCGAACTGGCCGAAAAACGGAGTTACGGTTCTCAAGTTATGGCCGAAACATTTTTCACTACAGCAAGTAGCGCGCTTAGCGCGCCAGACCGTGCTTAGCGGGCTTTTAAGGCGGTTTAAACATTAATAAGGGCGCGTTTAGCGTCCAGAGCGCGGTCTGCGATGATGACAGCAATAAATAGGGGTAAAAAACACATTTTTTAGGGATGGTTTTGGGGATTCTTGCTCCAACTCCATCAAACTTCATTTTTTCAGTAGATTAGCTTAGAAAACAACATGGAAGCTTGCATACGGATGATCCGGGGTGGATTGATCGTCGACCGGCTCTGACAAACCACGAGATATTTGGTTCATTTATCTTCTTCTTTGTGTTTTTCTTCAATGTTGGGTTGTTGTATATGTATTTGTTCTGAACTCATGTATATTTGTCGCCCATGGCATTGTATAAAACTTGCTTTACAAATCTCTATTGGTGACTGTCTCTGATTTTTGCTTTATGCGCGGGGTTTGAGTTGCGTTAGAGATAATCCTCGCAAACTTCGATTAGGGATGATTATCTGTTAGTTTCTGGATTCTAGAGATAGATTTAAGAGCTAACAATTTTCAATAGACATCGAAGCTTAATGCCTTCATGCCTCGAGTCGCGCGCGAGAGTGTCGACGAGGGTAACACGATTGTTTGCTCAACTTTGCGTTAGACATAACCTTTGTTGTGAGCGATGTTGGGTGATATTGAGGAGTATTGTAGGTTGAGTATAACTGGTTGATAAGTTTAAGTTTGTGAGGAGTCGGTTATGTGCATGCCGGAAAAGTTTGTCTTGCTGAAGAATGAATTTGTTTTATGTTTTAATGTTTACTTTTCTGTTTTCTTGTTTTAAACCATTCTAATCCAAACTCATTAACGCGAGAGATTGTCGAACGACATTCTTTCCCTCGTGTAAGACCCTAATTTTTACCCCTAAGATTTCACTAATTTCATTTGCATATCATTACCACAAACAAGATCACAATCTGTGTTTCTCCTGGGCACCTGTGTGATTCTCTTATTCTTACTTGCTTCTGTTTATCTAACCTCTAACCAAAAAAAAAAATATATGCTGTCGTTTGCTTGTTTCTCTCTCTGTGTGTTGTGCAGGTTTGTCAAAGACAATGAAGTGATTTCAAGTCACATGTGGTTGTTCAAAAGCAAGATGTCTTGTGCTGAGATTCTTCAGTTTATCAAGCAGTGGTTCATATGAGTTTTGGGATTCAGACAGATTCAGATGGCTGTTGTTCACTTGTGGCTTGTTCAGTGGTAGCTGTGTGCACTTTATCAGAGGCTTGTGAAAAAAAAGTCAAGTTTGGTTTTGGGCTAAAAAAAGAGACTTGCTATCCATTATCCACATCTTTTAACCAAATTTTCCATACCCATTCTCTAAACCATTTTTCACATTTTTAACCAATTTATCCATATCCTTTTATTTTACTACCAAAACCATTTTTTCCCTAATCCATTTCCTAAACCAAATATCCACATTTATCATTTCACATTTCAAGTATCCAAATTCAACTATCCATTCCTTAAACCATTTCTATTAACCATTTTGTTATCAAACCATTTATATCCATTCAAAATCCATTTTTTTAAATCCACTTTTTTTTTAGTCATTATCCATAATTTCATTTCTATCCAAAAAAAAAACCAATATCCTTTTCTTTTATTTGTATCCATTTTCCATTTTTCAATAACCATTTTTTTAATCCAACTTAATTCAATATCCATTTTGAAATTCTTTTTTCCTATCCAATTTTTATCCATTTTATATCCAATTTCTTTTTCTTTTATTCATTGTCATTATCTATTCATAAATCATATTCCAAAGATCCATACATTTTCATTGTTTACCAAAGCCCATACAAATAAAACAGGCCATGATACATACACACGAGCTCACTATATTGCAATAATTACCAAAAGTATTCTACACAATATTGCTACATACAAAACCAAGTTGATTCACACTAGCCTACCACTCCATACAACCAAGCCAAACCCACACGGCTACAGTCCAAGCCGTTAGCTGCTACTACAAATTAAGAGTGAACTACTTAAAACTTCCAACTTGCCAAGCCTACACGCCGTCCTAGCCGAGCTGTACACAGACACAAACCACCAAGCCGCAAGCCACTACCAGTTTCCAAGCCAAGAGTTCACAAGCTACAAAGCATTCAAAAACGACATCACGCTGCCTGCACTCAGAAGCAAAACGACGCAACACACATGAGCTACAAAATGCGTCGTACTCACGAGCCACTCTTCAGCACTGCACTCCACACGCGGCCAAAACGCAAAGAATTATTCCAAAACGGCAACGCTTTTTCTTTTCCAAATTCAACTACAAACTCACCACATCCTTCTATAAATTCAGCATCCCTCTCCTCATTTCAGGAAGCTTTGAAGAGCCAAATAATCCCTGCAGAAAAATCAAATCAAAGCTTCAATCTCATTTCCACCATCTTCCATTTTTTAGTTTTCATCGCACCTCAAATCCACACTCAAACTCCATCAATTCATAACCTGTAAATCATTTCAACAATTCAACAATAATACTATTCCAGCCGCAACAAGCTTGCGCGCCATCTTCTCCAATTTCAATTCGCACAACCTTCCCGTTAACTTCAACAACCGTTCATCAAAAAACACCGATTCACAAGTTCAGAATAAGAAGAAAAGGAGAAGAAGATTCGGATTATTCACCATCTTCGAAGGTACTGAAGCTTTCTCCGAGAATTTTTGCGGTTTCGATTCGGATGAACGAGACTTTGATACATGAAATTGGTAGCACCATTGAGATCTACACGGTGTTCCGATCATTACCGTGTGTTTTTTACTTCCCGTCGACGCCGTGAGTTCCGCCGCGTGCTCCCTCCCCTTGGCCGTGAATAGTGTCACGATGAGTTGGAGAAGATGATAAAAGATATTCTGAACATTTATTTATTTTTCCTTTTTCCACTTAAATTGTGTTTTTATTTTTTTTCTTTTAAAATAATGGCGGGTTGGGCCTAAAGCCCGTGTTGTTTCAATCACTTCACACCACCTCCATTTTCAACTCAACACCTCCCTCTCACTTTCTATTTCATTTAAACCTTTCTTTATTTATTTCAAAATTGATATCCATTTTTTTTAGATATTAGTATTTTTATGATTTTGTCTTCTCTGAATTTTTTCTTAAAAAAAATCCTTTGAAAAAAATATTTTAATTCTTCTTTCTCCTCATTTAATTTCTTTTCGTATTTTGGCTTTGTTGTTGGTTGTGTGGATCATAATTTTTAGATCCACTTTTCTTCATCTATTTTCTTTTTGATCGATGAAAGTCGAAGTGATCTTGAAATTCTTTTGTGGAATTTCGATCGAGACGAGATCATTTCCACCTTTTCTTTTCGTGTGGCACCGCTTTAGGATAACGATCCCTATATCGTTTATCTCGCGTGCATTAACACATACATTTCATGGCCGACCTCATTCGTAGGGTAATTGCTCGAACAAATTACTCGGCGTGCGCTTAACATAGACCAAAATTTGTCCCGCCTCGGAATAAAATATCAAAAATAGTTGATATTTGTCTTTTGGTTCAAAACTTATGAAACTTGTTGTTAGGAGGCTTTGGTCTTATCAATCCTCTAATGAGTTCTCATTAATCTTGACCTAAGTGCAAGTATCCAATTATAATTGATCACTAACTTTAACTACTAATCACTAACTTACTAACATTACTCTTGTACTAACTTCTTTACAATTACTTCTCGCACCCTATCTCTTTTACTTTTATGCTTCATTTTATCATTTCATTTCATGTTTATGCTTCCGCAATTTTTCCTTTGTCCGTTGGACACATGTTTATGCTTCCGCAATTTTTCCTTTGTCCGTTGGACACATGTTTATGCTTATGCCTTTTTCTCTTTGTCCACTTGGACCAAAAACATTAATAAAGGCTAAAACCTCTAAAAAACTTGTGCTTCTAATCTTGGACTATGGTTACTATCCCTTGCAATGGACATGGAGTTTTGCACTTAGACCTTGGACATCCAATGCAATTCTTGGAACCTTGGACTTAGACTTAGGACCTTTCTCCCTTTGCTTTGGAATTATGGTTCGAAGACTATGGAGCTTACTTGTGTGGTTAGCCTATTCTTATCCTTAGCTTTTACTTTATGCTTTAGGATAGTCACTTCTTCTCCTCCCCATTCTTCAATTTTCAAAACTCTCTCTCTTTTTCAAAACCTTCTTGATTTCAAACTTTCACCGCTTTCATAAACAAACCTTGACTTTGTCAAGTGACTTTACTCTTTTCTTTTCATTTCTTAACAAATGCTAAACTACATAAGCATATTGACACCTTTTTCAAAATACTTAAAAAACACCAAACTCACTTACTCTCTTTTTGTGCCCTCGTGCACTTTTTTTACTTTAACTTTTTCATAAGTTTAGACATGATTCATTTCTTTAAGCGGAATTATTCGCTTAGAAATGACGACTTGTCTTTACATTTAAAAACAACCAAAACAAACAAATTTCATTCTTTGTACCACGAACTACGAGGTTTTGATCCTACATTGCACATCGTGGGTACGTAGGCATGAGACGACAAGTCTCTCCAAACAGAAAAATCATAAAAACAATTTCTCTTCTCATCTCCTCAATCAATTTTCAAGCAAACCTTTTTCAGACCAAAAGCGGTAGATATTTCTAAGGGCTCCTATAGAGTACTATAGATGTTTTGGGTGCTAACACCTTCCCATTGCGTAACCAACCCCCCGAACCCAGACTCTCTTCACTTGTTCTCATTGTAGAGCTTGTGTAGGTTTTGTTCGTTCTTTTTCCTTTCCTTTTTGGATAAAATAAAAGTGCGGTGGCGACTCTTGCTTTTCGAGTTAAGTTAATCAATAGCTTATACTCACGATTTTGCCGCTACAGAAAAGTGGTGACTCTGCTGGGGAAACTCTGGTTCCTTGAGGGGTTTAGCCTACTTTGATTTATTTACTACTTTTGTCTGATTTTTTTGTTACTTGATTGTTCTGTTTTGGAGTTCCTCTGTGTGTGAGATAGGTCCTATACCCGGATCAGAGTGTACTTTGAGATAGGAGGATGGTATAGTCAAGGGAACTTTGAGGGAGTCGAATCCTGAAAAAGAAGAACTTGAGAATCCATCCACTCGGTGGTTGCTTCTTTGGAATTACTGATGCTGATCGAGCAATCGAGAAGGCATTACTTTTTCCATAGAAGCCTATAACACTGAGGACCGTAGTAACCCTTAACCCATCCTAGCCATTTTAGGATCGTGGCGCGGAAGCTATGAAGATGCAAATCTGACTTAGCTGTCACGCGATGCCACACTCAGGTTAGATTCTCTTGAGGATAACTACCAACCTCCGAGCAAATCGGCGTGCTGGTGTGTCTGATAGTGAATTGTGGACCCTGGGCACTCTGTTAGAACCACTGTTTTCTGCAGGTACAATGAAGACAAACCTTAGCACATACCTTTTGTGGACTGGTTCTTAACCTTGGCTCCATGCTCGTGACTCGAACCTTTGAACCTGTGTGCTTTGAGTGATCTTGTTTGTGGTTGTTGCATCCATGCACTCTTGCATCCATGAGCATACATATGCATTTCTTCCAGGTTGTCTTAGAAACTCATTTCGGTTGTCTCCTTCTCCAGTTATCTGTTCGCCACCAAGCTGTTTCCTCAACACAACTACGGAACTAGAGCTGCTGTCAGATTGAGAATGGAAAACCAAGAACAACATAACGCCGAAGTCAGAATGGAAATTGCTGAGTTGAAGGCCGGTATGACCAAGCTCACAGAAATGCTGCAAGTTCTGATTGCTAGAGGTGAACCACCTCAGAGGACTGGTCTGTTCATGGACACTCTTCAGCCACTCTATTGGGAAAAGATGATAGGCAGTGTATCATCTGGTTTTGCTGACCTAGTCACTATTGGAGAAAGACTAGAAGAAGGTATCAAGAAAGGAAGGATTGTTAATGCTGAAGCCTTTAGTGGTGCTAAAAAGTATTCTGGGAATTTTCAAAAGAAAAAGGATGGTGATACCCATGCTGTTTCGGTTGAAGGTAAACCTCATCGCAGACAACAACAATATGTAGCTGCAGTCGCTCCTGTTGTCAATGCTCAACCAGCTCAAGCTCCTCGTCAACCTGCTAGACAGAATCAGAATCGCAATAGGGTTAACTTTGATCCTATCCCGATGTCCTACACTGAGCTGTATCCATGTCTTGTAAAGAAAGGTTTGATTACAACAAGGGCTCTACCTCCTCCTCCAAATCCTCTTCCAGCAGGCTACAGGGCTGATCTTCACTGTGAGTTCCATCAAGGTGGGGCAGGTCATAACTTAGAAGGTTGCTTTGCATTGAAAGCTAGCGTACAAGAGTTGGTGAACTTAAAAATTCTGGACTTTATTGATAATAATCCCAATGTTGTCAACAACCCTTTGCCAGAGCATGCCAAGTGAAGTTTGAGTCAGTTCAGACGGATCATCTCCTAAAGCCAGTGTTTCAGACAGGACAGCTCATCCTTGTTGCTGATTAGTCACTAGGCCTTGTTTCTTTCTGTTTGCATTTTCCTTTGATTGTATTGTTTGTTTGCTTTCGAACTTCATTTGTACTTTCATGGTAATTTCAATGAAATGAGCATTGCAACTTTTGATTCAATTCATTTATATCCACTGTGTGCATCTTTATGCTTTCTTTTTCACAAAACAAAAATATATCTCCTATTCAATTTCTTTATCAAGCTTTTGTTTATGCAAAGATTGGAGGGAGGATGATGAAAACGAAATACCTAAAATTGCTAAACTGTATGCTTTCAATTGAAACTTGGCTGAGGATGTACAGGCATTGTTTCAACTCCTAAACACTGGAGAAATAAGGAAGTTAATCCCTTGTCAACCCCTTTGAGCCTAGAAGTTGGAGTTTCTTTCTGTACGAAAAAACCCGCATCTTAACCTGGGGATGGGTAGTTCTCAGTTAATTTGACTGTGCATGCAAAACACTTTCAATAAAGGTTGCAATCACAAGTTTTCCTTCGTACACATCAAAGAAGTGTCGAAGATGTCTTTCAAATCAAAAGCCAATGATGGTTCACCGTAATCATTAAGCCAGGCAGTCACTATCTTTCAAAAAAAATGAAAAAATGAAAATGAAAAGCCCGCTAAGTCAAAACCTATGAAGGAGACTTAGGCAAAAATTGGGGCATCCCGCTGACTGTAAGCTCAAATGACACAGTTCAGGCAAAAGTTAGGGATGACAAAAAAATCAATCAAGAGGTTACCAAAATCCTCAAAGAGAAAACAAGTTGACTGAGGTCCTCATCAAAAACAACAAAATGTTGTAAAGAGTGATTGCCATCTCAAAAAAAAAAAAAATCTCTCTTGAACCATCATCATAACAGTGTTGCAATTCCAAAATCACTTGGAACTTGAATGCATAGTTTGAATTAACTGAGCATAGGACTGGAGGTCATCATGAAGAATGGGTTGGGTACAAATAAACTTTGAGCCTATATCCTTTGTTTCAAAAACCGTGAACCAGACCACGTTACAACATTCAAAAGACCTAATTGAAGCCAGGTTTATTTTGAAAGCATACTACAGCAAGGTTGCGTAAACTGACTCCTATGTTTGTTGCCAATCATTTGCTTTGATGTCTTACCTTTGCTTTATCTTTCATCTTTGCATGTCTTAACCGCCGTGTTTTGACAAGTGTTTCATTTTTCTTTACATCAATAATATCATTCCAAAATGATTTTTGATTTCAAAATTGCATTGAGCTTTGCATTAAAATTAATATGTTTGAATAATCTTGTTTGCAGGCAAACTTTCCTCATCAAGGAATTTTCAAACAGTTGAGAAACTTGGTCAGTGATCCTATCAGGGGCACATTACATCCAGATCCTGTTGTGAATCAGATTTGTTGCTCAGTGCAAGTTAATCTCAGATTTGGTTAACCAGAAGATCTCTTTCAAGATTCATACCGAGTTTAGCCTTCTCAACAATCATCTCAAGAACTGAAGCCATGATCAGTTCATTCATCCCCAACAACTGAAGCTATGATCAATTTATCCTCAGCAATCATGTCAAGAATTGAAGCCATGATCAGTTCATTTTTTCCCCTGTAGCAGTCAGACTGAAGCCATGATCAGTTTATCCTCATCAGTCAAGCAATCTGGGGCAATCTTCTTCAAGAATCCTCAAGAAGTCTTTCCTCAAAATACCATCAGCCCGATACAATTCATAAGTGTGACAGAGATGTGCTCAACATCTTCTATCCAAGCAGAGTGGCCAGCGTTCCCTGTGTTGAGGAATCAGAGTTCCATTCTACCCTCACAAAAGAGTTTATCTCAGTTGTCTCTATCATCTGCATCGCATACATAAATCATTTACATATCATTGCATAGAAACATTTTCATAGCTCGAAGTGTGCTTCGTGCTCATATGCATTTTTCCGAGGTCCTGTTGCTTTCAACATCTTACCTTGTGACTAAAGTCCAACTTACTTGGCACCTACCAAAACTTTTACCTGCCTTTTCATTCAGTACCATTCCTGAATGTTGTCGTTTACCTGTCTTCTTTCATTCCAGTATTCTTTCACTCCAGTGCCATTCCTGGATGTCTGTCTCTTTTGATCTCCAGTGCCATTCCTGGATACCTTGTTCCTCTTGTTTCTCCCAGTGCTATTCCTGGAAGTCTTTTCTCTCCTCTATAATCCCCAACAGATCTGCTTGGATATCTTTCAGTGCCATTCCTGAAAGTTTTACCTGTTCATTCAGTGTCATTCCTGGATGAGATTTTACCTTTACTTTCAGTGCCATTCCTGAAAGTTTTACCTGTTCATTCAGTGCCATTCCTGAATGAGTTTTCTCCTTTGCATTCAGTGCTATTCCTGGATGTCTTTTTCACTGTCATTCAATGCCATTCTTGAATATAGTGATTCACCTTTATCTTTCAGTGCCATTCCTGAAAGTTTTACCTGTTCATTCAGTGCCATTCCTGGATGAGTTTTTACCTTTATCTTTCAGTGCCATTCCTGAAAGTTTTACCTGTTCATTCAGTGCCATTCCTGGATGAGTTTTTACCTTTACTTTCAGTGCCATTCCTGGAAGTTTTACCTGTTCATCTAGTGCCATTCCTGGATGAGTTCTCCCCTTTGCATTCAGTGCTATTCCTGAATGTCTTTTTCACTGTCATTCAATGCCATTCTTGAATATAGTGATTCACCTTTATCTTTCAGTGCCATTCCTGAAAGTTTTACCTGTTCATTCAGTGCCATTCCTGGATGAGTTTTTACCTTTACTTTCAGTGCCATTCCTAAAAGTTTTACCTGTTCATTCAGTGCCATTCCTGGATGAGTTTTTACCTTTACTTTCAGTGCCATTCCTGAAAGTTTTACCTCTTCATTCAGTGTCATTCCTGGATGAGTTTTCTCCTTTGCATTCAGTGCTATTCCTGGATGTCTTTTTTCACTGTCATTCAATGCCATTCTTGAATGTAGTGATTCACCTTTATCTTTCAGTGCCATTCCTGAAAGTTTTACCTGTTCATTCAGTGCCATTCCTGGATGAGTTTTTACCTTTACTTTCAGTGCCATTCCTGAAAGTTTTACCTGTTCATTCAGTGCCATTCCTGGATGAGTTTTCTCCTTTGCATTCAGTGCTATTCCTGGATGTCTTTTTCACTGTCATTCAATGCCATTCTTGAATGAAGTGATTTACCTTTACCTTTCAGTGCCATTCCTGAAAATTGTATCTGTTCATTCAGTGTCATTCCTGAATGAGTTTATCTTTACCTTTCAGTGCCATTCCTGAAGGTCCTTGCTCACTTTATTCAATGCCGTTCTTGGATATTGTGAACCTTTTATCCAATGCCATTCTTGGATAATTCTGATATATTTTCCAGAACTTTTCTCACTACATTCAATGCCATTCTTGGATGTTGTGATTTCTTCTGTCCAATGCCATTCTTGGATATGGTTTCCTCGACAGAGTCCAATGCCATTCTTGGACACCTTTTCCCCAGCTAAGTCCAATGCTATTCTTGGATGTCTCTGATGCTTGTTGTTGCCTCATTCAATGCCATTCTTGAATGTTGCAGTGCCTTTATCCAATGCCATTCTTGGATATCTTACCCAACAGAGTGTTTCTCACCTCCATCCAATGCTATTCTTGGATGACGCTGCTGTTTTTACCAGAAACTTTCTTGTTGCTGTCCAATGCCATTCTTGGACATCTTTCGACATCCCTTTTGTCTCGTTTGTAGTTTCTATCCAATGTTATTCTTGGATGTCACTACTTGTCTTACCAGGGTCTTGTCTCTCTCTTTCCAACTATTGATGGATACTTCTTGTCGCCTTGACAGATCTTCAGAAATAGCTTGTGTTCCCCGGCGTGTCTTTTCACGTCATCTCCCTCAATTTACCTTAAATCCTTTGTTTCAAGTCTCCCCGCAGTGTGTCTCATTCTTTGCATTCATATCATCTTGTGACATCTTATGGCTAAAAATTCGGTTTTCTATATTTAAGTATCTCCAATCTTGTCGAGACGAAGTTTTCAACCTTCATATCTCCAGATTGAAGAAACTTAAATAGGGGCAGCTGTAAGACCCTAATTTTTACCCCTAAGATTTCACTAATTTCATTTGCATATCATTACCACAAACAAGATCACAATCTGTGTTTCTCCTGGGCACCTATGTGATTCTCTTATTCTTACTTGCTTCTGTTTATCTAACCTCTAACCAAAAAAAAAATATATGCTGTCGTTTGCTTGTTTCTCTCTCTGTGTGTTGTGCAGGTTTGTCAAAGACAATGAAGTGATTTCAAGTCACATGTGGTTGTTCAAAAGCAAGATGTCTTGTGCTGAGATTCTTCAGTTTATCAAGCAGTGGTTTATATGAGTTTTGGGATTCAGACAGATTCAGATGGCTGTTGTTCACTTGTGGCTTGTTCAGTGGTAGCTGTGTGCACTTTATCAGAGGCTTGTGAAAAAAAAGTCAAGTTTGGTTTTGGGCTAAAAAAAGAGACTTGCTATCCATTATCCACATCTTTTAACCAAATTTTCCATACCCATTCTCTAAACCATTTTTCACATTTTTAACCAATTTATCCATATCCTTTTATTTTACTACCAAAACCATTTTTTCCCTAATCCATTTCCTAAACCAAATATCCACATTTATCATTTCACATTTCAAGTATCCAAATTCAACTATCCATTCCTTAAACCATTTCTATTAACCATTTTGTTATCAAACCATTTATATCCATTCAAAATCCATTTTTTTAAATCCACTTTTTTTTTAGTCATTATCCATAATTTCATTTCTATCCAAAAAAAAACCAATATCCTTTTCTTTTATTTGTATCCATTTTCCATTTTTCAATAACCATTTTTTTAATCCAACTTAATTCAATATCCATTTTGAAATTCTTTTTTCCTATCCAATTTTTATCCATTTTATATCCAATTTCTTTTTCTTTTATTCATTGTCATTATCTATTCATATATCATATTCCAAAGATCCATACATTTTCATTGTTTACCAAAGCCCATACAAATAAAACAGGCCATGATACATACACACGAGCTCACTATATTGCAATAATTACCAAAAGTATTCTACACAATATTGCTACATACAAAACCAAGTTGATTCACACTAGCCTACCACTCCATACAACCAAGCCAAACCCACACGGCTACAGTCCAAGCCGTTAGCTGCTACTACAAATTAAGAGTGAACTACTTAAAACTTCCAACTTGCCAAGCCTACACGCCGTCCTAGCCGAGCTGTACACAGACACAAACCACCAAGCCGCAAGCCACTACCAGTTTCCAAGCCAAGAGTTCACAAGCTGCAAAGCATTCAAAAACGACATCACGCTGCCTGCACTCAGAAGCAAAACGACGCAACACACATGAGCTACAAAATGCGTCGTACTCACGAGCCACTCTTCAGCACTGCACTCCACACGCGGCCAAAACGCAAAGAATTATTCCAAAACGGCAACGCTTTTTCTTTTACAAATTCAACTACAAACTCACCACATCCTTCTATAAATTCAGCATCCCTCTCCTCATTTCAGGAAGCTTTGAAGAGCCAAATAATCCCTGCAGAAAAATCAAATCAAAGCTTTAATCTCATTTCCACCATCTTCCATTTTTGAGTTTTCATCGCACCTCAAATCCACACTCAAACTCCATCAATTCATAACCTGTAAATCATTTCAACAATTCAACAATAATACTATTCCAGCCGCAACAAGCTTGCGCGCCATCTTCTCCAATTTCAATTCGCACAACCTTCCCGTTAACTTCAACAACCGTTCATCAAAAAACATCGATTCACAAGTTCAGAATAAGAAGAAAAGGAGAAGAAGATTCGGATTATTCACCATCTTCGAAGGTACTGAAGCTTTCTCCGAGAATTTTTGCGGTTTCGATTCGGATGAACGAGACTTTGATACATGAAATTGGTAGCACCATTGAGATCTACACGGTGTTCCGATCATTACCGTGTGTTTTTTACTTCCCGTCGACGCCGTGAGTTCCGCCGCGTGCTCCCTCCCCTTGGCCGTGAATAGTGTCACGATGAGTTGGAGAAGATGATAAAAGATATTCTGAACATTTATTTTTTTTCCTTTTTCCACTTAAATTGTGTTTTTATTTTTTTCTTTTAAAATAATGGCGGGTTGGGCCTAAAGCCCGTGTTGTTTCAATCACTTCACACCACCTCCATTTTCAACTCAACACCTCCCTCTCACTTTCTATTTCATTTAAACCTTTCTTTATTTATTTCAAAATTGATATCCATTTTTTTTAGATATTAGTATTTTTATGATTTTGTCTTCTCTGAATTTTTTCTTAAAAAAAAATCCTTTGAAAAAAATATTTTAATTCTTCTTTCTCCTCATTTAATTTCTTTTCGTATTTTGGCTTTGTTGTTGGTTGTGTGGATCATAATTTTTAGATCCACTTTTCTTCATCTATTTTCTTTTTGATCGATGAAAGTCGAAGTGATCTTGAAATTCTTTTGTGGAATTTCGATCGAGACGAGATCATTTCCACCTTTTCTTTTCGTGTGGCACCGCTTTAGGATAACGATCCCTATATCGTTTATCTCGCGTGCATTAACACATACATTTCATGGCCGGCCTCATTCGTAGGGTAATTGCTCGAACAAATTACTCGGCGTGCGCTTAACATTGACCAAAATTTGTCCCGCCTCGGAATAAAATATCAAAAATAGTTGATATTAGTCTTTTGGTTCAAAACTTATGAAACTTGTTGTTAGGAGGCTTTGGTCTTATCAATCCTCTAATGAGTTCTCATTAATCTTGACCTAAGTGCAAGTATCTAATTATAATTGATCACTAACTTTAACTACTAATCACTAACTTACTAACATTACTCTTGTACTAACTTCTTTACAATTACTTCTCGCACCTTATCTCTTTTACTTTTATGCTTCATTTTATCATTTCATTTCATGTTTATGCTTCCGCAATTTTTCCTTTGTCCGTTGGGCACATGTTTATGCTTCCGCAATTTTTCCTTTGTCCGTTGGACACATGTTTATGCTTATGCCTTTTTCTCTTTGTCCACTTGGACCAAAAACATTAATAAAGGCTAAAACCTCTAAAAAACTTGTGCTTCTAATCTTGGACTATGGTTACTATCCCTTGCAATGGACATGGAGTTTTGCACTTAGACCTTGGACATCCAATGCAATTCTTGGAACCTTGGACTTAGACTTAGGACCTTTCTCCCTTTGCTTTGGAATTATGGTTCGAAGACTATGGAGCTTACTTGTGTGGTTAGCCTATTCTTATCCTTAGCTTTTACTTTATGCTTTAGGATAGTCACTTCTTCTCCTCCCCATTCTTCAATTTTCAAAACTCTCTCTCTTTTTCAAAACCTTCTTGATTTCAAACTTTCACCGCTTTCATAAACAAACCTTGACTTTGTCAAGTGACTTTACTCTTTTCTTTTCATTTCTTAACAAATGCTAAACTACATAAGCATATTGACACCTTTTTCAAAATACTTAAAAAACACCAAACTCACTTACTCTCTTTTTGTGCCCTCGTGCACTTTTTTTACTTTAACTTTTTCATAAGTTTAGACATGATTCATTTCTTTAAGCGGAATTATTCGCTTAGAAATGACGACTTGTCTTTACATTTAAAAACAACCAAAACAAACAAATTTCATTCTTTGTACCACGAACTACGAGGTTTTGATCCTACATTGCACATCGTGGGTACGTAGGCATGAGACGACAAGTCTCTCCAAACACAAAAATCATAAAAACAATTTCTCTTCTCATCTCCTCAATCAATTTTCAAGCAAACCTTTTTCAGACCAAAAGCGGTAGATATTTCTAAGGGCTCCTATAGAGTACTATAGATGTTTTGGGTGCTAACACCTTCCCATTGCGTAACCAACCCCCCGAACCCGGACTCTCTTCACTTGTTCTCATTGTAGAGCTTGTGTAGGTTTTGTTCGCTCTTTTTCCTTTCCTTTTTGGATAAAATAAAAGTGCGGTGGCGACTCTTGCTTTTCGAGTTAAGTTAATCAATAGCTTATACTCACGATTTTGCCGCTACACCTCGAACCGATCTCTGTGGACACAACATAAATCCCGGAGGGAATTCATTCCGAAAATAAATTTTTTTGCTGCTTGCCCTATTCTGCATTCAACAATGAGGGGCATTGAGGTCATCGTCAAAGCCTTTGACGGATCTCGGAAAGCAGTTATCGGCGAAATCGACCTTCCCATAACTATCAGTCCTCACACTTTCCTAATCACTTTCCAGGTCATGGACGTCCGGGCAGCATATAGCTATTTATTAGGAAGAACTTGGATACACCAGGCTGGGGCAGTCACTTCGACACTGCACCAGAAACTGAAGTTCGTCAAGAACGATCAACTCATCACGGTCTATGGAGAACAAGCCTTGCTCGTGAGTAACTTGTCATTATCTACTTGCGTAAAACCCGAGGAGGTTATTGGAACTCAGTTCCAGGCACTTTCGGTGAGCAATGAAAATCAGTCAGAGAAAGGAACTTCGATTTCCTCATACAGAGATACTCTCGAAGTGATCAAAAGTAACAATACAAAAGGGTGGGGATAGCTTGTCATTCCTACTGATAATAAAACAAAGAAGGGTCTTGGTTTTTCTGCAACCTGCACCCAGACAGCTGCTAACGATGAAAGTTTTCATCCCATTCAAGACTTCTTCCACGGTGGAGGTTTCCTTCACCCAGTGTCCCAAGAAGTACACACTATCAATGAGGAAGATTCCTCTGATACAGAGGAAGAATGGGAATCCTATCTTAATAAGGACGGTTATATGTCTTAGGAAGAAGTGACCACGCCATTTTGCTATCCCGCACAGAGTCCGAGATTTATACCAGGGTCAGACTTCGAAATGATATACGGAGGTTGGGATCCGGAAGGATGCCGTGCTCCGCCAAATTCATTAGAGGAAGAAACTCTGATGAAATACAACTTTGACCACGACTACTATGGCCCAATGGATGGCCTGCCTATCTGGCAACCGTACCCAGAAGACTTGGGGCAAGAAAATCAGCCGAACAATGAAAATCAGCTGAGCATCATTGAAAGGAATACTTGCGTTCCCACCATGTCATGGGATCAACACTCAGGTCATTTGGAAAATATCCAGCACGATGATGAATTGGCAAAGCTTTCCGGACTAGAGTTTATCAACTATGCCTTTCTCGAGGTCAACGTCATCGAGAGAGATGACTCCTCCAGTTCCAAAGAAGTGTGGGACACTTTAGGACAACCAAGTGGAAAATACGACTATATGGTCAAGTACACCGCTCCTGAGAGCTCTCGTATCAGGCTCGAAGACATCCAGCCTACTGGATGGGGAGATTTACCTGAGAGCACAAATGCTATGCAAAATACAACTGAGGAATTCTCCTACGACAACTCTGCCTGGGAGACAGATTCAAATGATCCTGCTCCACCAGAAATCAGCGTTATTTCTGAAGACAAATCAAGGAAGGTACCAGACTTTGTGATTCACCGAGGAGTTCACCGCCAATGGGTTGCTGTCGATGTTCCGAAGATTGTTCATAAGTCAAAGTAGTTGTCGTCTTTAACCTTTCACCCTGCGCAGGTGAAACAGATGTTTTGATAGGGCTCACTTTCTGTAAATATCCCTCTTCGCTTCGCCCAAAGCGACTGAGTTTTGTTTTATAGGGCTGTAATTTCAAGAATCGACTTGTTCATAAATAAAATAAACGTTGTTCTGTAATTTCTGCAATAATTGTTGTTTTCTCTTTTTGTTTTTCAGAAAATGGTAATCCTAAAAACAATTCAAATAATAAAAACAAGCAGTAAAAAAATAATACACTGCACACACTCTTGCATTCTCTCTACCTCTTCTAAATACAAATCATCACGTCATGCAGATTGCTTGTTTTAAACCCCATTGAAACATACGATCTGATGCCTTCTCCCAACTTCGAAGTCCCGGTATTCGAGGCTGAAGAAGAAGTTGACAACGAAATTCCAGAAGAGATTTCCCGACTACTCAAATAGGAGGAAAGGTCCATCGAACCTCACAAACAGCCGTTGGAAACAGTAAACTTGAGTTCGGAAAAAGAAAGAAAAGAAATCAAGATTGGGGCACTGCTCAGTCCGACTGCCAAAGAGAGTTTGACAAAGCTTCTCAAAGAGTTTCCCGATGTATTTGCTTGGTCCTATCAGGACATGCCAGGGTTGGATACCAGCATCGTGGAACATCATCTACCGTTGAGGTCAGAATGTCCGCCAGTAAAACAAAGGTTGAGACGGACTCACCCAGACATGGCCATCAAAATCAAGGAGGAGTTACAAAAAAAGATTGACGCGGGTTTCCTCGCCACGTCAGAATATCCTCAATGGTTAGCCAACATCGTACACGTTCCGAAAAAGGACGGAAAGGTCAGAACTTGTGTCGACTACAGAGATCTAAACAAGGCTAGTCCAAAGGACGACTTTCCTTTACCACACATTGACATGCTGGTAGAAAGTACAACAAAGTTCAAAGTTTTCTCCTTCATGGATGGATTCTCGGGCTATAATCAAATCAAAATGGCGCCGAAAGACATGGAGAAAACTTCGTTCATCACCCCATGGGGTACCTTTTGTTACAAGGTAATGCCGTTCGGTTTGAAGAACGCCGGGGCAACCTATCAAAGGGCCATGACTACTCTCTTTCATGACATGATACACAAGGAAATCGAGGTATATGTCGATGATATGATTGCCAAATCTAGAACAGAGGAGGAGCATGTGACCCACCTGTCAAACCTATTTGAGCGGTTGAGAAAATACAAACTCCGCTTGAATCCCAATAAGTGCACATTCGATGTCCGTTCAGGGAAACTCTTAGGGTTCATCGTCAGCCAGAAAGGAATTGAGGTTGATCCTGACAAGGTCAAGGCCATTCAAGAAATGCCTTCTCCGAAAACTGAAAGACAAGTCACAGGATTCCTGAGACGTTTGAACTACATCTCCAGATTTATATTCCTCATGACCGCAACATGTGCGCCGATTTTCAAGTTACTCAAAAAGAACCAGGATTGCATTTGGACAGAAGATTGCCAAACCGCCTTCGACAGTATCAAGAAGTACCTGTCGAACCCACCAATTCTATCACCTCCGGTGGAAGGAAGACCACTGATCATCTACCTCACAGTCCTAGAGGACTCGATGGGTTGTATGCTTGGCCAACAAGACGAAACCAAAAGGAAAGAGTCTGCCATCTACTATTTAAGCAAGAAATTCACCGACTGCGAGACTCGGTACACTATGCTTGAGAAAACTTGATGTCCTCTCGCTTGGGAAGCCAAACGTCTTTGCCAGTACATGATTTGTCACACTACTTGGTTGGTCTCTGAAATGGATCCAATCAAGTATTTATTTGAAAAACCTGCTCTCACGGGAAGGATTGCCCGTTGGCAAATGTTGTTATCAGAATATGACATAGAATACCACACTCAGAATGCCGTTAAGGGAAGTATT
Organism: Lathyrus tuberosus; assembly: GCA_022829125.1. NCBI lineage: Eukaryota > Viridiplantae > Streptophyta > Magnoliopsida > Fabales > Fabaceae > Lathyrus > Lathyrus tuberosus. Next base: position 17,168,522 of record JALAZF010000080.1, read on the forward strand.
TTAGCCGATCATTTGGCTCATCAACCGATTGACGATCAAGAATCAATCGGGTTTGACTTCCCAGACGAAGATGTCATGTATTTAAAAATGAAAGATTGCGATGAACCGCTACCCAGTGAAGGGCCAAAACCAGGTTCCCAATGGGGACTTATCTTTGACGGAGCCGTCAATCATTATGGAAATGGAATTAGGGCAATCATCATAACCCCTCAGGGTACCCACATTGCTTTCACTGCCAGACTTACATTCAAGTGCATGAACAACGAGGCCGAATAAGAAGCTTGTATCATGGGTCTCGAGGAAGCGATCGACTTAAGGATCAAAAACTTGGATGTATATGGCGACTCAGCCCTGGTTATCAATCAGATCAAAGGAGATTGGAACACATACCAATCAGGACTGATTCCTTACAAAGATTATGTGAGAAGGTTGTTGCCTTTCTTCGATAGAATCGAGTTTCACCATATCCCTCGTGAGGAAAATCACATGGCTGATGCATTAGCCACCCTCTCTTCCATGATTAGTGTAGGTCAATGGAACGACCTACCTAAGATTGACATAATGCGCCTTGAAAGGCCCGCCTACATCTTCACGATTGAAGCAGTCATAGACGACAAACCTTGGTATCATGATATCAAATGCTTCCTTCAGAAACAAGAGTACCCACCTGGGGCACTAAGGAAATACAGAAAAACCCTCAGAAGGTTAGCAGGCAGCTTCTTCTTGAGCGGTGATACACTCTATAAGAGAAACTTTGACATGGTCTTTCTCCAATGTGTAGACAGACCAGAAGCAGACATGCTGATGAAATAAATTCATGAAGGATTCTTTGGCACTCATGCCAACAGATACACAATGGAGAGAAAAATTCTGAGAGCAGGGTACTACTGGTTGACCATGGAATCCGACTGCTACAAGTACATGAGGAAGTGTCACAAGTGTCAAATATACGCTGACAAAATCCATGTACCGCCAACAAATCTCAAAGTTCTTTCTTCCCCATGGCCTTTTTCCATATGGGGAATCGACATGAATGGCATGATCGAACCCAAGGCTTTGAACAGACATCGGTTCATCCTGGTAGCCATTGAGTACTTCACCAAGTGGGTCGAAGCAGCGTCATACGCCAATGTAACCCGACAAGCGGTGGTCCAATTTATCAAAAACAGTATCATCTTCCGTTATGGTGTTCCTAGCCAGATCATTACTGATAATGGATCTAACTTGAACAACAAGATGATGAAAGAGTTGTGCACTAAGTTCAAGATCAAACACCATAACTCATCTCCCTTCCGACCCAAGATGAACGGGGCGGTAGAAGCGGCTGACAAGAACATCAAGAAGATCGTTCAAAAGATGGTTGTAACCTACAAAGATTGGCACGAGATGCTACCCTTTGCTCTTCACGGTTATCGAACATCTGTCCGCACTTCAACAGGGGCAACCTCTTTCTCTCTAGTGTATGGCATGGAAGCAGTGCTCCCCATCGAAGTAGAGATCCCATCAATCCGGATATTGATGAAAGCTAAGCTAACAGAAGCTGAATGGTGTCAAAGTCGACACGACGAACTAAATTTGATCGAAGAAAAGAGAATCACGACACTATGCCACGGTCACTTGTATCAACAGAGAATGAAGAGGGCGTTTGACAAAAAGTTTCGACCTCGCATCTTCAGGAAAGGAGACCTTGTGCTCAAGAAGATACAATCATTTCTCACTGACTCTCGGGGAAAATGGACTCCGAATTATGACGGCCCCTATGTGGTCAAGAAAGCTTTCTCAGGCGGCGCCTTGAGACTTGCAACCATGGACGGAGAGGAATTTGCCTACCCCACGAATGTTGATGTAGTTAAGAAATACTTCGCCTAAACTAGAAAAAAAACGTCTCAGTGGATTGAAAACCCGAAAGGGCGGTCCAGGCAAAAATTAGAGACATAATCAAAAATCATCCCGGTGGATTGGAAATCTCAAACTACAATCCAGGAAAAAGTTAGGGATTAATGGTAAGTAACTAAGTCCAACAGGGGCAAGTCCCCCAGTAGCAGTCATGTCATCCATCAGGAAAACTCCGGTCAAGGTCATCTTCGACAGAAGTTCAGGATGTCCAGAATTCAAAGTTGGTAGCAGGATAGTGGTCGTTATGTTTCAATGTAGCCCTTTTCCCTTAAATTACCATTTTCTAACTTTGTAAATACTCCATGGAATCACACGCTTGGCTGATTTCCATCTTATCAATAAAATTTGAGCCCTTGTGCTTTTGTTTGCAATTCTTATTTGTTTTAGCTTTATAGAACGACATTTTAACATGATCAACAATTCTTGAAATAAAACAAAAATGAATTTACTTGTTAAAATTTCTTCTGCTTTAAAATAAAGAGGGCAATTCCTTTTGACTGTTGAACATCGAAAGAACATCGATCGCTTCTCCAGAAGTAAGCGAACTTCAAAGTGCATAATCAAAGTATTCCTTCTAAACCAGTGCGCCTGAATGAAGGATCAGCTATGTCAGATGCGAATACTCCATCTGACATCCCCGGCAGAGTTCTTACCTCCTAAGCCCGACCAACAGTTGTTCCTCGCAAGGACTATCTCTCCTAAGCAAGGCAGAATTGCTATCTTGAACCAGTGATACTTTTCATCTCCCATTGTGGCCGAGTATTCAGACGTGTTCATCTACTAGTTTGTATGTCGCGTCAGTTTTGTCAGCATATACATTCGTACATCGTGCATTTGCATTCATATTGCATCACTATCACTCTAGTCGGTCTTGTCCGCTAGTGATAAAATTCCTCTCAATCGAGTTGTCAGTTCTTTCCTCGTCAGGAAATGTTGCGTCTGAGCAATCTCTCTCCTCTAATTTATTTCTGGGATGAAGTTGGTCCTCAACCACTTTGATAACTTGAACCTCTAAAAGACCAGAAAACGTTCGACAAACATCACTCTTCGCCATTGAAGATGATATCTTCACTTTCTCGGATTAAGGAAAATCCCTAGAGAAAGCCTCTTAATTAGAGATTCGGCAATACAATAGTTTTTCTCTGAAGAAATCCGCTGACGAAAAGGTCATCAGCACCTCAAAATTGGATCACATCACATGGCATTTCTCCAAAAAGATCCCGAGAAAATTATGATGTAACACCCCAAGTGAAAGCAGTCTCTCAAGAGACTCGTTTTCCCCAATAGAGTCGACAAATGGAGTCTCTAACAAAGAAGTTTGTACACCTCTACAACTCAGACGACTGGGTTCCCCAGCAACTCTGACATCAGATCTTTTTCCATCAAGATAACATGTGCAATTATGATCAAAACTTAAGGCGAAATGCAGAACCAATCTTGTTCTTGCATGAAGGTGGTGTTAATGATGATGATGGTGTTGTTAATGTTGAGGATGAACATCTTGTTAATGATGATGATGATGATGATGATGTTGTTAATGTTAAGGATGATAGTGTTGTTAATGTTCAACTAGATGAGGTAGAGCATGATGGAGATAATGTTGAAGTAGATGAGGTAGAACATAAGGATAACGATGACAGTGATGATAATGACTTTGAAGTTGATGGTATATCATTTGATGATACCGAATTTCAGGCATATTTATTTTTTTGAAACTGACTTTTCAGGTGTTTGAAGAAATGTTTGAGAGGGTGAAGCATAGGCTATGTCTTATGCATTTATATGCCAATTTCAAAAAGAAGTTTGAAGAAGGCTCACATATTAGGGATTTGATGATGGCAGCAACAAATGAAACATATATTCAAGCATGGGAAGTTAGAATGAAAGAATTGAAGGAGATTAATGTGAAGGCTTAGGAGTGGCTGTTTAAAATACCCGCCAAAGCATATGGTGTAAGCATGCATTTTCTTTATATCCCAAATGTGATGTACTTATGAATACTGTATATGAAGCATTTAATAACACAATATTAGTGTCCAGGGATAAACCAATCTTAACCATGTATGTATGGATAAGAAACTATATCATGAATACGAATGCTAACTTAATAGAAAGAGTTGATAGGTGTCAACATAGGATAATACCTAGACCTAGATTTAGATTAGATAAGGAAGTAGAACATGTTGGTAATTGGATTCCAAACTGATCTGGTGAAACAATATGGCACGTTGAATATGTTCATACCAGACATAGTTTCATTGTGGACACTTAAAAAAAACATGCACTTGTAATTTCTGGGAATTAGTAAATATACCTTGTAGACATGCAATATCTGCATTAGGTTTTAGGAGCCAATGCCTTGAAGATTTTGTGGATGATTATTACTCTATAGAAACCTATGTGACATGCTATGGTTATAATGTAAGTCTAATTAATAGACAAGCCATGTGGCCAGAGGTTGACATTGAAGAGATGTTACTTCTAACATACAAAAGAGGACCGGGAAGGCTAAATAAATTGAGGAGGAGGGAACCTGATGAAGACCCTAACAAATGAAGTACAAAAATAAGTTATTGTTGGACAAAATTTGGTATTAATGGTCATAACGTAAGAAGTTACATTAGTCTTATGGTTGACCCTGAAGCTCAAAAAAGAAAGGTATTTCATTATGTCCATACTTTAAAAATTGCATTAGTGTTAATGTCATTGATGTCATACTAATTCTCTTATTTTTATGTGCAGAGAAAAATAATGAAAACTGCGACACGAGCTGCATCAGAGAATGCAACCCAAGAACAACCTCAACCTAGTGATTTTGAAGGTACACCCCAAGAGCTATGACAACCTTTTGAATATCAAATTGAAGTTGATCCTGAATTTGAAATGCTTGATGCAAATCTTACAGCATCATTTGAGGCGACAAGGCCTCAACTAAATGTGAATGATGTTACATCCCCAAACTGAACTTGTTCTAAATGCTCAAAATGTACCTGTTCCAAATGCTCAAGGTGCACATTACTCTGGTATAAGTGGTTCTCAACCTAATTATATTTTGTCGGCACATTTTCCAACTGTTGAACTTGTTCATGAGGTAGTTGTATCTACAACTCCAACCAATGTTAAACCAGTTTAGTAACCTAAACCAATTCAGTTTATTAAAATAATTGGGTTTCTTGCATGCATTTTGATGCTTGTGTTATGCAGAAAAAGTAAAGCAAACCAAAAGTTGCACGGAAATTGGAGTTGAGGAGAAGTGATAGAATAAGGGTCCTTAAATGAAAAAAGCTAAAGGGAAAAGGAAGTGATCCAACACAACCTTTGAATTTGTAGACATTAATTAACTTTCATATGGTTTAATTTTAATGTTGCTTGAGATTGTTATGCCTTTTTGGCTTTATGTATTTGTGTTATGATGTATTTTGAGACATGAACAAATTGGAGACAAGATGTTGTTATTGTTGTATTTTGGTTTAATATTCATATTCCTTTTGGCTTTATGTATTTTGGAGACATGAACTATCATTATGGTTTAGTAATACATTGCCTTTTTGGCTTTATCATGTATCTTTATTCTATCTTTGTTATGTATTTTTACACAAGTTCATATCTTATTTTATTTCATTATAAAACAGAGATGAACAACAAAACAAAAACCACAAACATATAGGAACCAAAATCATACAAATTGAAAACCTCATGTTCATTTATTACATAAGTATTACAGGAGGAAACAGAGACGAAATTCATAAAGAGTGTTTGTCAGATGGACGAAAAAAATACATACGCATTCAAATAACAATCACCACCATTTCTGGTAAGCAATAAATAAACACCACGATACAATCAACAAAAGCTTGAACAAATTGGTTTTTTTTTCTTTCATTTTCCAACTTCATATTCATCTTCTCTTTTTTCATAGTGTGTCTTTAATAATGCAACCTAAACCCTTCACAGCCTCTGAGCAATTGCATCCACTTGAATTTCTGGGTTCACTTGATATGTTTCATTCAATTTCATCATCCCATATGAACAACTTGCAACTTGACATTAACCCTGAATTTTGACATTTCCAATATCTCTGTTTAGGGTTTTCAGTGGAGTTTGAGATGAACATTTTCATTGATCTATTTCAACCAAAAACAAGGATTTAAAACAGATTAAAGTTACCAGGTGAGGAAGTAGCCATGGATGAATGGATGAATGTGTAGAGGAAGAAGGTTGTGGTATTGAAGAGAGGGAGAAGAAGTTGCAAAATCAAATAACTTTTAGATTTCATCCCTCCTTTTTAAAACCCTTGTGTTGCATTTCCACGTAATTAACCTGTGTTAGAATGAAAAATTAAAAAACAAATCCAGGTTAACAACATTTGCCACCTAAACTTTTTTTTTAACAGAAGTTTGACGTGAGAGACTAACACCAACAAGAAAATAACATATAGGGACTCCATCTAGAAAAAAATATTCAGGAAACAAAATCAAAATATTGACAACTTACTGTCATACCCCAAATTTTGACCACTAAGATTTCCCATCATTGGGCAAATCATCATCACAATATGGGTAAACCATCATACCTCATCAATCTCCCCAAAGATGGGTGAGCATTCACTACTATCAAAAATTAGGGTTTCAAGCCCTCTCTGAGCCTTAGATAAGGGATTAATCAAGAATTGACATGATCTTCAACTTGTCTAACCTCTCAAATATCCACAATGGATCAAGGGGACTCCCACAGCAAGAATCAAGCACAAGGTTGCAGCATTCTAAGTGGATCAAGCCTCAAGATCGCCAGTGTCACCAAATTAAGGTTTTGGTCGACAAGGGCCTCCAGATGGAAATTTTCCTCTGGGCATGAGCCAATGCTTCAAAGCATAACCTAAGATGCTCCAAGGGACATCATAAACCCAATCATCAAGTCAATTTAGCCTCAGGGGATGCATTCACTAAAAATAAGGAATTAGGGTTTCTTGACCTAATTCACTCCTAAGTTGACTTTTGGGGCAAAACATGAGCCAAGACCTCAAGGCATGATTTGAGGGACCCTAATACACCACATTGATCCATTTTCAACAATGGATTGGTCCAAGAAGCTTGATAAAAAAGTTTCAAGTTCATCAGAATCACAATTAGGGTTTCGCGGGGAAAAGTCATTTGTATCTTTGATTTTTGACCCAGGCATACTCCCAAACTTTGGGACATGATTCAATACACCCTATAACACCTATGAAATCAATCCATCAAGTTTGATTCAGGTCAAGGACTTGATTTCATAGAGGATCGCACAGTTTGGAGTTCATTTGACAAAAAGTCAACTTTGACTTTTTGAGATTTTTCACAATTATGGTTCTTTGACCCCAAAATGATGTTAATGTGTGATTGGAATCATCATTCATCAAGAAAAATCAAGAAAAGTGGGATAACTTGTAAAAGGGGTAACCATAAAAAACTTAGAAATTTTCTAAGTTATGGAACAAATTGGCTAGGGTACCAACTTCCAAGGATCATAACTTATGATCCAAGCAACCATTTTGGCTGATCCAAAGATGGATTTGTAGCTCTCATGGCACTCTACAAAATCTCCAAACACAACTCATTCCAATTCCTCTTGGATTTTAAGTTATGGAATGATCAAAATCACAAAAAGTGAAAATGTCACTTTTTTCCAACACTTGGTGAAATTTTCACTAAGTCAAAATCTGCCTTCACTTTTTTCCAAATGTAGGGGAATTTTTCACTTGGATCCAAAAATTATTAAAACCAACTATGATTAAACAGTTGTTGTATCGTATGAGGGCTTTCCAAAATGGCCAAGAACTCCATCAAATTCCACTTGAGCCATGAGATATGACAATGGCAATATGACTTGCTGAAAACTGTCAAAGCAAGGCAGATTTGTGCATTTTGCTCGATTTTCCAAATTTGTGCAAATTACAAACACACTTATCCATCTGAACACCTCAGGGGGGAGACCAAGGAGGGACAAACACTGATCCATCAGCCTCCCAAGTCTTTGGAACCAAAAGTAGCATGCCAAACCTAGAAATGCCTAAAAGAGGGACAAGACTCCAATTTTGGTTTGGAGCATTTAATGGATGCACCAAGGTGGCATGGACTGAGCCTTTCCCAATTGAATTTAGTCAAGACTTATCCAAGACCAAGGAACCAGCAGCCTGTGCCCTAACCTCTAGTCAATGGCTAGAGGAGACTTGGATTCTCATTGATCAACATTGGCCAAACTTCTGCAGCAGTTGTCATTCACTATTGCTTGCAAAACAAACTTGCTCCACTATAAATAGAGCTCATTTGTGATCAGTTTGAGTACACACCAAAGCCATCAAACAGATACTTTCCTCAAAATCTCCTTCTCACTTCCAAGTTTGCCTTCCAAAGCAAGTCACTATCGGGTTTTGAGTTTGAGAGCAATTCCAACCAAGCCAATCACACACCACACACCTCATAAACATCATATAGAAGTGATCCAAACACATAAACAACATCTGGAACATTGATTTCTCAGAATCACCAGCCAACTGCTCAAGGTTTTAACCAAGTTGCAGCTGGGATACCATCTTCAGTTCCAGCTTATTTCAAACCATTCCAAGCACTCAGGCACATCACTTGGCACCTAGGGAAGCTATCCACATCATTGGAACCTAGTTGTAACACCTCTAACACAAAACACGATCACCAGCTGCAAGAGGTAAACATGAGTCCTTCTAACTCTATGATCCATGCATTTTTTGCTGCACAAATAATTTGGCCATATGTTCATAATCATGGCATAGAGTGTTTTCCCTCAATCAATTACTTTGTTTGAATCGTGTATGGAATTTCTGAGCCTTCATGCAAATTTTAGGGTTCTTGAGGTTTCTCTTTGATTTCTTATTCCATGCTTAAAATAAATGAAATTAAAGACCATAGACATGATCGTGAGGTGAAAATGAGCAGATTGATATGTAGATTGCATGATATAATCAAGTATTCAGTGAGATTGGATTGAAAATGCAAATCTGCAGAAACAGAGGGTGGCGTATGTTCTTGCCATGTTCTTGGCACCCTTTTTGAAAATTCAAATATTTGAATTTTTGTGATTTTATTTAATTGATTCAAAAATTAATTTCTCTCTGAGTTTTAATGATTTTGAGTTGATTCTTTTTTTAATAATTCAAAAAAATATTAAAATATTTTATTTTATCAAAAAATCCCAAAAATATTATTTATTTCATATATTTGATATTTTTGCAAAGAATTAATCTTTTATTTGTTTTTAACATTTGAAATATTTTTTCTCCCTTGATTTTCCAAACTTAATTTATTTCCAATCATTTTGTGGATATAAACATGATTTTTCAAACATTAATCCAAAATCACAATTTGTTTTTCACACATGTTTAACAATTTTGATCATTTTAATTGAATTTTTATTCAATTAAAATATATCTTTGAAAACAAATTAGGGTTTTGATTAATTCAACCCTCATCAAACTTTTTCAAACACTTTGGGCCTCTATAGAGTGTAAGACCCAACCCCTTGAAAACGAAAACTTTTTTGGGCCTCAGTCATTGTATAAGACCCACTGCGTTTTCAAAAATCTTGGCGCGATAGCCATTTCAAAACGGAAAAACTTTTGGGCCTACCCTCGTGCTATAAGCCCCATTTACTTTCTTTAAAATCTTTTGGGCCTCTAATAGAGTTGTAATACCCATCCCTTTTAAATAAAAACTTTTTGGGCCTCAGTGCATTGTATAAGTCCCGATACGCTAATGAAATCTCGGCGCGATCGTCATTTTTCAAACAAAACCCTTGGGCCTCTCCTTGAGTTGTAAGCCCCATCTTTTATTTTAAAAACTTTTGGACCTCTAATAGAGTGTAAGACCCATCCCTTGTAAATAAAAACTTTTTGGGCCTCAGTGCATTGTATAAGTCCCGATACGCTAAAGAAACCTCGGCGCAATCATCAGTTCAAAAATCAAACCATCTGGGCCTACCCTCGTGTTATAAGCCTCATTCCTTTTCTTTAATCACCTTTGGGCCTCTAAGAGAGTGTAAGACCCATCCATTTGTACAGAAAACTTTTTGGGCCTCAGTCACTTGTATAAGTCCCTGTACAATTTCAACAGTGCAATCACTGATAAAACCTTGGGTCTCTCCTTGAGCTGTAAACCCCAACAATCTTTTCAAAATACTTTCTCCTTTGATTTAGAATATAATATTGTTATCAAAGCTTTCTTGGTTGAACAACTAACAAAATAGCATATAAGTGTTTACCCGCTTTCTTTATCAGCTTTCATGTGTATAACTGTATTGTGGGGTTGCTCACTGTAAGTCTTCTTTCACAAACTTTTATATACTTGTCAAATATCAACTATGTAATATTAGTATAGTTGTTTAGAGTTTTCCCTGGCAACTACGTCTAGCACTAGGTAAAGCCTTGTTGGTCACTCTTAAATACAAACAAAACTAGATCTCCATAGGATTACCAGACACAAACTTTCCTCCTCTTGGGGTTAAACAATATGGAGACGTGAAAGGCAGCATTCTCGGTGAACCCTTTCTCAGGCTGTCACTCTTAGAAATTGTCAAAGAAACTCTACTCCCCAGAGTTGATCTATTCTCCGTGAATAGCATCTCTTGAGTTTCTTCCAAATTCTCGGACTTTCCTGGCTTGATCTATTCTCGGTGAAAAGCATGTCTTGAACTTCTCGGGGTTTGGGGGACCCATAGGCTTCCTAAAAGCATCCCCGCATCCTTGGGCGTTGTACAAGGACCCTTCGGCTTCTTAAAAGCTCTCATGCCTTCTCTTGGGCTTAGTACAAGGACCCAGAGACCTCTACAGGTATAAGAATAGAACCTAGTCATCAATTTGCTAGAGCTGTCTTTCTGAGTCAAGTGTCAGACCATGTTAATGGGTTGACCTTCATCCCTTAACATACCACACTTCTCTTGGGCATCATACAAAGATTACTCACTATCTGAGAATCAATTTCTCAAAACACCAGTAGACTTGGACAGTCTCAATATCCTTTGGATTTTCCATTTCCTTAAAGAACATGAAATAACCTTGATCCTCTGATCAATACCAAAGCACAACAATACCTTTAATCTTTCCTTCATAAGAAACTGATTTTCTCTTTTATCCAACATACTGGACCTGTCACTAAACTGAAATAGTTACCAGCACAGTTAGCCTCCTCTTGGGCTTTGTACAATGATTATCCCCAGTGGAGCTAACCTTTTCAGACTCTCTTGTTGAGTCACCCTTTTAGCCTCCATCTCGGGCTTCGTACGAGATATAAAAGACTCTCTTATTGAGTCAAACCCCCCATTTAGCCTCCATCTCGGGCTTCGTACGGGATAGAAAAACACTCTCTTTTTGGGTATGAAAGACTCTCTCATTGAGTCAAACAACCTCCAGACTCTTTTGTTGAGTCAATCACCTGTTAAAGAAGTAAGC